>JABACO010000007.1:11469001-11531243 GCA_013339895.1 Ephydatia muelleri | reverse complement strand
TCACAGTTCTCATCTATCCAGCTCTGTGGACTGCAATATCACATCTGGGATATGGTAGCTGGGTACTCGTTGTATTCATGACGTATCACCATCCCCTTGTCAGGTTTCTCTTCAACCACAGAAACAACTCAAGGCTCATGACAGGTGGGTCACACCCCTGATCCTTGGTCACATGACACTTGTCCACTTTCCTTTCATCCATTATATGTTACTGTCATCCATTACATCACGACAACAATTATGTTCATGATGTCATGTGATGTTGTGTTGCCCTGTGACCTCGTTATGTCCTGTGACCTCATGATGTCATGCGACCTGTGATGTAATGCGACCTGTGATGTCATTGATTTCCAGGTTCATCACACACTGTGCCTTCTCTCCGGATGGCCACTACCTGGCCACTGCGTCCAATGACAAGGTTGTCAAGGTGTGGAGAATTAAGTCCTCAGGTACCCAGACCCATCTTTCCTGCAATTTGCTTGTACCCAGACCCTTGATTCTTAATGTACTGGTACCCAGACCCATCTTTCCTGAAATGTACTGGTTAGATGGATGTCCCGGGTGCCCAGTCCTACTCCAAAGCAGCCATATGATGTGTGTGCTCTCCACACAACACAGGTGTGGATTCTGTGATGCCATCACGTTCAGACTCAACATCGCCCATCCCAGCAGCTCCAGGAGAAGGTCTGATCAAGGTATGTAGGCACACACACACCCATGATGTAGGAACACTCCCCCCCCCCCCCCCTCAATATTGCCACCATCATCAGTTTGTCATCAACACATGTTTCACTCACACTTTCCATTACCTCATATGGTCATTAACATGATGTACGAAGCTATGCAGTCTCCCTTCATGCAGGCACAGAGGTGGTCCATGGATGACGTGTGTGAGTGGATTGAATCCATCAAGAGGCAGATGAATGTGTTGCAACCTGCAGATAGGGGTGCTGGTAGGTGTGTGTGTGTGGTGTGTGTGTGTGTGTGTGTGTGTGTGTGGTGTGTGTGTGTGTGTGTGCATGTGCGTGTGTGTATGTGTATGTGTGTGTGTGTGTGCGTGTGTGTGTGTGTGCATGTGCGTGTGTGTGTATGAATGTGTGTGTATGTATGTGGTGTGACAGTGCCAGACAAACGGGCGCCAGACACTAATAAGTGGAGACTTGCACATGTGACATGATATCGTGTCTCATATCATTGAAATCGTTACAAGCGAGTGGAAATGAGGCACAACAGGATGCAACCATGATCCGTTGGCTACATGTTTATGTGTGTGATAATATGTGTGTGTGTGATGTGTGTGTTGTGTGTGTGATGTGTTGTGTGATTTCTGTGCAATTGTGTGTGTATGTGTTTGTGTGTGTGTGTGTGTGTTCCTAGGAAAAACCTCATTCTCGCATGACATCATCCTTTTGATGTGTGTTTGCTTATCCCAGTCACTAGACTGACCAAAGCTCTTGGTGACCTTTGCACCCCCAGAGGAGCAGCAGAAGGTGAAGTTACCTCATCCCCACACCACACACAACACACACAGGTGCACACACACCAAGACACACACACACACACACACAGGCACACACACATGCACAACACACACAAACACAACACACACACACACTGTAGCCACACAAACGTGTACAATACAGAAACACATGTACAACCTTAGCATAGTGATGTCTGTTTTGCTAATCATTGGTCATCGCTTGGGGAAAGTCCTCCCTCTTATACAGCACATGTATGAATTCTTAGCATTCCCCGAAAATTCCCCTAAAACGTGACTAGTTTTATGATGTCATTATATTTCATGCATGAATAATACATGTACTATTCTTTTGTGTGAAGATGATTTCAGTGGTCCCATCACACATCAGACCATGGTGGATCCAGTGGTGGCCTCAGGTAACCATGGAACCCTATGACAAAGCTTATCACAACAGCTATACTCTTCTCTCTTTGTCTCCCTCTCTCTCTCTCTTCAAGATGGCTTTACTTATGAGCGTTCGGCCATTATGTCGTGGTTGGGGAGAGGCCAACGTACCAGTCCTGTCACCAACCTCCCCTTCACCTCCACCACCTTGGTTCCCAACAGACACCTCAAGGCCCTCATTGGGAAGGCACCTCACCTTGCATGACCACACACCCAATCATGCTCTCCATAGCAACGGAACTCTTTGAGTTTGTGACATGAATGTACTTGCATGCGCTAATTGTGTGTGTGTGTGTGTGTGTGTGTAGTGTTTTCATGTGTTGTTGTGCACTTACAATGAACATAACAATTTACAACACATTTGAATACATACACAACACATTTTAATACATGTGTATACACAATAGGGAGTTTAAGAGTAAACGTTTAAGTGGGGGACCATTCTCGGTGGGGGCAGCCACGCCCCCTTGTCCCTCCCCCTGCTTCTGAAGGCAGTGCTCCACGTGCAGTGCGACAGAATATTCCGAGCGCCTGGAGTACAGTTTCACCCTGGCAGATGGGGCACTGGACGATCTCCCTCCCTTCACCCACTCCCTCACTCCTCAGATCTCCACTGGCACTCTTCCGCAGGGCACCAGTGGTGGTAGGTGGTGGTGGCTTGACTGACACCAACCCCAGCCTCCGTGGGAACAAGACCGGTGCCATTAGGATCGTGAGCTAGGCGCGACGGGCTGCTATAGTGCTGCTGGCGGTGTGGGTGCTGTGTTTTCCGTATCTTTGTGCTGTCTACGCCCGTGACAAACTCATCCTTCACTCGGGGTGGAGGGGGGAGGAGGCTTGCACCAGACTTGGTCAGGTCTGGGACATGAAGTTTGGTTGGTCTCATTCTTACAACGGGTCCTGTGCTACTTGAACTGGAGGCGTACTTCTTTTGTCCACCAAGTCTGTCACTCCTGTCAGCCGACCTCTCTCTGTTATCGATGGGTTATCTCCTTCAGCGGTTGTCTCTCTCTTGTCACCAGCGCTGCTGCCTTCCATGTTCCCTGCTGTGCCAGGTGCCACACTCCTTCTCGAAGCCTCGGCCAACGCCTTGCTCATCTCTCTTTGCATTGCGCCACTGTCTCATGAGCCACTCTCACTCGTTCTCCTTGGAAATGAGCTTACCTTCTAGCTGGGTGCAGCGCTCAAACATACATCTCTGTTCATCGTTGAAGATCCTCAATGCTTCTTCCTTCTCCTTCACCGCGCACTCCAACTCCGCCACCCTAGACTGAAGCTCTACGCGAAGGGCGTCCCTGCCCTCCTCGTGAGCTGCGAACTCGTCTCTGAGTCGCAGCAACTCGGCGCAGAGGCCGTCTCGCTCCATTGCCAAGGATACCTTCTCGGCCACGGCGCCGTCCCGCTCCGAGACGAGGGCGGCCCTGGCGGCGTCGCTCCGCGACAGCGGGGCTCCGAGCAGCTGCAACTGACTCTCGGCCTCCTTCAGGCGATCGGCCAGCTGCGCGCTGCTTTCGCGATGGACGCGCGCCTCCGTTTCCTTTTCCTGCTCAAGGGCGCGGTTCTTTTCGGCTAGCTTGCGTACTTTGACCATCAAGTCCCGGTTGTTGCTTTTCAGGACGCTAATTTCTGGTTCGCTCAGTGTGCTGACGTACGTGGTGCTGGCAGACATGTTGGCTATCTGATGCTGAGGAGGTAGGACGCTACTGTCATCGCTGCTCTCTGTCTGTGTGCTGTGTTCCGCCATAGCTGTCCTAATCATGACAGCGGGCATATCCGTCTGACTTCCGCACGTAGCGACCTTTGAAAGCTCAATGCCCGTCGAGGAATGGTCGAATGAGTTCTCGTGCGTACGCGCCATTAGCGATATTTTGCCTTCCCCTTCCGGCGAGTTGTGGGGGTCTTCAAAAGGAGCACACACAGTTCTTGCGTCTCCTTGTGCCCCCTCCATCACTTTGGTATTGCAGCCAACGTCATCGCTATCGTCAAGTTCATCCTCCTCCTCCTCCACCAGCACAAAGCTTCCGCTTAGAGACGAAGGCGACCTGCGTTCTACGCCTCCTTCCGCCAAGTGATAGTCGCTCGTGGCGAGCGCAGGTATGTCGCGTGGCTCGAGGCATATCGAGAAGGGGTCGCTCAGACACACCACCCGCCGCCCTCCCGTCTCTGTGCCTCTCGCAACGCAGCCAATACTCGCCGCTGTCCAGTCCTTCCAGTTCAGACGCGGGGATGTCGAGGGTCGCTTGAACCCAATCGACGCCCTCTCTTTGCCACGACGCTTCCGTGGGCACGTTGGTCCGCACCAACCATCTCGTGATCAGGCTTGGAGCAAAGCAGTACTCGAAGGCCGTCGCCTAGTGGCCCGTGGTTGGAGTGGTTAGCGCAGAGTCGCCTGTATTCCTCCAGACACGAAATAGTGCGTAGACAAGTCACAAAATTCGATATCCATCTGTTTTGAACAGTACAATGCGAAAGTAATACCAAAACAATATTGTTACAGAACTCATATACACCGTGCAATTTGATTTGATGTACGTAGATTACGTCATTAACATCACAGTTCGCTAGTACGCTTGGTGCATAGCTTTGAGCACAGCTCCTTTTCCAGGGAATCCTTGCTTCTATTTGATCCCTTGAAAAGGCTAATGATGTCATCCTCGTATTCAGAAACGAAATGCGTACACTGTGAACGAAACAATGCAAAACACTGACATCAACTACATCCGCATTGAAATCAGAACGCATAAGCATGGTAAGAATGGAACTCACAGCATTTTTAAGTTCTCTCGAGCCGTCTGAGCTAAAATTGACGTTGCTCAAAGTGATCGACTCCCCGGCGCGGGAATTGATGCGAATGTAGCTCTTGGTGCCCGTCTTCGTGTCCGTGGACACTCCGTAATTGCTCATGAGGTCGCACACGCCCTCCATTAGTTCGGTGAGGTGTGCCTCGCTCCCCGCATAGCGCTTGCTCGTGACCCCGACCTGCTGACCTTTGGAGTTGACTCGAAAGCTTCCCGTCTCGATGGTTTTGTGCGGGTCTTCCTTGCTCACGGAATAGTGAAGCTCATCCACTACAGCTTTACACGCTTGGGGTGAGGGGATGAGGGGATGAGGGGGGAGGGGGAGGTGGGGATCATACGTTATTGGAGAATGAGATACCTAATGAGAAGGTCAAGCTCTGACGCATATACCTCCACAGTATGCTTGCCTGTCCCTCTGTGCGAGTGTCGGAATAACCAGGGAGCCGAGTTGCAATCACTAGACAACACCAAGCAGCCATGCAGTACCGGGTCAAATTATTAATGTGAAGATACCGTAAATGCGATTATAAATCTTGGGACTGGTCCGTGTATTTAGAAGCTATTTTATCTAAATACGTCACTTTCTCCTCCCCATACGGGGGAACACAAGTTGATGTACTAAAGCATGGCGCTGAAATCCAGGAAGATTGCCGTCATGGGCTTCAGAGCTGTCGGTTAGAAGTCGCAGATATGCTAACTCTTTGTGCACGTGATGATACTCATCTTTTCCTCTCAACGTTATAGGAAAGTCGTCCCTCGTCATCCAGTTCGTAGAAGGGCAGTTTCGTCGATTCCTACGAGCCAACTATCGAGAGCAGTGAGTTTTGTTTCAGCACGTGCATTCTGTTTCCGCCACATACAATCCCCGCCCCTCCCTCCTATATTTTAAAGCATTTGAAAAACGCGCGAAGTTCCGTGGACAAGACTTCCGTATTCAGTTAGTGGATACCGCAGGCCAGGTGCGTCCCCCCATCCATGCCTCGGTGCTATTCAGTATGGCATCTCTTTTGCCCTATCGCACAGGATGAATACTCTATCGTACCGGAAAGTTACACTATGGACCTCGACGGCTACGTGCTGGTGTACTCGGTTACGTCAATGAAAAGGTTTCGGTCGTGTGTGCCACGTGTTTGGCATGTGCGTGTGTTGACGCTTATATATGTATTCCATGCCTTCTGTTTTTCTTTTCTTTATTTTTGTCTCTCCTTACGGGCTTGCCCACACCCACTTATCCAGCTTTGATGTTGTAAAAATTATCTACGAGAAGATACTAAACCTGACCGGAACACGATCGTGAGTTTTGTGTACAATGGCACACACGTGCGCACTCTTTTTTTACGTTCGTTGCCATGGGTTTTTCTGTTTCTCGCGCAGTGTGCCCATCATACTGGTTGGAAACAAGAGCGACCTACACATGCAAAGGTGGGCGTGCTATTTGTGTGTGTGGGCGTCGGTGCATCACGTGTCACAGCACAGCAGGGTGGTGACATTGGAGATGGGCCGAAAGCTGGCGAGTGACTATCACGTCCCGTTTCTGGAATCCTCGGCAAAACAGAACGAAGTACGTGGACTGGCGTGTTTATGAGATTGACAAACAGGGGGGGGAAACAAAGAACCAGTAGTGACAACCTTTTTGTGTGTTGTACAGGGTGTGGATATGATCTTCCAAAGACTACTGGAGGACATGGAAAAGGGGCCAGTGAACGATCAGTGTCTGCTTTTATAAAACTCCATTTTTGAGCACAGGTCTGTGTGTGTGTGTGTGTGTGTGGTGTGTGTGTGTGTTTGTCTACCTCCTCTTGTCTCAATCTTATTCCTCAATGTGTATTTGACTGTATGCTTTAAGTTGATAAAAAAAAAAATGAGAGAAAAAGACTGAACAACTCATTGCATCTGGGCAGCCATTCTGTCTCTGTTGGTCAGTTCTGATGGTCCCACTGCGCTTAGAGCATTAGCTCTTGCAAGACTCCCCACCACTATTCCACGGAGGAGCTGGATGATTAAGGGGTTAAAACAATGGTGGCTAGGGGCTCCAACCCGTTACCTGGGGCTTGCAGTACTCCTCTAACCAGTTGATGATGCAGGACGATAGAGTGTCAAAGTTGGTGACGGAAATGGAGGAATTGAAAGAGGGGAACAATTGGTCTGCGATTCCTTGAAACTGCGTTGAGAGGAGGGGAGGGGAAGGGTTAGTTGTGTCTCAGAGGAACAAGAGGGGTAATGGATGCCTTACAACTTGAAATTTGACATCGTCAGGAACTTGAGAGTCGGCCCCACTCTGCAAGCACACGCCAAGAGATGTCGAGGGTGTGGTTTAGCACCCGCGAACAAATTGAACGCTTACATCTTCACTGTCACGACTTGTTTGAGCAATCTGTGCATAGTTACTGTGGGGATGGGGTGCGTGGGTGGGAGTGTGGGTGACGTTGCCCGTAGTTACACTAACCACCACCTTACTCCCTCATGATCCGTAGAGCTTGGACTTCTCTCTCCAACTGCTCCAACTGATCCTGGTGTTTGTCCGCCTGACTTTGCAGGTGCACCACGTAGTCTATGGCTGAGAATGGGGACAGTTGATGCACGTAGCTCAGAGGGGGAACACCTTACTCCTCTGCAGGACCGCTGCCCTACTCAATTTCGCTCCTGTGGATCGGCATGACGGGACGAGGTCGCCCAGTTGGGCATAACCTTGCTATTTCAAGCCACACAAAGCACGCCGACATCATGAAAACGAAAGACAAAAGCAATATCAAGTGATAAATATAAATTAAGAAAAAAAAAAAAACTCGTACACCTTTATGACGTCTCGTCTTTTCTGTTCGTTCAACGTATGCAGGTCCTTCTTGGTGAGCCCCGTGGACTCCATATCTTCACCGAGGTCCGCGTCGTCGTCTATGGAGAAGCCATACAGTGCAGGGGGAGCCAGTCAATTCGCTGACTAACCATCTCCCGTGGTGAAGTACACAAAGGGCTGCTCGTCATTCGAGTCGGCCGTCTGCATCAGCGTCGAGGAGTCACGTGGCGCATTGTGCTGGCTGAACGTGGGCGCGATAGTACTCCCCGCGTTCGGCGAGGCAGCCGGTGACGTCTGCTTTAAAAAATGGACCGAAACGGAAATCACCAAAGAGAGAGTTGTGCACGAGATCGATACCTCTGATCCGGCGCGCGAACTAGCGTTGGAACCCTGACCAGTGGCAAATCTGTTTACATCGCCGCTTTGCATTGTGTATAGAGTTGTACAAAGTCACGTGGGAAGGGACACACTTTTTCGATACGCCCTATTTCGTCACAAATAACACCGTATATCTCCGTTTTGTTCTTGCGGTCACTTGGAATACATTTTTTATAGTACCCCGTTTCTTTTTTGTTGTCGTTCTCAGAAACAAGCGATGAACGCTCCTTGTGCTCGCTGTAACAAGCCGGTGTATCCGGTAGAGAAGATGACATGTCTTGACAAGGTAAGTATCAATGGGCGCTGCACAATACGTGATTCCCTCCACCTCGCTACTCGGCCAGACGTGGCACAAGGCCTGCTTCAGCTGCGAGTCGTGCGGACTCAAGTTAACCATGAAAACTTACAAGGGCTACAACAAACTGCCATATTGCGCTACGTAAGTGTTAGAAGTTTGCTGCGTGGTGTGTGAGGTGTATGTCGGCTTGCCAGGCATGCTAGTTGGGTCTTGTTGGGTGGCTGATGTACCGTTGCAACGCACACAGCTTCAAGCTTCCTCACCACGTATGTGTCAATTTTCACATCGTCGTGTAACGTGGCCCTCTAAGGACTTTGCGCGCTGTCGTTATACTTTTTTTGGAGGCGTTGATTGCCTCCAGCCGTTTGCCCATATATGGTCAAATCGAGAATTGACCTCGTATTTTCATTCCGTAGACCCTCATTTGATTTGAGGCGTTTGCCAAAGAATGCGCTTGAAGGGAAAGTATTTGGTAGTCGCAACGCGTTCACTCGTGCGCAGCAAAGGAGCTCCTAAACGCTAAACCCCTCCCTACGTCTCTTTATCCCACAGGCATTATCCTACCACCAAGTTCACTCAGGTGGCAGATACACCTGAGTCCAGACGTATTGCTGATCAACAGAAGTTGAGTGAGGTACAATGGAGAGCGTACTTGCATGCACATATTTGTGTACACGCACGTGGGGGTGTGACGCCTTTGCACGTATGTACCTTACATATGCACACATAGTCCTCATTAAAAAGTGCATGTGCATCTCCACCTGCAAACTTCCCCTATAGCCTTCCTTGTAAGTGCATGTGCTGCTGTACATCTCCACCTACACACTTCCCCTGTAGCCTTCCTTGTAAGTGCATGTGCTGCTGTACATCTCCACCTACAAACTTCCCCTGTAGCCTTCCTTGTAAGTGCATGTGCTGCTGTACATCTCCACCTACACACTTCCCCTGTAGCCTTCCTTGTAAGTGCATGTGCCGCTGTGCATCTCCACCTACAAACTTCCCCTGTAGCCTTCCTTTGTTCGTATACATTATAATTTGATTGCTTGTGTACATGACCATGCCTATCTTGCTTGTTCGTACACGTGCTAGCTCTGTGTGTACCATTTTACGTTCCTCCCTCCCGTTTAATCCAGATAGAGTACCGCAAGGACAAGGTAGAGAGTCTGAAGCAGTTCACCCCTGTGGCGTCTGACGTGGGCACACGTCAGGCCCAGGCGGCCTCCAAGCTGGCCAGCTCCGCCGCCTACACCCAGCGCGAGGAGGAGGAGCCTGAGCCCGCCCCCGCCCCCATCCGTCAGCCCCCTCCAAGTGAGTGCACACCCCATCCAGTAGCCCCCTCTCCCTTCCCCCTCACTCACGTGCTGCATAGGATGCTGTGCAGAAGGGAAATTGTTTTCATAACTGATTTTAGCTATTGTTAGCTGTTAGCTTTCGAACTGTACACTTTAGTGCTTTTCCAACAATTTCTTGTTTCCATTCAATCACTGAGGGAGTTTCAAGGTGTTGATCTTCCTTCACACCCCCTTCCCAATATTTTCTTGTCTCATCTGTTTTCACTTGAGTGTGGATACACTTCAACCTCTTCTCCCCATTCCGTCCAGTGGCTGCCCAGCCCCCTCAGCCAATGGTACAACAGCAGCCTCCCGCACCCAAGATGGCGGCAGCTCCCGCACCCAAGATGGTGGCAGCTCCCGCCAAGGCCGCAGCCCCTCCTCCGAGCACCCCTCGCTACGTAGCTCTGTACGACTACACCAAGAATGACGAGGATGAGGTGTCCTTTGTGGAAGGTGAGGGGGGGGTGTGTGGGTGTCAGTTATGTGCACATGTCTGTCTGAGCTATCGTGTGTGTTGTCTAACTATTAAGCCAACAGTTTCGCGTATAGCATCCACACCTATGCAACTTTTGACCTTCTACATATTGCCACTTGCCCTGCTGCTATCTCATCCTCTCCCTCCTTTCCATCCCTCCCCTCCCTCTTTCTTTTCCAGGTGATGTCATTATTGATGCTTCAATCATCGATGACGGTTGGATGGAGGGTCGTGTGGAGCGCACCAGCCAATATGGCATGCTTCCTTCCAACTACGTGCAAAAGATGTGAAGTTCCCCAAAAGAAATCACACCCCTTGTAACCCCACCCCCTTCTAGACCCCACCCATCCATCATTATGACTCTTACCCTACCCACAAGGGCCACACCCCTTTTTGTTTCGGCCTTCTTTTTTTTTTTTTTTTGATTTCAAAGTACTGTAGCCAAGATAGGGCTTGTAGTTGTATGAAGTATTAGTGTTTAAAAGGATCAAGAAGAGAGAATAATATTGAAATGTGGGTTAACACATGTTATTCGGTGGGTGCTGGGTGTGTGTGATATTGTTACCAGTCTTCGTTCACCGTAAAGAGCTGTTTAGGCTTCTTGGAAGGAGGAGGCTGCCCATCACAATTAGAGGTCTGTTTGTCATCTGGGTAGTGTATGCATGGTGCGTGTGTGAGTGCATGGTGCGTGTGTGTGTGTGGGAGGAGCAACAGTAATGAAGTGTGGTGATGTGTGTCCAGCAAGGGTCTTACCTAACGGCCTTTTGCGAGCACTGGCAGGACCGACTGTGTAGGGAATGTTGTGACCTTCCCCTCTCCCTGAGAGACAGCGCAACGCTGTGTTGCGTTGGTAAGAGAAAAGGAGGGTGAGGAGGGGAGAGGTCATTGGTACACATGGTTACTGTATTTAGTAGAATAGGGCACATTATTGAATGTGCCAAGACGTTACTATTCATTACCTTTCGAGAAGACAATCGGACAACAATAGCATACACCGTAGATGGCTGTGTGTGTCCCCCAGACAAGGTGTGTGTGTGTGTGTGTGTGTGTGTGTGTGTGTGTGCGTGTGTGTGTGCATGTGTGTGTGTGTGTGCACTATCTCCCCATACTTTCTTACCCTCAGATGCTTTCTCCTTATTTGGAAGTGTCACAAAAGCACTGGTGCTGTTGATCCAAGTCACATGAGCACTTCCTGTTGGATCCCAAAACAACCATAATCAATCCATGAAGCCTCATAACACACAATTGCTCTCCCCACCTTATCCTTCCATCATAGGGACTAAGGTCACGACATCTCCCTCCCCACTCACCATATGGACTAAGGTCACGTGACATCACTCACCATAGGGACTGAACAATCCCTTGATGTCTGGTAGGGTCATCCTCTCATCAAAGGTCATGTGCAGCACATGCTCCACTGTCCTAGCAGCTGTGCAGTCAGGTGGAATAAAGGAGAGTGAGGTGTGAGGAAGGGAGAGGTGGAATAAAGGAGAGTGAGGTGTGGGGAAGAGAGAGGTGGAATAAAGGAGAAGTGAAGGATGGGGAAGGGGAGCAATAGGGGAGGTGCCATACGCTCTTCGCGGTCCAGGTGAAGCCACGGGACATCCACTGACTTATGCAGGAAGACCCTACACAAGGCAAAGCACCGAAGCAAGCGTGTGTGTGTGTGTGTGTGCGTTTGTGTGTTAAAAGAGAGGAGAGGGATCGAAACACGTGCGGTGCATGCCTGTTCTTGTGTTCAGCTAGTTGTTCTAACACGGAGGTCACTGCTGGGACCCTGCCGTTGGCAGCGACTAGCAGCACAAGAGAGAGAGGCGTGGCAGTGAAGAAGGGGTTAACTTGGTTAAGGAGAAGGGAGGAGGGACGCCATCTCACCGATGCGTTTGGCCATTCGGAGGAGGGAGACACCAGTCATGTAGGCGTCGTAGGCTGCCTCGTGCGCCTGACTGGTGGAGTAGTGTGGGCAGGAGGGAGGGAGTGCTGGAGTGTGCAAGGAGGAGGGGTCATGTGCAAGCCAGACCTGACTGTTGAAACTAAATGTAGTTACAAACGCCACTCTACATGCATCAGCTGAGGAAATGCATGTAGATATACCTGAACATATTTACCCTACAGAGGTGGCATGCCTGAACACCTTAACCTATAGAGGTGGCATGCCTGAACACCTTACCCTATAGAGGTGGCGTGCCTGAACACCTTACCCTACAAAGTGGCATGCCTGAACACCTTACACTACAGAGGTGGCATGCCTGAACACCTTACCCTACAGAAGTGGCATGCCTGAACACCTTACCCTACAGAGGTGGCATGCCTGAAAACCTTACCCTACAGAAGCGGCATGCCTGAAAACCTTACCCTACAGAGGTGGCATGCCTGAAAACCTTACCCTACAGAGGTGGCATGCCTGAACACCTTACCCACACCCACTTCCTGGAACACCTCTCCATGCACTGCGTCAAAGAGGTCACCAAGTGCGTCAGACAGGATGCAGTCCTACCACCAATCAAATGGAGTGGTGGGAAATGCCAAAAAAAAAAGAAGAGGGAGAGTGGATGAATCGTCACTACACATATGCAGTCCCAGAGGAATGTACCTCAAATGCTGAATGTTTTGCCACAGTCTTGGTATCATAAACACTGCATTGGAATGGCTCAAAGCATGAATTTACGTTTTCGTGCACATTACACATCCCAGACCCACCACACACACCTCACACAACACACACCCATCAACACACACCCCCACCATGACACATACACACACCCTCACCAGGGAAAACGTTTGAGTAACTCTGCCTTAAACACTGCCAGGGTCTGGGGATGAGGAAGGGGGACAAGGTGACTGCAGTGCCCCCTGCACCCACTGCACACACATCTGGAAGAGGGCCAACAAAGTGTTTGAAGAGATGGAGTAGATCCAGCAGACAGTTGTGGCCAACCAGAGGGGCTCTCTGCAGAGACATTGTGAGTACAAAAAAGAAAAAAAAAAGCCAGTTGCATGTGATAGAATAAGTGTGTATGTTGTGCCTCAAATTTTGCAGATGGATCTAGCAACAAGTCCCCTTGATCCACTAATAAATCCCCCTGGTCAATTAACAAATCCACTGGACAATCAATAATTCACGGCTATTACGATCCATTGAATTGGAGGACAAAAAGTCCTATGCCCCCAAAATTCTCAAATGGCAATTATATCACCTAGTAACGATTGTAATGATTTGAACTTGTTGGAATTCGTGGAACATGTGATGACCCTTTAGATGAGGTATTGTTGAAGAGCTCTACTGAACGAGGTATATTTGGACATCAAAGATTGTTTCAGTTTGGAGAAGAACCGGCCTACTTACGCGGAGGTAGGTTAGCAAAACTAGTTAGTCCCCAACGTGCGAACTTCCAGTTGAGAAACGACTTGTGTACATAGATCGAACTTTAGTTTTATCTTACTCTTTTTCTGAGACGCGATTTGTACGCTACAACAGTAACATGTAAACATTGTCAAGTGAATGTAAGGAACGTCTTGTTTTTGTGGTGCTGCATGCATGGAGGGAGTGTACGTGCATAAATCCACTATACTACAAAGCAACAGCATGTTTTGGCGTACGTGTTACTCTCTTCGTGGGTGGTGGCTGAGCACGGATTAAGTCAGGAGAAATACTGATTAAGTGCTCTTTGACGATGCACCTTAGCCTCTTTTCTTTGTTTCCGATTGAACTGTAGGTGGTGTTGAAAGAGCGGTGAATCGCAGCACCTTGTTCTCCCAACATGCCAAATCCAAAGTTGTAACTTCACACCCGCTCAACTGTGTGCTCCTCTAATAGGTACATTTTGGATGAGACATTGTAGAAATTGGTTCGAAAGTAGTTCATAAAGGAAACAATCACATAGTTAATGCTGATCCACTGTGACATCATGTTGCTATTACCTAACTCTCCACATTTCTCATCTGTTACAAAACATTGGTCATAGATGGAGTGGCATGCTCCAAGCCTAGCAAATGCCCCTTCAAATGTGTCTGCAACCTGCTGAGCATCTATGAGGAGAACAGGATACTGCTGGGCCACATTTTGGAAGGTCTTTACGCAAAGTTCACTTCGATGCTTCACTTCGGCCTTCCGTTGTCCTTTTGTAGTCCTTACAAGAGTTATTGGCTGGAATGATGGTGAATTATTGGCTGAAATGATGGTGAATTGATGATGTAATTATTATGGCTATACAAATTTACTTACTCTTCCACCCCCAGTTGTAATCTGCAAAACATTTGGCTCTGGGCTTTCAGACAGCATTCTTTGAATTACAGATGCCACGTGTACCTCATCATCCTTGTCACATGTTGCAAACATGTGATTGGCACACTCCTGCTGAAATATCTGTTGTACATGAGTTGCAGTGAAGCAATATATCACTTAGGAGGGACAAGAAAACGTCAGGAGCTGCATTAATACTGGAAGCAGTTAAAGGTGAGTTGTCATAGGGACATGTGTTTGTTGACGATGTCAGGCATGTTATGATACATTCTGCATAGACAAGACTTCGGCATGGTAGCTCTACTGGTCTGTGCAGAATACAAAGGCAGAGTGGGCACTTCAGATAGTAGATAGTGATTGTCCAGCTGGACACTTTCGTTGAAATTGAAACTGTTTGGTGCAATGTATCCAATATGTGCAACTAATGACTGTAGTGATTCGCTCGTATGTTTTGTCACATTGTTGCTTCATACCACCTTTCACCAGCACCTCAAAATGCTGGCACACCTAAATGTGATCATGCCATTAAATTCAGTTATGATTAGCTCTTCACTCACTTCACACTTGTCTGCAGCATGGGCTTTCCACTTGTAGGGCATGACCAAACTTCTGAAAGGTACTAGCTTTAATTTCTCTGACTCTCTCTCTCTCTCTCTATACTTAGCTTACAAAACAATGGTGGGTGGATCTCGATATAATAATCAACGATCACAATGATACCAAAAGCTAGTTAAAGCTCCTTTTTGTAAGATTGGGAGTTGTAAATGGTTCTTTTAGATTCCTTTGCCATCACCAACCCCCCACCGCACACCCTGCAATGTTTTATAAGCTGATTGCAATGAAACTCCATCGCAAAGAGTCTGAAAAACCAAGATGTTGATAATTATTCATAGATTTCAACCGCAATTTCATGTGTCTTAAATGTTGCGTCTCGAGACATGACCCAGATCTACAATGCCCCTAGATTCTGTATTTTATCATCACAACTCATCTTGAAGTTAGCAAGCCTCACAAATATCCCAACAAAAGATGCATTTCGTAACGAAATAAGGACCACGTGGTTGCTATAAGTGTTGCGCCGTATATTGAAATGTGTGAGCAGTAGATTTGGGTTTGTGCTTAGGCTATTACTATGCATGGAATTATCAATGGAGAGGCGTGGTGAACTGCGTCATAGCAGCAACAGGCCTTGTAGTGCGCTAGCAAAATAATTTATTGATTTGTAAATGCAACTGGACATCTAAATGTCCCCCATGAAGCACTCATGAATTCTACCTGGAAAGTTAATAAACCCCCTGGTCAATTAACAAATCACCTGGACAGTTTATAAATCCACTTGGACAGTTAATAAATCAAAGCTAACCACCATAGATTAACAGACTTGTACTTCACAGCAGGAAACTAGGTACAACTTTATAGCCCCTAGATACAAACATCTCGTGCCCATATTGTATGTAGGGGTTGTGTGCTACAACAAAGCTCCACGTGTGTCCCCTTCCCTGTTCAGAGCACACCGAGTGAACTCACTGCTGCTGTGATGGCTTTGATCACTTTGGAGAGGCCAAGCATTGCCTCCATCTCATCAGCCGAGGTTGTCTTGCTCAGGTACGCCTCATCCTTCTCATTGAGGTACGGGATGCCTGATGATGAATGGGAGGAGCCTGGCTGCTGTCACATGATCGATCACATGACCTCACCTCCCTTGATCCATTTGTTGAAGTCCATGTTGTGTGTTGCGAGGAAGGCCAGGCTAGATGACTGACACATGAACCTCTGGTCCAGTTTGTAGTTGGTGGAGGCAGGGAACATGTAGAAGTTGTATGGTGAAATGGTATAGCTAGATGGGTCGGGGGGGGGGGGGGGGAAGAGGAAGAGGAAAGCGACAATGGAAGAGGAGGATGAGGTAGTGAAGAACTATCACTAATGGTGTATACATCGTGTAATATACCTTGTTCCTTTGTCCTCTGAGGTGATTTCAGTGAATATGCAAAGTCCCAGCTGCATAACAGCAAACCTGGAACACCCCTGAGTGCAACGAAATTCATTTCTTCGTTAAGCGTAACTACACACAAGTGGGAAAAATAGTATTCCTATCACCTGGACTGTTTTCATATAACGCTCGTCTGGAGTGTCCACGGGGCTGTACCTATCTCTTCCCTCTGTCAGACCTGTACGGAGCGCTTCGCATGACAAGTTTGGGCGCGCACGTGGTCGGCGCAAAAACCTGTGAATTCGCAGTCGAAGGCCACGAAGCTGCAGCGCTCTATGGCTGATATCACGTCGGGTAGCACGGATCCAAAGTCTGTATTTCCAGTGCGTGGTATAAACAGTACAAACGAGTGTCTGGCCTGAATACAACTTACTCTCCTTCGTCACCTCCATAGCCACAGAATTATAAACAATTATAAATTTGATCGCACTTATAGCTGGGCGTGGCTCATCTTGTTATGGAATTAACCAGGTGGCTGGAGATAACGTCAGCACGACAACCCGCTAAGTGGAAGATAATGAAGCGGTGCTGCATTCCGATTGGTCTGTTGAAAAAAGTGCCCAACTAATCTTTATTTATAAACGGGTGTGTGCTGGCTAGCTTGCTGTAGAAACGGTGGAAGGATAGATTTACGTGGAAGAATATGAGGCCACCCCCAGAAAAGACGGCTCTGACTTTGCCTCATGCTACAGTATATGATGTAGTTAAGGTTCTCACAAACAAGGCGTGTTTTTGAGTAATGAACTTTCCCCGTTCTTCGATCTTTCCCCCCTTCATCTTCACACATATTCCTTGGATACCTGGTGCTCCACAGCGGTGTCTTCAGGACACATCCACACACCAACTCAACTAACCAATTCAACTAACATGCACACTTAATTATCACCACCAGAACATGCGCCGTTCATGCTACCATGCACAAAAATTCCAGAAAGCACAACCTTCTGCAGCTCAAGTAACCAGTGTTTCAACCTCGGATCAGCTGGATCAGTCACTGCGTACAATTGATTGTTGCGTTCGATTAATAATGTTAATAACTAACCATAATCCTGGTGATACTGCTAGTCTGCAGTTGCTGAAAAGCGCAGAACTGCAGCTTGCCAAGTGCATGACTTTGATACACACCACTGCAATATCAGAGCGCTTATCAGTACAATGCACATTTTCCCCGTCACAACATGCTCAGCGGAAAGGTCATTTAGTGTAGTCTCGTACCCAACCCCACCATTACGTAAGCTATAATCACACAGAGCCTCATCAACAACGTATGACAGGTGATGAGTGCACTCTTCCAGGATGGTGCACGATTGGATATTGCAGCAGATGGCTTTTAGATTTGAACGGGCATTTTGTGATGTAAAGGCCTTACGCTCCCCTCGAATCAAAAGACTCTTTTATCTGCATGCTACCGTAGCCATGAAAATGAGAATATAACGTTGTTTAACATTATTAGTATCAGAATGTCAAAAAAACAAATAAAAAAAACAAGAAAAAACAAAAACAACAACACTATAATCGCTATACAGTTTACAGTTTAATAAAGTACGTCCTTAAAAAACCAGACGAGCATTGGCGTACGTATACGTACGCCAATACTCGTCTGGTTTTTTTAAAGACGTACTTTGTGTGACAAATGCCAGCCAGATATTTTGTGACGGATTGTAATGACCGGATAGAGAGCTAGCGCACGAGCGAAGCGCAATCACCGAAGCGTATAAGTATAATTTTGCTGACAGCACAAGAGACCACAAAGTGCATGCAGCTTTAGATACACGCACACAAAGATGCATTGTTCAAGCCTGCGCATCGCGCCACAGGGGGAAAAAAAGCGTCGAATCATTTAGAAATCATTGCGTGATTGAACAGAAAATCACACAAAATCACACGCTTCTATTGATTTTCGTGTGATTTTCTGTTCAATCACGCAATGATTTCTAAATGATTCGACGCTTTTTTTTTTCCCTGTGCGCGCCTAGAACACCATGGAACAAAGTTACTCTATAGCTACGCCGCCGCGCTGGTGGACGGACAGTCCTCACTGTTAAATACTAAATATAATCACCCTTGCATGGTTTCCCAGGTCGGGTGTCCAGATCTTCATGTGTGGCACGCCTCCTGTTGCGGGTCCACAGTCTTCATTCAAATGTATATTGAACTTCTACTCAGCTCTGCGATGCCACTGCACCTGCTTCTACTATACAGGCTACAGCTAGTGCCACACAGCGCTACGTGTGGCAGGAGTTTGCCATATGTTTTAGGAGCCGGGCAGCTCTGACAAACATTACTCATTGCCGCATAAACCTTTTACGTTCACGTTTTCACTTCGGTTATGCAGCTTATGCAACGCGATGACTGTTGATTTTTATAACTTTACCATGTAACTTTATGTTCACGTAACTTTAATGTTTTTAATTAACACATGATTTCAAAATACGAGCTGACTAGTATCAATATCTAGCAGTTGCTAAAACTGCGAGTGACCCTGTGTATATCTCGATCGGCATTTCCACCCACCCGTGCATATGTAAAAAGTAGGATGTACCTATAGACTGGAACATTCATTACCGTTGATTGATATTGCAGAAAAATTCATTTCATTACACACAAAATAATATTGACATAAAGAGCGAGGATCCCTCATGTCCCACAAAATAAGGATAAGACATAGCACACAAACGAGCCGGCAAGATTGGTGACGATTTAAATTCACTGGACAATGCTGTATCGGCGCTTCGCCATCCGCGCGACGACCCAGTCATACAAGATGCCCCCGAGGGGGCCGCCAATGATCGGCCCCACGATGTACACCCAGGAACCGTTACGTGGGCCCGGAATGGCGACCCCGCCCCATCCGGCCATCAAGGCGAACAGCCGAGGTCCGAAATCCCGAGCCGGGTTCAAGCCGGCTTGCGTCAAGGGGGCATACAGGGCGATGATGACGGCGACCGTCAGCCCGATGAGGACAGGGACGGCCACTTTGCTCTTGCTGCTCCCGACACTGCTGTTACTCGGGTCGGAGAAGCTGAAGATCATGAAGACCAGCAGTGCCGTCCCCCACGCCTCGATCACCATCGCCTTAAATGGCGATACCGCGTCGTTAGGCCGGTTCTGGTACAGCTTGTAGGCCGGATTCGGGAAGTAGGTGCCGAAGATGGACGCCGTGAGAAGTGAAGAGTTCTGCCCCCTGACGATATCGTTCTTACTCTCGAATAGCGCTATCGAGTCCCAGTACATGGCGTACGTCATCGCCGCGGCGAGAAATCCGCCCAAGACCTGGATGAGGATGTAAGGGATGATCTTCTTCCACGAGAACACCCTCCAGCGGACGATGCCGAAGGCCAGGGTGACGGCGGGATTGAGGTGGGAGTTGGAGAAGTAGGAGGTGCTGTAGATGCTCAGGCCGACGCCCATCCCGGAGATGAAGGCGACGTTCCAAAGGCTGACCTCGGCTCCAAGCAACACGTCCGTCGCCACCACCGTCGTGATGATGAGCGTCAGTAAGAACGTTCCGATGAACTCCCCGCTCAATTCGGCGAAAAGCTCGAGAACCTTCCTGGTAAACACCCGCTCGAGACATCGGAGACACTTGCTGTCGGGGACGATCGGATCGTCGTCGATTGGAGCGTGCGAGGATCCAATGGGCGTGCTCTCGTCCGTCTCTATGTTGAAGTCGTTATCAGTGAGGGGAGGTTCTGAGAGGGCCATATTCCAACTTCGGGGTTTGTATATATTACCGTTTATGGTAGTGCGTTGCACGTGATCTAATCACACTTAGGTTGTGAACGCACTCTGATCTTACGGGACTTCTATCATAAAATTAGAATGATAGGCATTTAATGGAATCGTGAAGGGAGAGATTAGACTCACCTTGAGACGCACAGACTTCAATCAAAACGATGTGCTCATGCAGCTGTTCGCATAATCGCATCGTCAAACTACGTGTTGACGGAACAGGGGACGAGGCTGGCTGGATGGACATCATGCACTTCCAGTCCAATGTGACGTGTCAAACTCACGTATCGTACCATATCTCTAGTCTGGATTGTGAGACCAAGGACCTTATCTCACGGTTGTATGCAGCTGGAAACTAGGTTTATAATTAGAACATTACGGTACCTGTCTAATAGATAGCGAAGAAACACCTCATTAAAAATGCTTATGTTTCAAAGCTCACAACTTCTCAGAATAAGTAGTAATGCAATATTTTAAACTAATATACAACACAACCTTTCATGCTCTTTTATTTATAGTCCTCACACACTTTCCAAATTTCAGGCCTACCGTATGCGCAAGCAGTGTTTATAACCCCATGCGATACTTATTTCGGTTAGGTGGGAACGAGATCGAATAGAACGGGCTACCCGAAGTTGATCTGGAGGTAAGACTAGTCTGTCGGTCAAGCCAAGGCATGTCAGTAACGGAACTGACGAACCAGATCTGGTCACGAATTTTCTGTCACCAGAAAAACCTCGAGTGTATCTTATGAATAATCGATGCACGTTGCGGGTTACAGGGATGGATTACCACACAAAACAACTACCGCTGCACTGCAGAGTTTGTGGAAAGAGGCTAATGAAGAGTGGGCAAAAGAAGAGCACTTATGAGTGCAAAGGATTCGCAGATGATCTGTTAACAGCTTTTGCAATCAACACCTCCACTGACATTGCTCACATGCACCCAGAACGCTTTTGTGAGTGCTGTCACCTTTCAATGAGGAGAATCATCTGTGCCGAGGCAGAAAAAGTGCACCACAAGTGTACGCTGACACCATTTGAATGGGAGGAACATAGAAATGAAGGGTGTAAGGTACATATATACTACATCCCTGCTAGAGTTCACACATGTAACATCCTATGCAATACACAGGTGTGTGAGCACTTCAGAGTTATTGCAAAAGGAGGTAACTCCAGAAAGCTCACTGTTGGCAGAGGACGTCAACCAGGCCTCACACCAAACATGGTAGCTGCACATCTCTGGAATATTGCCCCTCCTCCAGTCTTCTCACGGGAGCCGTACCCACCATTGTCAAGCCAGAACAACACGACTGTCCTTGAGGAGTTGAAATGTGTGGTATGTGCAAACGTGCTTTCACAGCCCCTTGAGCTACCATGTGGAAAGCTGGCCTGCACCAGTTGCATTGTAGAGCGAGTGACAGCCTCAGCCACAGTGTGCCCTTGCTGCTTGCTGGATGGTGGCTTGGTCTCCACTGAGATCAAACCAGCATCCAACCTTATACAACTGCTGCTAAAAGATGTACTGGTTCAGTGTGTAGTGTGCCATAGGGATGTAAAGGCTGGATACTATGAAGACCATGAGTGCACACAATCCCTTACTCCTGGTGAGGAAAGAGAAGCAGCGGGATTGTTGAAGAGGGCCATCTCCACCAGTCCTGATCAAGCCACAGTACAGCTGGCTACAGGAGGGAAGGTTAGGTGTATTCAGTGCCACTTAAAATGTTATGTTATGTTTGACCATACCTTGTAGCCAATGATATTCATGAAGTTAACAAAAGCCCGACATCCAACTACGGCTGCTTGTTCCAGGACTGTCAAAACACGGTGTTCAGAGATGCACACAGCTAGAAGTGTCATCAGTGGAGGGGAATCATCAGCCCTGCTTGAGAGTGAGGTGCTCACATTGAATGATGAAGAGAAGAAGTCATTACTGGAGAAGGCAGAGATAACAAACGTCTCAATTAGCCCAGCTGAAGTATTGGCCATTAAAACTGGCCTTACTATTCCCTGGAATAGACTGAGAATTCTTAGACGGTAAAGAACTTTATACACATCATAAAAATTAACCTATTACTTGTCCAGGTGGCTCAAAGCATCAGGAGTATCTCTAGCTGGGGAGGAGAGGATGCGCTACATCTGCAGACGAATTGTGGGCAGCAACTTGAAAGGAGAGATGGCTCTCTTTTCATTTCCATCCACTTCTGGTGGTGAGGAGGTTAGGGTAGCTGCTTTAGTTTACATTCCAGATGTGGTTCTAAAGTTTGTTGACCTTTTGGAAGAGAATCAAAGGTTAGGGGTGCTTAAGGCACACACACCAGATATACAATTAATTTGTTTTGAAATCTAATGCAGGACAGGACGGCTTACCTGGCATGATGGGGTCATTCCTGCTAGTGAGATATGGCTAAAGCTTGGAGGGGACAAAGGAGGCGGCTCATTCAAAATGAACTTCCAAATAGTGAATGTTGCAGCGCCTAACTCAGTCCACAACACCTGCGTGTTTTGCTGCTTTGAAGCAGACGACACTGTTACCAACCTCCGCATAGCACTTGACCGTTACAAAGATCAAGTAGCACATCTGCAAGGGATGCAATGGAGGTAGGAACAGTTATCTAACATGACAGCATAAAGAATAAAATGAACATTACACAAACAGGCAATACACAATCAAGTTGTTCATGTGTGGGGACTACGAGTTCATTACTAGAATGTATGGGCTATCTGGAGCAAGTGGTATGTGAGTAACTGGGGCCAAAAAAATGCGTACCAATATTTCACCTTTGTTATAGGATGCTACCCATGCTTGTATTGCTTGGTCTTCCATGAGAACATGGTAAAACCTCTCTCAGCCAGAGGACATGCACCTCCAAGAACATATGAATCCATATGCACTGACCATCACGCTACATTGCATCAGGAGTGCGCAGGAAACAAGTAAAGCACTTTTACAACTGCATCACGGAACCTATATTCAACATCCCTATTGAACAGGTAAACATTCATTTCGTAAAATATTTTTGCATAACTACACATACATGCATACACAACATACGTGTGCACATACACACCCAGGTTTGCCCCCCCGGGCTTCACATCACATTGGGCATCTTTACAAAGCTTTATGGTTTGCTCGAAGATGAGTGTCATGCCCTCGACCTTGAACTAGCCCTGCTTTCAAGTGAGGAAGCCCACACTCCAGCTTTGACACATACAGCCAAGAGCTGCAAATGCTTCGCTCATTGCAATCTGAGCTAAAGCAAGCCGAGGAGGCATATGCTGTATTGCAGCAAATGACAACATATGTATCCCTGGTGATTGGGGAGAAAGACCCAGTCACCGCTGATTTTTTTGTGCAATGTGAAGAAAATAAGAAATATCTTGGAAAACTAGTAAGCCATATGCACTACACATAAAAAATGTGTAATACAGGCCATGATTTTGCTAGGAAGCAGAGGTAGCTAAATCTAAAGCTATTGTGGAAAAGGGGTTTTCTAAAAAAGAAGCCCCTTTGTTAAGGCGTTGGATGATGCATTACAGTCAATTGGAGTGCACCGTCAACAGTATTTTGGTGGTGCTATCATGTACATCAGGCTCTAAAGGTACCATAAGTGCAATACGTACAACCACATGAATGAGACATCTCCTACACTGTTTCAGGAATGCAACATTCAGAAGCTGTGCAGGTCTCTATGTGAAACAGCCAATGCCTCATCGATCTACACAGGCAGAACATCGTACTGAGATCCTGGCTAAAGCATTCTCTATGTTTGCAAGATGCCATAACATCTATGACCACAATTTCATTGATGAGACACAAGCTCATGCCTTAGGTTGGTAATGGACCTTCAGGTGTTGATGTGACTATGACAACAATATTTTTACAGAGGAGGCCGTGGGTGAGTTCATGACGTTCTTCCGTGAATCCTTCCCCCGGCAACAGTCCCCATAAAAATGCATCTATTGGAAGACCATGCTGTTCCATGGGCAAAATCTTTCCATGTTGGATTTGGCCTACTTGGCGAACAAGGGGCTGAGTCCATTCACGCTAAGTTCACACGACTTAGCCTATCATGCACTGCAATTGCTGATAAAGTACAGCATCTCCTATGTATAGTGAATCTCCTATGTATAGTGAAGGAACACCTAATAAGTATTTCCCCACAAGTTGTAGCTGCTATCCCTCCTCCAAAAAAAAAGAATAAAATCATAATACTTTCTGTACTTACATCTTCAACCAGCAAACCACTGCACGTTCGTCTTCAATCTTCCTGAGCTGTAGTACACATCAGAAAAGCTTCAGATTTTATCATTTTGCGCACACGCTCATGTGAGATCCTCTTGACAGCTGAAGCGAAAAGCGTAATGATATAAACACATAACATAACCAAATAGCCAACAAAATGGCTACTTTTAGACCGTTTGAAAACTACTTCAGAAAATTCGTGACCGCACGTGTGGAATAAAAACAAGCAAAACTAGATAAGACGTATACGGAAAACGTTGTTTTATAGCCCATGGAACTTCCTGAGAGTGGCTATAGCCATTACAACTCACGGGGTCCATGCGCGCTGAAATAAGTCCCTCACTTCCATTCACTAAACTGACACATTTTTGTACGGTAAGGGCACGTGATTTATATGATCACAGGAAGGTCAGGGGTGTTTCTTTAGCATAGTATGGCTTATAGGTGTTCAATATATTCCGTATGCTTTGTGTATAGCACATTCCAAAGGTCATCGGTTGTCCGGGTCGTTGCTATGGGACCTCAATATCGTTCTAATATTTCTTAGCGTGGGCCTAATTTCCACGCGTTCAATGAGAGCAGACAGCCGTGATCTCACAGCACCGGATGTATCACATCATGAAATAGATGCAAATACGTACCGGTGATGTAATACATCCGGTGCTGTGATAAAAGGTCTGGGCACCCAGACTAGGAGACTGAACACGTCGTACATTTTGTGGAAGCAAAAACTGAAAGCAGTTAGCACAGCGGCGCAGGAAGATATCATGTGCTGATGGAGGGAGACTGGGACGGGAAATGGAGGGATCAAAATTAAGCAATTATTTAGTGTATGCACTGCAATGCTGTAATGCTGTAAAGGATGCGCGCCTTCTCGGTCAGCGTTGCCGGCGTGTGAATAAGTGATGAGATGGTTTGTTCTTTGATCACCATTGTGCTTCGGAGCTGTGTGCATGCAAAATTGTGAGGACACTGGCCCTGCAACATGCATGCAGGCATGGTAGTGTATAAATGGGAACAGCACAGCGCAGTAAAGAGCGTAACTGTTTTCATGTTGTTGCAAGAAAACGAAATCAGCCAAGACGTAGCAAAGCACTAGCACGATGTATCCGTAGACCACACGCACGTACACGGCATGCGGAAAAATTCCACACCGGCCAGGTTATGAGCATATGTACATCAGTGTTGCTCCAGGATGTAGGGATGTAAGAAACGCTTCAATGCAGCCGCAGAGTGTATACAAGTTGTACATTTTAATGTACATGTACATTACTGTGCAAAACAATTCCGATGAAATGAATTAATTCATTATTAGGTCCTGCCCTGTGAATCTAATAAGCCACTTGGTGGCAAAAGAAATTTTGAAATGCAACAATGGAGTGTGCGTCCTCTGTTCGATTTACCAAGCGCTGCTATGGATATTGACCAGCTGGACGAAGAGCGACAGAGGAATTTCTACGACAGTGTGCGCGAAACCATTGTGAGCCGTTTTGTGAGGTCGTCGGCCGATATAAAGTTTATACGCGTCTGTGACTTTTTTCTATGGCTACCAGATATGCCTTCTCGTTGCATTGTTGCTCTATTTGGCATCGTGTGCCATCGTCGAAGTCTTCAGAAAGCAGCACACCAGAGAGGAATGCTATGCAGGTACGCTATACGCTTAACGGCAGTAAAAAGACCTTCCAGTAGTATTAAGGAAACGCAGTAATACTCTCGCTTCTTCACTTTTCAACCAGGTCATGATGACGTTATCGTATACAAGGTCAGGTACGTCTCACACATTTTGAAGGTGCAATATGAAGTATGGACGGAACCCGCCACTGCCCCGCCTCTTTTTTTGAATATTTTATGCCCTGTAGCGCCTGGCTTTGCGCTTTCGCTCTGTGCGTGTGTCTCGGTTCTGTTCTCCTGCTTCCGGCCTCCATCGTGGGGAACGAGATACTGGTGCTCTACCCTGACAGTTACTACATCAAGTGGCTCAATACGTCACTAGTCCGAGGTGGGTCCCCTGCGTGTGTGTCACAGACGGTTCGCACAATGTATGCGAACTTTGACGCTATAAGCATGGTAACGCACACGTATCACGGACAGCATAGACGTGCGTATGCGGGCGCTACATTCTTGCTAAGCCCCCAAAATTATAATTTAAAAAAAAAAAAACTGCACAAAATTAAAAATTTTTTGAATGTGACTTTGAACGCACATGTTGGATACATAACCACATTCACATGCACGCAGACACATCTATGTACGTATGCACACACACCGCTTCTGTGCTCCGGTGTGGCTTCACTCCTTCCCCCCCCCCCCCCCCCCCCAGGTCTTTGGAACACTGTGTTTGTTGGATGCAATGTTTCTCTGTTCCTTCTTCTTCCGTTTGCTTATTTCTTCATGGAATCAGAAGGGTTATCTGGATGGAAGAAGGTAGGACTAACATTCCCTTTGTAGTCCCATCTTCCCTAACATCCTCCTCTGTCTCTACCCTCACTCCTCTTCACAGGGCATCAGGTCCCGCGTATACGAGACCCTCATTCTGCTCGTGTTTGTCACCATCTTGGCGTTGGGATTTGCAAGGCTGCTGTCTGATTTCTCAGGGAGTATCCTAGTGAGTTGGAATGCATTCCAGTCCATGTGTATAACTGCACGCAGCTGAGATGTGGCCCATACATGTACATAGACCTGTTTTAGGCTGTCTTGGCATAGCTGTTAGGCGGTCCTGACTCACTCCATTATCCTCATTGCACCCTCGGTCTATTGGGATTCATGTTGTCACCTTGTTCCATGTCACTTACTTTTACTGTGATCTGGCATTGAGGTTTCCATTCTCTTCCTGAACTCCTCCCTCCCACCTTCCTCCTCCCCCCTCCACCCATCAACGTCTTACCCTCCTCAAAACGCTGTGTTACCATGGCAACCCCCCCCCCCCCCCTCCCTCAGTCCCCCTCCACGTGGCTAGACCAGGTGCCCCTCCTCTACTCGCTGGTCTCCATGGCCGGGGTGGTCCTCATGACAGTATGCACACCTCTGGGCTTTGCCTGCATCTTCACTGTCTTGGGGAAAGTCATCGTCAAACCAAAGGTTGGTTATTATTATGATTGATCATCCCTTCACAGCACACTGACAATCGTTCCACCAACATTGTGTGTGTGTGTGTGTGTGTGTGTGTGTGTGTGTGCGTGTGTGTGTGTGTGTGTGTGTGTGTGTGTGTGTGTTTGGGTCATGCCATGTGAGGAATGTGACACTATTATGTGCCCCACATACATGTATATCTGATTGTGTGGGAGGGGCGTATCCCTGGTGATCACATACAAGCTGATGGTTACCCTCTCCCCTCCCTCCTGCCTCACATCAGCTTCATGGTTCGTAGAAGAAGAGATTGACAAGCTCAAACTGGAGGAAGCATCTCTCCAGAGAAGGAAAAAATGTTTGTCCCCTGTGCTTCATGTATTTCAGTAGCATTGTGTCACGCCCATGTGCTGTGCTCTCTTCTTCACATCATTGATACCGTTCTGCCCCCCAAATCCCAATGACCTTGCCGTGTATCCACCCACCTCATTCCCTCATGCAGTGGCCTCTTATGGCAGCCATAAACTGTACTTGGACTACGGCGAGTTGGACCAATCTCTGTCACACCTTCAACAAACCAGACTGGATCTTGGTGTGTTTCTTATGCATGTATTGTGTTCGCCCGACCTCATTCCCCCTCCCTCCTACCCTCCCTCCCTCCCTCCCTCCCTCCCTCCCTCCCTCCCTCCCTCCCTCCCTCCCTCCCTCCCTCCCTCCCTTCCTCCCTCCTCCCTCCCTCCTCCCTCCCTCCCTCCCTCCTCCCCCCACCCACAGAACGTCACAGGAACTCCTCCCCCTGGGAGAGGAGGTTACTTTACCCTCTCTGCTTCCTCTTCCTCCTGGCCATGACTCTGCTGTGTCTCCTCCTGGTGGCCGTCAACTCCTTCTCCCTCACTCTGGACCTCACCTCATCCGCACCAGGGATGGCCATCGAGGGAGCACCTGCTGGGGCAGGCCAGCACATCATCCCTGGGGCCCATAGGCGCTGGGATTGAGGCGTTTGGTCATCTTGTATCCTCTCCATGCGTGCTTGTGGATGTGGCTACGTGCCGGTGTGTATGTGTGCTGTGTGTGTAGGTGTGCTGTGTGTATGTTTGCTGTGTGTGTAGGTATGAGTATGTGTGCTGTGTGTAGGTGTGTGTATGTGGGCTGTGTATGTGTGCTGTGTGTGTAGGTGTGCCGTGTGTGCTGTGTGTAGGTGTTTGTGCTGTGTGTAGGTGTTTGTGCTGTGTGTGTATGTGTGCTGTGTGTATGTGTGTGTAGGTGTGTGTACATGTACAGGTAGGTGTGTGTAGGTGTGTGTATGTGTGTGTATGTGTATGCAGGTGTGTGTATGTGTTTGTACATGTAGGTGTGTGTGTATGTGTGCTATGTGCTTGTTCCTGCACAGATGGCTGGTGGTATGCCATACTGACCACTCCCACACATTCTCAGCCATCTAAACCAACGCATGCCAGTTAGCCAATCTTTGGGATGCTGTGCTGCGTTGTGATGAGCCCTTCATGTGTGTGTGTGTGTGTGTGTGTGTGTGTTTGTGTGTGTGTGTTGTGTGTGTATGTGTGTGCATGTGTGTGTGTGTGTGTGTGTGCGCGCGTGATGGCATGGGAGTGGATGAGGTTTGTACTGTTGTGTACTGTTTTGTAATGAGGCATGTTACATGGGATATTGAATGATATTGAATATATTGATATTGAAGGATATTGAATGAGGTTCTGGAGCTAGGAGCCGGTGGCTTCAGTGTGTTGTAAACCTACATACATCTGTATGTCACATTGACAAGTTAGTGGGAAGTGTTGAAAATTATGAAACACTTGCTACATTTCACATGTACATGTACTATCCTAATTTGCTTTAGCTACCACAGCATAATGAATGAAAGCAATCTGCTTGACAGTTGCTGGGCTTCTGGGTCCCTAAATTGCTTTCCTGGTATTAGAGTACATTCCATTTCACTTGCTTGAATTAGCCATAGTGTACGTTTGCTTGGCTGTAGGATTTGTGTGATGTAAGTGCAGACTGGCCCTTTGTCACTATACTCAGGATACTATAACCGGGACCCTCAGGATACTATAACCGGGACCCTCAGGATACTATAACCAGGACCCTCAGGATACTATAACCAGGACCCTCAGGATAGGACCCTCAGGATTCTATAACCAGGACCCTCAGGATTCTAAATTGTGTAGATCATATCGTCTCAAATGATGTTGTTGTGCGTGTGCAAGTATAATGATGAATGTTAGCAGACGAAAGCCTTAACTCCTGCCATCAGGTATGTGATGTGTGCAGGGGTGATTGGCCTCTACTACAATCCTCTGTTCAAGTACCTCCTTCCTGAACGAAGAGCAACATCCATGACCAAGGTAGGTTTTATATGTCACTGGTTCCCTGGGGAGGAGTAATCAGTGATCCATGGGGAAGGGGTTGGGGGGGGGAGGGGTTGGGGGGGGGGGGGGGGAAGGGGTTGGGGGGGGAAGGGGTTGGGGGGGGAAGGGGTTGGAGGGGGAAGGGGTTGGGGGGGGAAGGGGTTGGGGGGGGAGGGGTTTGGGGGGGGAATCTTTAGTAAAGAGTATTTGGTTCTCTACTGCAGCTGCTATGATTATTGTATGTTTTTTTTGTTACTATCAACACCAGTAGTGCATTCTATAGGAGAATAGATAGTGCAATTGTGCACACATGCAGTGGGCTTGTAAGACAATAGCACTGTGTGAACACCGCTCTCATGTGCACCTCGTCATGGCTTTGCACCACACGCACATTACTTGTAGCTGTACGTGTTGGGGGTATGAACACAGAAGAACAAAGAAATCTGTTTTAGACTTCTCATTTTAGTTGGCAAATTCCAATAGCATCAGGTGGAAGGAGAAAGGAGGGTGAGGGTGTAGTGACAGGTGGGAGGAGAGAGGAGAGTGAGGGTGTAGCAACAGGTGGGACAGCATATGCCAATGATAAAACTAAATTACTTCAAATTTGCCACAGGAGGAAATAAGAATTAAGAATTTATCCACATATATCAGACCCTCATTCGAGAATTATTGTTGGTAGTGAGTGGTTCCTTCGCATCGGTTTAAAGATCTGGGATTCAGCAGGTTTCATTGGAGCAAGTAAATGTTATTATTACTAGCATCTTCCAACTCAGCATTTCCTCTGTCCCCACCCACTCCCCTCTCACCCCTCTCTCCTTCCCCACCCATCCCAATCCTCTCCTCCCTCCTCCCTCCTCCCTCTCCCTCCTCCCCTCTCCACAGATGATACTGAACTGCATACTCCTGGTCCTCCTAAGCTCCGCCTTCCCTCTGCAGGTCAAGGCTTTAGGTAAGAGGAGGATTCGTCTCTGTTGTTGAACTATTGGAAATAATTAATTATTCGACTAGCTGTTATGTGTTGTGCATCAATATAGAAATACAGTATTTTGACTTTTTTTTTTTTTTTTTGTAGTTCGTGTACACATACATTTGTGTAAGCCTTCTCCCCCAATGTTCTTGTATTGTGTGGTTTTCTTTGGGAAGCATGGAGTTGAGCATGATATTGTGAGGTTTCACTGCTGGTAAGTGGAAGTGACAATGAATAAGTCAGTTAATTGGAAAAGAGTGTATGTTGTACATGTATGCTGTACATGTATGCTGTACATGTGTGCTGTACATGTATGTACATGGTGAGTGTGAAGATTTTATATTTCAAAATTCAAATCAATTGCCCTTTTCAGTATGCATATTCGTCTTGCTGATTGTACGGTTTGTACATGTATATGTTTTGTTCATTGCTTGTGTGTGTGTGTGTGTGTGTGTGTGTGTGTATGTGTGTGTGTGTGTTGTGTGCCACAGGGCTGACTCGCCTCAACCTTCTTGGATGGTTCGGGAGCATCCCCTGGCTGAATAGGCTGTGGATGGTCCTCCTCTACAATGTCCTGTTCTTTGTCTCCACTCTCTTCATCCTGAGCAGGAAGGTCACATTGGCTGTGCTCCAAGAGGTCTCCTATCTCCTCAAATCTCTAGCCTTCAGAAACTCTACTAAGAAGTCAGTAGCAGGCTCAGAGCACAAACATTATTCATGATACATTACATGTGGTTTGTTCGTGTTTTTGTTTGGTGTATTGCATACATGTATGTCATCAGTGGGTATGTGAATTCACATTTGCATATAATGCAGTTCTTTTTCCATTCAATAATTCATTGACACTACTGAGTCGTTGGCAACTAGACATGTCACAACTGGATGAGCGAATTACAATGGCTAGAATTACTTTCATTTTTCTAGATTTCTTGAATGGTTTACTGGGTGCACATATCATACCACAAATCAGTTCTCAATTGGTTATCTCATTTAAAAAGCCAACTGTAAGTACATATACGTAGCACTACTCTTTGCTATATGAAGGGGAGCAGAGGAGCGTACAAATTGATGTAGTTGCTACAACAATGTTTTTTTACTTTCCTCCACTTGAATGTTACAATGGCTTCACTGACAGTCCTAGGGAGAGAGGACTACCAGGGCTCTACTGATGTGAAGCATTATCATGATATGACCACACCCATTAGCCTGGTGCTGCTTCTAACTAGATGAGGGGAGATGGTGCCTCAGGTGCTCTCTCATTTCGGCTGACACCAATTCTAACAGCTGCATGGACCTCCTCGATGCAATTAACATCCAATACTGAAATGAATGAGCCATGACTGCAAATGACATGTCACCAAATGACATCATCCCTCCGTCACCAAATGACATCATCCCTCTGTCACCAAATGACATCATCCTCTGTTACCAAATGACACCATCCCTCTGTCACCAAATGACATCATCCTCTGTTACCAAATGACATCATCCCTCTGTCACCAAATTACTGTGATTTTGCGTTGCGGTGAAGCTAAAGAGTGCCGGGGGAGTTCCGGGGTGGTTATACCTGTGTATAGATTGGTGGCATTGAACAACTAACTATATAGGCACATGGACTTCATGCAGGGCCGGCTTCACTCATGCTCAGTGTACCATTTCATTACATATTTGGCTGTTGTGACGTTGTTGCACACATAACTGAGAATTGTTGTCAAAGATAGGCCCCTTTGGTACATGTTATAGCCATATAGAATATCTATGGCCAACTTCAATTCAACTTCAGCGCAATCTGCAGGAGAGGGAGCGAGAGGGAACTGCATATGTTTCGCGTTGTTTTGACAATATTCATGCCGGCAGTATATGTTCAAAGCAGGCAGCACAAAAGAGTGTTGCCTTCATGCGGCGAGGGCTCACCAGGGCAAGATGCAACTTGCATGCCGTGACATGATAATATAGCGAACTACTCACGTGCGGCGACGTGCGGCGCCGTTCCAATGGGACAAAGGAGTTGGCGGAAGCTAAATACGTAAGGACCTAGCTATAGCCTCCTAAGACGCCATCGAGCCATCCTCCTTTCCCCCCCCCCCCCCCCCCCCCCCCCCCCCCCCCCCCCCCACCCCCCCCCCCCCCCCCCCCCCCCCCCCCCCCCCCCCCCTGCATGCCAAAGAAGTGACGCAGTGAGCACAAGTGTAGGGACCAAATTTCAATAACAGTTTTTTTATTTTTTATTCCAATATAACACTGAGTTACTGAGATAGAGCATTATTTTCACCCTAGGATTAAAATGGCTTTTAATACAGGCATGCAGTTGTACGACATGAAGTTACTATTATAATGATGACCACTTGATATTTTCTATGTACATTGTGTGATACATCATTTCGACGTTTGGATAACAATGGTATACCGCTATCGAAAGGGCAGTAAAAGTAGTGCGTCTTGTCGACAATGCGGTTAGCGATAAACAACCAAATACTGCGTAATTTTATTATATCTTATTTTCGAAACGATGCAATAAAATTACGCAATGTTGGCTGTTGTTTATCGCTAACCGCAATGTCGGCATGATGTCACTAAGTTTACTTGCCCTTTCGATAGCGGTATACCATTGTTATGCAAAACATCGAAATGTTTCAGAAACAACAAAGTGCAACAACACGCTGGATCCCAGGAATACTATAGCCTCTCTGATTGCAGATGTATCTTTGCACCAATCGGATAACTGTCGGAGCCGTAGTGCTAGCCATCCAACTGAGTGCTACTGTTTGCCGAAGTCAGACATGTGCGGAGCAACATTGCGTCGAATATAGTAAGTTATTCGTGTCGTGAAAGGCATAATCCATAAACTACGCTTATTGACACGCGCTCTTTATAGTATACTTTCTAAACCAGAACATGCAGCTTTTACGTAGGTTTTTTTTTTTTTTTGTTATCCTACTTGGCGCACAGTATACAATGATAAAGGGCTTGGAGCGTTTTCTTTCAAGCATAACTTTATCTGTACGCAAAAAGCAGTTGATGGCCGCGTCCAAGGGAAAAAAAAAACTGGACGCACGTTTAAATGTAGTCACTTTTTTTGAAATTCGGTTCATTGGAAACAGATGCAAATTATAATTCCGTTAAGTGCGTGTGCGAAGAGACAACGTAGTTTGCATGCACCCAAGTAGGAAGTTTATACGTTTCAATTGCCAAAAAGACCATGCTGCTGATACTGAATTATTTTTGGCACTGCGAAAAATCAAGGCACGACAACTGCATGATAGATTAGTTTATAAAAGTTAACCAATTACATACACGCGTACGTACATGTACACGCGTCAGTGCCAAGTAAACGTCTCACTCATACGCGCTGTCGTTTATCTCAGGAATTTGATAAGTAAACTGATTGTACGAATTCCAGCATGCACGTGCGGTGGCAACAAAAGTGCATTTGTCTCACAGGACCTATATTGTGGCTTTTAATTAGCCTGAGGTCATGGTTTGGGTTGATTAATACAGTGCAACTCTGTTAATAAGTACCAGATGGGGAACTGGAAAAAAGTACTTCATAGGAAGTGTACAATGTACAGTGAACATAGCAAATTCAATTATGTATGTGCATGTCACTGTGGAAAGAAATCAGTGATTTGTGTTTGTCTACAGCACTTGAAGTACATGCTATCAATTAGTTCATCTATGCAATTTATTGCACCATGATGGGAACTATCACCGTCAATGAATCCAGCTGTCGCGGTGAACGATTTGTTGCCAAGAGCTCGAGCCAGTACTGTAGCCTTCTCAAGCAACAAAGGACCACTTACAGGAATGTTGGTACTCCTTGCTTGTTTGAACCGTACCAGAAGTGCCGCATCAACATCTGAATGATTTGAAGTACGAAGGCGTTTGCAATCTATGCTAAATCCTGCTGACTCTAGACTTTGTTTCAACTTTTTTCTGTTTCTCCAGATACTATTCACTGTTGTCTTTGATAAGCTCAGCTCCCTACAAATACTTGACTGCCTTTCTCCACGCTCGATTTTAGCAATTATTTCGTGTTTTACACTCGCAACAATGGCTCTCTTCTTACGTGCCGCCATATTGTAAAATACTTCAACTAATAAAGCGCATGCGCAAAGTACTTATTAACTAGGTGATTTGTACGTGTGGGACTATGCTCTAAGTACTTACAAAGAGGAAGTACGCAATATCAGTGTACGCAATATCAGATGTAAATACCATGTAGATTTCGACTTTAAGTACTCCGTCCCACAGCATACGTACAGGATATCCGAATGTACGCACTATCCCAGGTACTTAATAAGCAAGTTCGACTGTAGCACAACCTTACAATAAGCTTATTAGCTATTATTATTATGGAGTTATAGCTAACCCTGTCCTGGTTATTTCCCGACACACCCTATAACTCACGTTGTTATGTAACGACCGATTGATTTCTACCCGCGTTGCAAGATACTTAAACAAGTAACTAAAAACATTCTCTATGAGAAAGTTGGTGGTATATAGGATTTGAAGGCAATAGTGGTGTAAAAAGCTGGGAAACAAGGGTCTATAGCAATTAGGGAAAATTTAATAGTGCTATATTTAACACAGGAATAATATAATATCCTACAAAAATGCTAAATATAGGACTATTGCATTTCCCTTATTGCTAGACCCTTGTTTCCGGCCTTGCTTTTTACACCACCATTGCCTTCAAATCCTATATACCACCAACTTTAATTCTCATAGAGAATGTTTTTGGTTACATGTTTCATGGATTTTTGTTCATATGATTGTCCCGCAAAGGACATACAGTACCAAGGAAGTTCCCTTTCCCGTCCTCCTGGCCACATCCCCTTTCCCGCCCTCCTCCGTCACCCTGGCCACATCCCCTTTCCCGCCCTCCTCCGTCGCCCTGGCCACATCCCCTTTCCCGCCCTCCTCCGTCGCCCTGGCCACATCCCCTTTCCCGCCCTCCTCCGTCGCCCTGTCCACATCCCCTTTCCCGTCCTCGTCCTGGAGCTCTTTGAAAAGTAAATATTTGCTCACATGATAATATGCATTAATACTATATCATGCAGTGTTGTCTTCTCCGCTCTCTACTCCAAATTTAACAACGCAACTATATATAGATGATGTAATTGTAACATGTGGGCCAGTCAGCGCGACCTGTACGTGTGATTAACTTATTAAGATGCGTGTGTGTTGTATAAGTACTGTTTAGGAGCATTAGTGTATATACTGTGCTATATGTCGCTGTGCTGTGCGATAGACTGATTGCAAAGAATGATGTGTGCGTACACAACTGTTAGTGTGAGACTGTCACTCTATATTGTTCGAGGACGCGGTCGGCGCTACACTAGTCTCGTACCCAGACCTATTTACGTAAGCATTATCGCATAATGTATATGCTACGTAAAGTGGTCTGGTAACGAAGTCGTTTTGGACATAGGAATGTCAATGTGACCAATCAGATTCCGAGCAAATAAATGAGGTTCACGTAATACGTAAATTGGATTCCTTAAGCATTCCAATCACATTCCCCAGATCGACTTCGGTGGACTTTATTTCCAGACCACTTTACGTGTTTTTTTTTTTGTTTCTTTTTGTTTTCTGTATCGAAACACTCTATGTAAAAATATTAAATAGAAAGCCATCCACAAGAACGGGTGTGTTACTAGGGTCGTAATTAGGTTCGTTTTTTTTTTTTTTGTCTGTGAGTAAATATTCGATATAGAGCAAAATGCACAATGCGAGTTAAATGATGATGTTAAATGATATTGATCAACTAGATGCTTTCTAGTCCAGAGTGAACCTAGATTCACTATGCACTAGCTCTACTGGGAGAGGGACACTGCAAGGTACACGCCCCTTTGATGAACGAGCTCCTCTGTTGCATAAGATGGATGAGCGGAGGAGAGAAAGGACAGACGGCATCGCAACCAACCAATGGTTTGGCTGTAGGACGAGATCCATTTGGAAGCTAGCCGGTCTGCAAGGCGTTTATAAAATGTTGTTGCAATTGGACCCATTCCACCAGTAGTGGAGAGTACAATTGGGGTGAAGGAGGCATGCTCGATTTCCCTGATACGTTGCTCATATGCTCTTTGTTTTTCTTTTTCATGTCTGCGGTAGCAAGCACTGGGTGTGGGTGTGGTGTTAGATGGAGCAAGTGGGTTGAGAACTCTGATATCGAAAAATGTTTTTTCAAAATGGCCACCCCAGAAACCATCAGCTGCAATGTCTGATCTTGCTCCAATTTCAGTGATGGTAGAGGCAAGTTTGAAGGTTTCTCTGGTAACTGGTTGTAGGGTTGGTTCGATAGTTACATTGTGACACACTTCAGACAGCAAATTTGCAGTGAGGTTCCGGATTTCATTGTGGCGTAGGGTAGGATAACCTCCAAAAAGACATGAGAGTGCATGTTCTACAGTGAATGATTTCCCACAGATGCAATGTGAAGGTGTGTTAGGAGGGTCCCATCCATATCTAAGAGCAAGGGCATCGCGAAAGGCACTTTTGTGCAAAGCAAAGCCGTGTTCAGAGATAGGAAGAGTGGTAAGCCAGCTGGAAGCACCCTTCTCTTGAGTAAGGACCATTGATCTCTGGGAAGACTCAGACAGACAACTGTGGTAATAGGTTGGCTGCTGTGTCTTGGGTTTGCTGTTGCTTCGATTGATGAAGTTGTTTTTTGGCCTGGATTTGTGCCTCAATTACACTGAGTGGATAGTGTGTTTTCTTTTGCAGGATGAGGTCGTATAATGGCTTTGTGACCGTCGTTGAAGCATCAAACTCAATGGCTGACAGACTACTTGACGTAGCATTATACATTATGCAATAATGCTTACGTAAACAGGTCTGGGTACGAGACTAGCGCTACACAGTGATGTCAGAAGTGGGTCCAGGGATGACCAGCGACGAGCAGGTTGACAGGCAAGTCTTGGCAGGTGGCGCTATACAGACACGGGGCTGTGCAAATGAGCTTAAGACCTCCGGCGGTTCGCCGATTTGCTGCTATATGGTTACAGAGATTTGAGCTCTATGCGTGGCACGACGGAATCTCAACGGAACAGTGGGCGACGGAGCTACTTTCCTTACTGGGAGGATGAGCCTTTACGAATGATGGCTGCACAGTGCATCTGTTTTGTCGGAGGTTTCGCTAGAAACTTCCATATAGGATATGACCCCGAGTATGATGTCATTACAAACACGTGACTAGACTCGCGAAGATTGGATTGTTTAGCTATTATGGCAGCTGCCGAATGCTCTGCTTACTTGAGGTGGCTTTTTACCTTGAGATTCAGGTGTTTGCTTGATATTGCATGACTTCTGTATTAAAAACCTCACCCTGTAATTATAGTGGGCTTGCTTGTATCAGCATAGGAAGTTAAATGAGTTTAAGAATTCATGCATTGCAGATACATGATTTATGGCTATACACGTGTGGTCATAACTGCCGTCAATTTGAATGCATGTGTTTATCTCCTTGACTTCTGTAGCTTCTCACATGTATAGCATGCTAAGGGATTATAAAGATGAAGCCTATTCTTAGCAATAGAATGCTGTTAGGATGCATTTTGCGAGACGCGCCATTTGCAGCTGTTATTAATAGTGCAGTTATATTGCAACACTAAGGCACTGAGCGTGCATAGAAAGGTAGCAGGTGAATTTCTACATGATGTTAATGCAATTAAGATAGCAGGTAGTGACATTGTACTGAGGATATAACAACTTGTACAGTGCTCAAGTATAATTATAATTATACTTAGAGCCAAATTCTACTGCATTATAGATCCATCTTCGAGTGACGTCACCATTCAAGTCGATTGCAGTACCGCTGCGGGCGTGGTTGTGAAGTGGCAAGCCTCTGGAGAAGTTGACGTCCTCGTACAAATTGAATACAACTGTACGAATATCACAGGCTATTCAGAGGTAAAGATTTTGTAGTAATAATTTCAGTTGATGCTGACCTTTGTGTTGCTTTTATGCTGTAATAGCTGCAATGTGCATACGTATGTATTGTGTTCGTATTTTTAAATTTTAACAGCTGAGTATGTACAGTGCATTTTTCAAACATCACGTGATTTATGCATGCGGCATAAATTTATCTTGAGAACAGACTGATGTACTGGTAGCTAGTACAAACTTGAAGGAAGGAACACAGCCTATTCCAGGAAGACGGAGCCAAGGCTCAGCTTGTACAGTTTGGGGATGCTATTTTCAACAATGTTTCAGCTGTCCCGATTGTTACGGAATTATGACACAAAGCTGTAAAATACCTATGGTCACCAGTGCAGGTATGCTATCCTAATATATTTATGCCGCATCAGTTCAATCTATTAGTCGTACACAGCTGCTGTCAGAATCAGTTGTACCATATTGTGTGCCTTGTTATATATACAGTCATGTAGCTACAAGTGCGATCATGGGTTGTTTGTAGAGGCAACCACAAATCCAACTTTTGCAGGGCGAATCCAGGATTTCAGAAAAGGGGGGGGGGGGGGTTGTTAAATAATATTCATTAAAGCGGGAGAGGGTGCGGGAGGAGTACCATCCCGCTCGGGGTCTCCCTCAGCCGAGTCTGGGGCGGAGCCCCAGCCGCCAACGCTTTTTTATTATATCACGCGCAAAACACTACATAAAACTGCGTAGTATTTATCAAATTACGATTACAAGAATTGCTAGATCTCGTGAAATAAGGATGCTTGAAACATTTTTCTGGGTGGACCTGCACAAATGCCTTGCAAATTTAATCAGCAGGTACTCTTCCTTTATAGTGCATGGAAATCAAAGCCAGATCAGAAAAGCGTTCTTCTGTCATAACCGATGTTGCGTATGTCTTGATCCTTCTCATTGAAGAGAAGGATCGTTCTGCTTCTGCACTTGATATAAGTAATGTGCAACCAACAACAAGCAGGAAATGGATGTTAGGAAAGGAATCATCCCTGTCACAAGCATCCAAGCTTCAAGAAGAGTTTTAGGAATTTCACTTTTTTGTTTGGATTCCCACTTACCTTTATGTTCATCCATAGTCCCTTCCACCTTCTTACTTCACTTCCAAGGGATTTAGGGTATTAATTGGAGGTCTTTCTCCCATTTAAGCATATCATTGATGTATTCATCCGGATTTACAGAAGAGTCTAGAAATAAAGATGGCACAAGAGAAAGGAGACCACGGGCATGGCAATCTTCTCCATTAAACCTTTGATCCATCTGAGCAGAGAGGTTGTCAAGAAGTGGGATGGCAATGGTTCTCTTGTAGTGCACTTCTACGCTGTCACTGGAAGTATTACTCCTATTTTTCATGATGGCTGTTTTCCTAGGAACAGTCTCAAATGCACCAACACTGTCTAGAATGTCAACATGCCAGAAATGAAAGGTTTCATCAATACTTGTTCTTGTGTACCTTATGCCTTGAACCACCTCATCTATCATCCTGTAAGCATCAAGTACATCTTGATCTTTTTGCTGCAGTTTTATAGCCAGTGACTTGACCATGTCAATGGTGTTCTTAGTTACGATGAAAACTGCAATCGTTTAAAATGATGAGAGTGCACTTTTCATCCCTTGAGCCTTCACTATTATATCTTGATCCCAATCCCAACTACCAGCTGATGAGACTAATTCTGGATACTCTTGAGGAGATATAATAGCATTCAGAAATGTCACAAGAACGACATACACTTCGAGAAAGACTTCATAGCATGTGTGCCTTTCAACCCATCTAGTCTTGCATAGTCCTGGACACTTACTGTGGGAATCAGGTAAGTGATATGAAATAGTCAACTGAAACATTTGCTGAGGTTTTGGACTGTTGTGTAAAAAAAGATATACCTCATTCATTAATCCGACAAGATTTGGAACTTCTTGAACATTGCAAGTTGATGCAATAGAAAGATTCAAGCAGTGTGCATAACAATGTGTGTGGACAGCAAGTGGTGAGATCTCTTAAAATTTAGCCTGTACACCTGCTTTCTCAGAGAACATAACTGCTGCTCCATCATATGCCTGACCTCTAATTAGTTAAGAGTCCAAGGACAAAGGTAATTCACTTATGCACTCCAGAATTTTCTTTGATATTATTAAAGCATTTGTCCTATCAAGATGAATAAAACCAATAAAGCACTCCTTGATATGAGGATCTTCAAAACTTGATAGATCCACAAACTTCAAGCACACTGAAAATACCCCCTGATTAGAGTAAGAATCAGTGCACTCATTGGCTATGATTGTTAATAGCAAGCTTTTCTCTCTAAGTTGAGCAGTTAGATTGCTCTTAATTTTATTGCCATAAATATGGATAATCTCATTTTGAATACATTTGTAAGTGTACTTAGCTATTTTACTAGCATTTAGGAGGTGCTTTTGTAGTATGCTGTTATCCTTTGCCATGAGCTGAAGAGTGGCAATAAAATTTCCTTTGTTGTCATCCATAACACCAAAATCAACTCTATCATCTCTATGGCCTCTAAATGACAAACCTTGCTTAGCCAGAAACTCAACAGCCATTACAATGTGGCGGAGAATCTCCTTATTTTCATTCGCTTGTTTATCTTGCAGACTTAGAAGACCTGCATCTATGCTGCTTCAGGGTTACAATAGTTTTGGCGGAAAAGATCTGCTCGTTCCACAGCCTGCACAGCATGCGCTGCATTTTTCTCATGAGATCCAAGTATACCATCTTTACCAAGTGCCTTGTTGTATGGATATTGGTAAGGGGATAATACAAACACACCTGGGAATGATCCATGAGATCCTCCTCCTTTTGGTCCTTGTGTAAAAAGAATACAACAGCGACAGATCCCTCCTCTGAGCAGACCACTGTATGACAACCAAGGAAATTCATCAAGCCATTGTTGCTGAATGTAGATCATCTGAAGCTGCTGGTTTTGAGTGAAAAGAAAGATACTGCATTCTCTGAGCATCATTTAAGCTTTTGGACAAGCATCTAAATGCATCCTATGAACCTTAATCCCAGGTCAACAATTAATTTCCATCATGTGCATAAATTCCATCCACATGCACTGTATTGGAAGACTCGAAAGCACTCACAGTATCATCACTATCATGGCTACTAACTACACTTCCACTGCCCCTGGTACTGCTAGTACAACCACTGCCACTGGTACTTCCAGTACAACCACTGCGACTGCTACTGCTACTGCTACTGCTGGACAACCACTGCTACTGCCAGAACAACCATTGCCACTGGTACTGCTGGAACAAACACTGCCACTGCTCACTGAATACATGTGCTTCTTTGCAGGTCCACATTCATTATTACGATATTCAAGCAATCTAGAATGAATATAAATAATAGAAGGTTGGCCATGGTGGGACAGTGCAAGACAAACCTCTTAAAAGACGTCATGATACTGCCTGCTGTTGGTTTGCTCGCACAGCTGCAGTTGTATTACGAATTTCAGCATCTATACTTTGCAATAATTCTTAAAATTGTTACTAATGATAATATCATTGCGGGTTTGAAAGGGGGGTTGCAACCTCCCCAACCCCCCCCTCCCCCTTTGATCTGCCACTGCCATGGTAGCAAGATCTCCCAGCTGAGAGAATGACCACAAACACTGTCGTAACAATGTACATAGCATTACAGTACAAGTACTAAATAAACGAATAACTGGTATAATTGCATATGTGTACATCGCTTTCATTAATTTACATCTTTAGTCGTAGGGTATCATATTGTGTTCCTTCATGCATAGTTCCAAGTGCGATCACTGGGTTATTTGTAGAGGCAACCACAAATCCAACTTTTACTTTCACCATGGTAGCAGGGTCTCCAGCTGAGAGAATGACAGGTAAACACTGTCGTAACAATGTACATGCATAGTATAACAGTATACAAGCACTAAATAAACTAATAAACTGATATAGTTGCAAGCATGTACATCCCTTGCATGTATATTACACGCAATAAATTGTATTTGAGAAATTCCGAGTGAGAAAGGATTTGATGGCAAAGTTGGCATAAGAAGGTTTTGAGTCCAATGGACAAATTTTCACGTGACAATTGGTTGTATATCAGCATGAATATTTACATATGCGTGCATACTGAAAAGCTGAAAAGTGAATGCAAAAGTAAATACAAAAGTAAAATACTTTCTCTCTGAGGGAGTAGGTTAGATAGAATACACTCAGTGACATAAAAACAAGATGATGGGCATAAGAGTAATATGGGACAGTTCACGTGAAAATGGCCCCTTGGATATAATAAAGAATTGGCCCTATGTATACAAGATGCATGTGCTGGATGGGATAAAAGTTGCATACATGCATGGTGTCACCAAGTAACCTGAGTTTCTGTAACCATTTATAGGCCTATGAGGATATTGATAATGTGTGTTTATAATTGTATGAAAAAGGTCCATGGCATACATGTACTAATGTAACATTATTGGCTTACTTTTATATTTCCCACACAGCCAGCATTTTGGTTCCAGTTTTGTTTATTACTGCAGTAGCAATTGTTACACTGGCTGTGACCACCATCTCTTTGATCCTCTTGGCCATTCGAAAGTGTATCGTTAGGTAAGTGTAGATGTTCATGTGAGACATGACTGTGTGAACTGAACCATAAATCTCTAGGAAAGATGGCGATGAACGTGCTGGACCGACTGATGTTTTTGAAAGTGTTAAAGTGCACCCGTCACCACAAAAGATTGATGCTGCATTTCTCGGAAACCTTCCTAACCTAGAGCAAAATGACATGAGCTTCAGTGATGCTTTAGTGACAACTCCAGAGGGTTTCATTCAAAATGGTTTGGACGAAATGTTTGATGGTATGAATTTGGACAAGAGCAGAACAGACTATGTCGACGAGTCCATGTTTCTACGAGAAGCAAGTGACCAAGAGAGCTAAGCAGTTGAGCTCGTTACACACCCAGGGGATAAGTAACTGTAATGTCGAACATTATAAAATAAGTCAGTGATTGAACCTCAGGCTGAGGCTGTTGTGAATGTTGGTATTGGTGCAATGTGTTCGCCATCTATACGTACATGCAGCTGATTTATTTCACGAGTTTATGATGCAGGTGACCTGTCTCTGACACCAGTATGGTGTGTTGCACTGCAACGATAATATGCATGGCAGTTATATGACATGCAGTATAGGGGGGATGGAGTGGTTGCTATGTGTCATGTGTCATATCACGTGAGTGAGTTTTGGACAGACACGGCCATGTTAGCTACAAGTGTAAAAGGCAGCTTATTGCATTCTTAATGAAGAGTGTTCCAAATGCCATGAATGGTACCCAGTATAGGGGAACTGCTGCTTTTTGTATGGCCATTTTGGCTGGAGCATGTAAGCATACTCTGCAAAATAATTTGATCCAAGAAGCATGCAGCAAGCAATCTTCTTGGGCAGAGCTTTCCCGGCATTGGTGTACTGAATGTGGTGAAAAAGCATTCAGAGTGTAGTACAGATCAGGACCACTCACACTACAAATTAACACCAGAGTGTAAGTAACAACTGCTATTGGTTCTCCAGACCATCCACAGCACTGTGAATGGTGACCTTTGACCAGGCACATATAAATGGTCCTCTCTTGCCATGGATGCTCTCCTGGCCCCCCTTCCCCAAAAATGGGTTAGCATTCAAAACATATTGATACACATTTGTACACTGTATATATTTCTCTTTGATTGGAAACAAGGGTCTGACAATATAGGAAAATTTATTAAGCACATTATGTTATTCGTGTGCTAAATATAGGTCTATTAAATTTTCCCATAACTCTTAGACCCTATATTTCCTAGCTTTTTATATGACTACTGCCTTCAAACAATACTGGGTTCCAATCACGATAACAATCATAGAGAGAATAGTGAGAGAGTGTTCAGAACAAGCTAGAGACTTGCATTTATATACTATAATACACGTGCCAGGGAGACAGACACTACTACACGTGCACAAAAGACAGACATACAAGCCGTGCAAAGAAGACATGCAGAAAATCCACTATTGTAGAGTTCGTCAGCTGATGATGCAATGCATATACGTTGTGGGTAGCAGTTATTTCTAATTGGAATGGGCAGGTTCAATAGCAACAGGAGGTGGTGCTTCAATAAGAGGCTGTTGGTCTCTAGGAGGTGGTGGTTCATCATCACTCTCAATGCTCAATTGCTCACCCAATACATTTGGTTTGCATGGATTACTTGTGGTACTTCTCTGTTGCTCTGCTTCCCCATGTTGAGCTATCTGTGTTCTTGGGGTACAAGGCTTAAGTTGATCAAAATGTACCACTTAGGTTCTCTTCCCCTTGTGTGCTTTAATCCTGTAGTCACTTTCACCAATGGGCTCCACAATTTTAAATGGACCTTTCCAGGGATGATGTAGATTTCTTGACTTCCCTTGTGACACTACTGTTGAATGCAGCCACACCATATCACCCACATTATATGATTTTCCATGCACCTTTTCATCATAAAACGACTTCTGCCTCCTATGTTCAATGTACACCTCTCCCTCACTATAGCATAGGCATCATGCAGGGTCTTATGAAGATTACACACATACTCTCCAGTTGTGAAAGTGTCACACGGGCCAGTTCCATTTTTACCTGTCCATCAAACGTTAGGAAAAATGGGGGAAAACTCAGTAGCTGAAAGCACACTTGAGTTGTAGGCTAGGCAAACCTTTCTTGTACCCTGTGTCCAGTTGAATCCTCCTGTTGTCTCTCAACTAACCCATTCCCCTGAGAATGGTAGGATGTAGTTCGTGACTTCTTGATTTGTGACAAGGCACACATTTCTGAAATCAGATTAGATTCAAACTGTTTGCCCCTATCAGAGTGGAGCTGTCCGGAGGAGAAAACCTGCTAACAACTCACCTAATAATTTTTTAGCTACTGTTACAGCTTCTTGGTAACCATACGCTTGTACCCAAAAAGACTTGCTACTAGTATGTACCTATTTCCATTGCTGGTTTCTAGGAGGGATCCCATTATATGTCTATTGCAACTATCTGCATAGGGTATCCAGCTTGTATTCCTTGATGCAGTGGTGCTCTGCTTTTTGGCATTTGCCAACCAGGCCAATACAACCTTTCTTTCAGATAAGCCGTCGACCTTTTTGTCTCCAGTTCTTAACCTCATCAGGAAGAGGCTTTTGGGTATTGGCAACAGCTGTCATTACTGGACTCACAGATGGACCTGCCAATTGCTGGTCACTCATCACCTTTGGCGACAACAACTGAAATGGAAGGGGCAGAACCAGACCTACTTGAGTTGGAACAGCTTCAGTTGAGTTACTCAAATCCCAGCCACACTGTCTGCAAGGAATCCGGGATAGTGCAACTGCAATTGCTCCAGCCAGCGAGCAAGCTGTCCCTCAATTCACGGTAATTCTGGATCCAGGTCAGGGAGCAATTGTCTGTCCCTCTTGGATATAACCTTTGTCTTGTTTGATCAGCCCTATCCACCACAATGTCATCGAAGTATACCAGACATTCGGTCCACTTAAGATCATTCAGCATACGATGCACTAGTCGCTGCAAAGTGGCAGGCGCATTGCACAACCCAAAAGGCATTACCATAGTTTCATACAGCCCCTGTAACTGGAGAAGACCAGGGACCATGAGATGGTTGGATACATCCTTAGCCATCATCTCCTCCAGCATCTTTCTTACTTCTATTATGCGAGCTTGTGGGATTCGTTGAGGTAACTGGTGTATTGGTATAGCATCTCCTTATCAATGTGATGCTTGCTGTCAGCAGTATGGCCTACTTCGTCTGGTTGTCAGGTGACAACATCAGCATACTCCAAGAATACTGAATACAATATTTATCACTGTCACTCAAATAATCCCCTATCTTAGACACAATTCTCCACAGAACCTTTTGATCACCTGGTGATATGTTTCCATTTCTGTCATATGGCCATTTTCTATAGCTGCCGACCACGCCAATGTAACTTAGGCAAGACTCCCAATAGCAAAGTTTTATAGGACAATATAATACTAGGTTCCAATCACGGATACACGAGGGTTTTGCCGTATAAAACGACAACGAGACTGCTCATATTTGTCTTCTCGTTCGATTTAAAAAAAAAGCTAACGATCCAATTGTCAGGAGTCTCGTTAGAAGCAAGTTGTGTGATTTTCATATTAGGGATCAAATCCCATATGGAAGTTTCTACCGAAACATTCAATAAGTAAAGAACACTGTTAGCTCTAACAATATAATCGGGAAGAAAATTCCATAATTGGAATAACAGAAAGACTAAACAATCCTGAACCGGTAAACAAGACAAGAGTCATCAGGTATTCAGGTACTTGTAGTGACCATGAGTGATCTAAACATCATTTAGAACATTTTGTTATCCCTCACATGTAAAGAGGTTTGTATGTATGTTATTCTGATCTTCTTTGTCATTGCGTTTTTCATTTCAAAAAAAAATAAAAAATTGTGCAAGAAATATTTAATGAAGAATCCAGTAAATAAAAGGTCCCTAATGTATTTATAACACAGTAACTAAATCATCAACAACTCTTCGCTACTGTACTGATTCCAATGTAAAATTATATACTTGACAGGCATATTCATATATAGAGAGACTAAAATTTAACCCTGTTGGGGACTCCAAACGGGGCAACGGTATTCAAGTATTGAACAAAAAAAACATTTGTATGCCTGATTATTGAAGTACAATCTGAAGTTGAAAACTTATAATATTTGAACAGTATCCAACATTTAACATATGCTTAGAGACCAGATATATACAGTGAATACTTGTAAATACATACCAAGATATTCAATACATCCAGAGAAAATCTAGTTGTTAATGGAGCATTCAAAGTTATACAGCATTGCATTTGTTAAATGCTATCTTAAGATTAAGTTGCCTGACATGGACCATGAGCAACATCTTGCTAAAAGAAGTGCTTTTGAAATTTTGATTTGCTCAATATATTTTGGCATCATTAAGTCTCACAATATAATCAGAAAGAGTATCGAACACAATAAAACTAGAAGACCTAGAAATGATCCCTGAAGCCCCACTCTAGGGACAGGTACATTGTGAGACACACAGTAACCAAGCTCACTGAATATGATTGGAAAGAAACAAGTAAATTCAAATTTTAGTAAATTCCAACCAAACCATAAGCTAACAATTTGACAATTCCATGGGAGCATTCAACTTGATCACACTTGCTTCAACAACCTAAACCACATGCACAGAGTACTTTCACATCAATAATCCTCTGCAATGCAAATTTCTTAAATATATTTCTATGTATTCATCACCATTCTCAAGGTTGAAATCAATCCCTGCTTTAGAAAGAATATCTCTCGTCCTTTTATTCCGCAGGTTCTGTGAGCAACTCCACCCACCAGTGTGGGGCAGTAGCAGATCCAAACTGCATAGAACAGAGTCGTCCAGACTTCTAGCCTTCTTTGTGAGCAGGGCTCTGAATTCAACATAATCTGCAATACAAGAAAATGTCATGTTTATTTTCGAATTGAAATTTAATATGAGGTGGTTAGTTTCCTTTACATATACAGCTGCATGTTGATAGAGTGGTAGTTGTCCGAAATGTCTAGTAAACAGGTTCAGCTGTAGATCACCGCTATAGCAAACACTGCATTGCAATTAACATAAATGGCATTGCTAAATGCACTGGGGAAAGATGCGCACACGAAGCCTAATGGTGGCAGGAATGTGTTCTTTGTAAATAGAATGCGAGTTCATACTTCATTGTATTACCTACTACTCTATTTGATTTCAGCATGATATATATTCACTCTACTATGTCTTTAACTGCTGTATGAAACCAGCTTATCATATGAAATGCAGATGCAACAAGCACACGATATTCACATTGCAAATATTTTGTAATGCATTAATTTGATGTCATGTGCGGAATGTGCATATTAATATGTACAAATGTGTTAACACTGTTAACTTAAGACTACATGCAAATTTGCATAAATATTCTGCTTACTGCTTAATTCCATCTGTGGGAAAAACCTTTTCTTCAAAATTTCAATCTAATTGGAATATGGTACAGGGTACATGTCATTTGCCAGGTGAAATACATGAGGCACTGGAAAAGAAGTTGATATGATTATACTGTAATACCTCTGCAATTAAAATACTTACACAATCTCTGGCCTTGCTCATCTATACTGAAGTAAACCACTGCCTTAGCCACATAATCCACTGGAATGAAGTGAATGACTTCATTACATCCTGGTCCTTCTGGGTACTTTTTCAGTTTAGCTAATCCTCTGACAAGCCAACAGACCCAGTCTTGATGGTTGGCATCTCCAGTGGAGGAATGGAGGCCAATAAGGCCTAGTTTGGACGTGTTATTGGACATTGACAAAACCAATTGTTGATGAAGTATGAACATTTGGAATAGAAATATCAAGCATCAATAATGCAATAAAAGCCAATGGGACAAGTAACCTGGAAATATTTCCTTTGATAACACCATTTTAAATTGCAGATAGAATCAGATTATCAGCAACCCATTTCGATTGGGAGTAACCAGAGACTCAGAGAGTTCGCACAGCCTATATCAGATGTTGCATCAATGATTACCATTCATCTCTTCACTGGGCTTACCTATCTTGCGGCGATGGATCACTCTCTTCTGATATTGGGTCTGATAGTATCTCAGGAGCAAAGACACCAACAGTGGAAACATAATGGATGAACTTGCTGCGGCCCTTGCGTGACATTGCGATTATCTCCTTAGTACTTTCAACATTGCTAGACTTGAGAGCTGTCAAGTGCGATAGAGTTTGGTTGCAACACTTTTAATTCATGTCATTCATCAGAGCAGAATGATCTGTTATGCAGCTGATGCAAAATAATGCTTACTCTTTTAAAGAAGAGGTATTATTCATAGTTTGCACATGCATTTGTAATGGCTGTTAATTGTTTGCAAGCATGTACTAGTTGAATTTTGCGTATTGAAACGTGTTTTATTGCCTGCCATATAATTTACCTGTTATTAATCATTAGTAACAATAGTAATTGAGCAGAACATACTGCACAGTTGGACGATATTAATGTGGTGAGAATTGACGTTACTGATTACCTTCATATGGCAGGGTTGCATTTACCACAGCTCCATTGTGAATAATGACATCAACTGAGTTGCATATCATCTTGTAGTCATCTCCATGTAAATCAAGGTTAGGTCTGGACAGGTCTCCTTTGACAACCACCACCTTGTTGGCAAATTGTTGAAGACAAATGTGCTGGCTGAGCTCAGTGAGAACAGACTGCATCCTTTCCTCAGATGAGTACCCTTCATATATGAATGCAAACAATAAATAATAACAGCATATGCATGATATTTAAATACTGTATCATTTGTGTTGCGAACCAAACAATACATGTATACTAGGTGGTATTTTGGATTTCTGAGCAACTCAAGAAGAATAAATTGACCAAGAAATCCGGTAGCTCCCGTCATGAAAACATTAATTTTTTCTGAATGTGCTGAAGATGATGAATCATCTTGACTTTCTTGCGTAACAAAGTCAAGTAAAACCTCTTTGCTCCAATTGATGGAAGGACATGATTCAATGAAACTGAGAGGCTTGTTCACAATTAGCCGTAAGATGTTTTGAAGAGGTTCAGCCATTATTGTGTGTACAGAAATCTGTCGGTTATAATGCTCTTCTATCAAACTGGCCAATCTTATGGCTGCTATGGAATCACCCCCTAGCTGAGTAAATGATACAGTTAGTGTGGTTTTTGGTAGTGGTTGTGGAAGGTCTTTGGTCAAAATTTGTGCACAGATGTTTGCAATTGATGCAAAATGATCAATAACAAGTACCTCTAGAGGTCTGAAATTGAAGAAAAAAGAATTAGGTTATGCATATAAAAATGGTAGAGTGTGTGTATCAATAGACTAATGCCTCTTTAAATATCTGTCACTGCATGAACACATCAGCACACATACTTTATTACATCATGCTAACCACCAGATATAGTTTATTGCTACCGACACAAACTTCACCTAACCTCAAAATCTAATCATCAGATGTCCAGGATAAAAACTTTGGGACTAATCTCACCTTTGCAAAGTGTAAAGCTCTTGCAGACCTTGCAGTTAGTAATGACATTGTCAACCACTAGGCTTATAATACTATCATCAATAGCCTAGTAGTTAGCATCTCTAACATACATGTACTCTCTCGAATTGAATGCTTCTATTTACTTGTGCACATTTTAACTTACATATGACATTGTAATATAGTGATCCTAGGACGTTAAGGGTTAGATAAGCTTATACACTTACACTAGCACCGATATTAATAGTTGGGGTTAGATGAAATTATTGGGGTAGACAAACACAAGACACTAGCAGCTCTGTTACCTTGCTACAGAATTAAGGTGTGATTGTCTGTAAAGATCCTCCAACTTCAAGCGATACTTTTTCTCTAAGTTTGGTCTGCATAGCTTTAGAGCAGTTGTCAGCAGGCCATTCATCTCTGTAAACATTTCTGGTTCAAGTAGTATATCGATGGGTACCTCCCAGCCTTTCAACTGATGAACATTAGCACAATTTCGAAGTTCATGTAGATAAAGTGATTTGATTTCAGCCAAACTGCTAAGCTTATGCAGCGATAAGTCTGGATTTTTCATGACTAGGGTTAAATACAAATACTCAGCACCAAAAACGAGGAGAAATAAAGCATCGCAAATGAACAAACACAAGGGTGGAATGACTTCACTTCATTAGTAACTGCTAAGTAATGCATTGAGTTGTGATTATAACAATGTGAGATGCTTTAGCGCCTACTTTAAAGCCACACGTGCCTCCATTGATCAGATGTGTAAGGATATTTTTATATGTCACTTTTGTCATCCATATCACAGCTACATGTGCCTTTATTTGTGCCAGTTCAGAAATAAGTAACATTTTGATACAACATACAATCATCGACTTTAAATTTGACAACTTCAAACTTATAATGTGGAATGTCTTAGCTAGTTTGTATTCAATAGTATGTGTTGAGATTTTATGCTGTTGCAAGCTAGGCACAATATTGTATGAAGCAAAATCGTAGTGTTGTCCATCTTTAGAACGGTGTAATGTTAACTTATTCCATAGCAATCAGGCCTTCGAGTGTTTACAATTTACTCAGTTAATGACATACCATTGGAGGTGCTCAATCGTTCCATCAGACCATCCTTATGTGGAACGACCACTGCAACCACATTCATTTGCAAGCTGTTACCATAAACATACACTTGCTCAATCAGATGACTTGAACTTGTGTACATATTCTCCAGCCTCTTTGGTGAAACAAATTCACCTTGTGCCAGTTTGAATATATTCTTCTTGCGATCAATGACAGTGATCTTTCCCATCTTTTCCATAACACCAATGTCGCCCGTACGAAAGTATCCATCAACAAATTTGTCAGCTGTCTCTGCATCATTCTTGAAATACCCATCAACCATGGCAATGGACTGCACACAGATCTCTCCCCTCGGAGGGTTGTCACTTGTGAGATAACCCATTTCAGGAACATCTATCAGTTTCACTGTAGTATCAGCAAAAACATTGCTAACTGTCGCAATACCACCAACCTGTAAAATAGTGCACATCATAACGCTGCAGTAGTTTTAGTATGTATCAATAATAACGTTCTTAATACACACACACATGTACTGTGTACCTTCATAACTAGACCAGTATATATAAAGTAGTTAGTGAGTTACATATAAACTAACCTGGTACAGTTGGATCAACTTGATCTAGCATGGTACATTTATGCAGATGCTTACCTCAGAAGCACCATAGCCTTCACAATAAAGTCCAGGGAAACATTCTTGAAGGAATTCCTTTACAGCTGGTGCCGTTGGAGCACCCCCTGTAGATACCAATCTCTGCCGACCTCCACGGATGGAGCTAATCTTTTTAATAGCCATTTTATGTACTTCCTCTGGAACATGTTGCGAGTTTACGCATTGGGTTGCGTGGCTATTATCACATTCCACGTGGACACTGACTGGCGCTTGTGGAATATGGGCAATGGCCGGATCCTGTCCTTCCTGCAACCTGTCTTTCAGTGACTTCAAGTACAACTTATGCTCTTGAGAAAGCACATCGAGATATTGGTTGTAAACAAGATTCCAGAATCGTGGAGTACTGGATACAATGGTTGGTCTGACTAGAGCAAAGTCATCAAGCAGCTGATGAATACAGAGGTAGTTATTATTTAAGTTTACACACTTGCAAATCTGTCACACACAAAATTTTGAACTAACATGGTCCAAAGAGTTACGATGGATACCAACTTTGCCACCCATCAAAATGAAGTTCTGGATCATTTCTCTTTCAAATAGGTGTGAAGGATCGAGTAAGGATACCCAAACCATCTTGCTACTCCAATATGCCTTGTAAAAAGTTAAATAAGTCACGTGTACCTTTCTAAGATGAAGAGAACACTTACGATGTGCATCCTGTTGCGCCAGGTTTGCCTGGTAAACACACACCCTTTAGGCCTTCCGGTGCTCCCACTGGTATACATTATTGTATAAACTGAAGAGTGTGAAGGACTAGATGAAAGTAGCTAGGATAATTCAACTTGCTGAGGATTGGTTCGGTTAGTAAGCATAATGTAACTGATTCATTGATGTGTAATTCTCCCTTCCAGTTGCCACAATTGTTGAAAATGATGTCGCATCTAGGCTATTAGAATGAGCCAGAGAAACCTCTATGCACTATAGATCAAGACACAAATAGTAAATTAAAACATTAGAGGTATATTTCTCTTGCCTCATAGCCAGAATATTCATCCATTACAATCACTTCCTTTAATGATGGTAATGACCCTATTTCTATTTGATCCAATTTCTTCAATGCATCAGATGAACACACAATCACTGAAGCTTCAGTTTCCTGCAGAATAAATGACATATTGCTACTGTCTGTGTAGGCCCCAATGCCTACCTACATGGAAGTGTGCATTATCTTTACATATTACTTACATGTGCACTAGCCTACCGTAGTGATTCCAAGAAACATACAGGCAATATCTGTTATGTACCACTCCAGTCTTGTTGTGCTGCAGATGGCCACCATCGGGGTCCAGTCTTCCTTCATCACATACCTCAGCCCACTCGCAAACTGTTTCACAGTCTTGTACAAATCAGCATATGATGTGTACACAAATGCATTCTGTGAAGAATTGAAGTTTCCAAATGCTGGTCGATGTGAGAAATAACTGGATAAAGTGATAAGTACATTAGACATCACACAACAAGGATTAATTAATGATCTCACTGAAACGCATTTCTGAAGCATGTTTCTAGTCTTTGATTAGAAACGAAGTCCTTCAACGAAATGTTGGAATACTGCTCCAAAATGAAGACATGATGCACTCCATGCTCACGTGTGTGCTCCTCTCCCTTTCCTGTGCGGTAGCATTCATCACACAAGTCGTAGCTCTCGACACATTCTTGGCAGTTGTAACGATTTTTCCCTTCCTAAATAAATGAATCCATGAATGTGTACTACATGTATGTATGTATACATGTACAGAAACTACTTCATACATGAAATCTACATGGTACTAACTGCAGCGACTGGCTGCAACAGCTAATATCTGGGTCTATAATGCGCTCCCACTGCAGCTACTATTACATGGTAATGGAGAGAATTAATGTGTGTCCGCATACAATGAAAGGTAATAAGTACGGGAACATGCAACGCGACCCGTGTGTGTGTCGCAAGTCATTACCTATAGCCAAACAGTAACCATATCATCAGTCTATAATAAAATACATGCACGTCATGTATATCCTCAGTACTACAACGGGGAGAGGCTGCTCAAAATTGACGTCCAGGCGCATAATGAAATAATTACATATATAAGCAAATCGAAAGTATGATACAAAGAACAAGTTATTTTCTGCATTCTGGCATGCAGAGCTGTATTAAAAACACAGTGTTTTAATCCCACCTATTTCTCCCAAAGTGTTTATTTTCAGTATCTGATTATGTGGACTCAAGATGTCTCGTGCATGTAGCGAAATGTGCATTACATAGGTCATGTTTGCAATGCGTAAGCTACAGTAAAGACTATTGTAAATACTACGTGACGTCACAACCTGATCAGATTAATGCTCACTGTGGTATTTGCAGGTACGCGTCTTCCTCTTTCGCCCAACATTTAACAATAGCGGCCAATGTTTTGTGCTGATGGACCTCGGCCTTCGCGGTACATGTCAATCTGTTCCTAGCTTTGCCGCAATCCATACGGCAAGAAGTATGGAGTCACACATTTCCATTTGAATTTGTTAGGTTGCTATAAATACCGGTAAATAGAACCCAGCTCTAAGTTGGCATTTACTTGTACACCACCCTCTAGATGGTATTACCATGGCGAGCATGCAATTACCTTTATATCTAAAAAGCAGACATCACACCTGTGGTAAACCCCTTCTGAATCAGCGTTGGGTCGATTTTCAATCTGTTTAAATTGAAGTGAAGACAACCAGCCAAAGTACATCTCTGAGCTTGATTTAAATTAATGAATTGTTTAAAGATTGCGATGGAATATTCATACCACACAAGTGCACATCCGGTCGATCTCTATGCACTGCCATTGTAATTATACTGCATGCATGTCCAGCAATCCCGGACATGAATAATTGAATACCCGCGTCACGCTTATAAAATTTATTGAACGGGAAGTGAATGGAGAAATGTCTACTAACAGGCATGGTTCTAGTACGGAAGCTAAATCTTAAGTCTACCAGGCAGATTATGGTAGTAATAATAATAGACTATCTTTTTCACATTCAGATCTCCGTTAAAATGTGTTCAGTACAAATTAGAAACGCAGTTTTGTGTTTATTACATACTTTGTACATGGAACATGCCATTCTTTTGCTTGTTCTATTTATTTCCAATTACTCTGACAGAAACTTCAAGTCTACCGGATGGAATATGAAGGCTGAACTAGTGAGATAACCTTCAGATCAAGTCGTATATTTTTCAGACCTACACACAAGATTAGAATGTCACTTTAGTGTACCCTACTTCAAAATCTGGGACAATATATGATGAATTATTCATGAATAATACGTCACGTTTTCAATGTACAATGTATTATGAGTAGCTGCCATAGAGCTAGAGCTGCCTGGCTTTGGACTTATTTAACATTGTAAACTGCAAGGCCGTACGCACACATTATCAAAAATAGCAGGACGTACCACCGCGTGACAACGTGCCGTATTCTACGCAGAGGGGTGGGGTGGGGGGGGGTTGGATCCCCTCCCAAAAGCGAGGTCACAATCACCATTGAGTAAGTAAGTATACCGTACAGGGGTGGATAAAGGGCCTGAAGGGTCCCCCCCCCCCCCTCCGCTTTTCGTATCGCGGGTCTGACCTGTAAACCCCTCTCCTGTGTCCGCCCTTGCCGTATTATGCATGTAAACTAAATTCGACCCTCTTGCTGAAGCTGCGTACGCCCATGGGTATACAGAGCTATGCCATACCTGCATACGTACATAGCTGTATGCGGACACATATGCAGGTATTCGCGTACGCAGACCAGTATGCCACGCAAACACGTCTCATGAAAATAACCCGCAAACCAGTTCTTTTTTTACAAATGATATCTGGATAGCGTCCTAACTCTGCATGGTCGTGGTGGTGGTGGTGTGACAATGCAGCATTGATTTAACTTTTATCGGTATACACGCATACACTGCCGTTGCGGCATTGATATATTAGTGCTTCAAATGGAATCAACGAATCACGGAGAAGGACCAGTTGCCGCCAGCAATTGAAGGATCCGTCGATCCTGATGGTGTCTGCTGTCTGTTCATACCCAATCGTGTATTGGGCGACTGGGCAAATAATCGAGAGAAGAATACAAGCTTCGTAGCACTAGCAAGCGAGTACATCGTGGACGAAGCAATTACGCTGAATCCAGAAGCAGCGCGCTTAAAGGATTTACTTTACCGTAAATCACTTGGCGTGGTTTCAAAAGTAAGAGCTGCAGAGGCGTGAGTAGAAAGAATGCACTACTTCGTTCCACCCCGATAACTATCCTGAATGGTGAAACGATTTCCGCGCGTGCTGCGGAATTACTAATTAAGCGAAGTTACCTATATGAATGAAGAAGCGCGGATGCTCATTGAAGTCTTACAAGAAGAAGTGCATGCAGGACCTATATAAAAGATGCGTTGAGTGAAGCCCAGGACTCACAGAACAACCCAGGAGGTAAGATTGATGCAGTCAGCAACCGGCATGCACGAAGAAAAATCCAAGAGGTGTCTGAACATGCAAACAAGGCGTTGGAGTTTCTGTCTACTTATGGGCTTGTTGCAGAGTCGCTGAAAGTCCCACCACTTCTGGCAAGACCTTTCTCAGATGATGCGGCCTCCAAGAACGAGGACACAGTGGATTTGCGAGTTCTATACTTTTTGATAGGTATGGAGTAAGTGATACCTTCTACCACGAACTTGCAATGCTTTTTAACGAGTTACCATATCATGCTGTTAAAAAAAGCTCGTACGTACACCTCCACTAAATGCTGCAGATGAAATACATTTGAAGGTACACATCAACACACAAACACACGCACACACACACACACACACACACACACACACACACACACACACACACACACACACACACATACACACACACACACACACACACACTCTTGTGACCAATTCTGGCTGGCTCAAAGTTGGATTCAACTCTTTTTGCGGATAAAGAGTGATGGTCACCAAAAGAAAGTTGTAACTCCTTACTTTCATGTCATGGTGTACCACGTTCCGATGCCATACGACAGTTTGGAAACATTAAACAAATTCTCTTGCCAAGGTAAATTTGTTAAGTTTTTAACATAATCTATATCGGTAACTTCATGTATAGGTGTTGAGAAGCACAACGATGACTCCAAACGCAACTATTTTTCAAGTAATCGTTGGGATGCTCCTGCAGATGGCTGAGCACAGGCTGGAGTTACTACAACAGTATGCCAGAGAGAAGAGGCACTACACCAAACATGCATGCTGCAGCATATTGGCATGAAGGAGGAATGCAGAAAACCAGATCTCAGATGCGAGAAACTAACTTTGCAGCCATTGATGTATGACGGGGGAAAATAAGTGTATAAAGTACAATCAATGCACAAGTGAAGTGATGGGGGGTAAACAAAATCAGGTTGTCAATAGGACTGAATGGTTGCTTTCCCAAGAATTAACAGTAGTACAATACCTGGAACCAGACAAAGGGATAATCTAGTTTGGGGATAAGTTGTATATAGAGGGGAGAGTTGCAGACAGGAGGCAGGCTTAACCTAATAACCTTAGACAAAGCTCCCTTTCAACATACTGTATGTTTCCCGATGCCCAATCTAAGCAGGGGAGGTATGCATTTACTTCCTAAATTAAAACACTCAACATCCAGAGTCAGGCAGCTGCAGCACTGTATACATGTTTACAGAAAGGTGAAATAACTGCTCTACATGAGTAATTTCAGAGGTTGGTATACTTATTGCAATGTCTTTAAGTATAGTCGTCATTTTTAGTACAGTGTACACATCAACACAGTGTTTTGGACTACTGATATCATATTTATAAGAAATGACGATATGATTCAGGCAATGATAAGAGATAATTGCATTTCCATGGAAACAAGTGCTTGTCATTGTCTTCTTAATAACGCCATCTGCATAATAAAGATATAGATCAAGAAGTGGCGTTTATCTAAAGAACTTGATGAAACTTAAGACTGAACTTTCTTGTACCTGTGTTTAGAATTGGTCATGTATGTTTTATAGTATTATATACTTCACAAGATGCACGTACACTCAAAGTATTAACTTTAGAGTACCATCTTCCTCTCTATTGATAAGTTTCTTGGACCATCTTATTGCACTTTTCATTTCCACTGGAAAATGGATGCGACAAGCGTCCCCAAGATGATCAAAAAAGTGTCCCAACCAAGTGTAAAAAAGATCGGATTGAATGAAGCCTTCCGAATTAAAGGATTTGTAACCCCCTTTTTGTCTCTCTTCTAAAACATGAAAGCATGTACATGTATATACTGCAATGTTTTTTACAATTAGCTGCAATGTTTAGAATGAGCTCTGCATGCATGATGTTGCCGCAGGAGTTCATGATGCTTGCCTTCAAACATACATGGGCCTATGAACTTTAAATGGGTGTGATAGTATGTTCCAACAGATAATCATGTAGTGGGCACATGCATGTATCCACCTCATCCTGACTTAATTCAGCTGATCAATGTGAAAGCAGTTCAGGAATAGATTCTCTGGCCGCAGCTAGACCATGCTGTGAATAAGGTCTATAAGTTGTCTGCACTTATGACCTATATATTGTCTCTCTTGCTACTCTTGTACTATAGATGTTTTGAATGGCTCTGCATGATGTTGCCTGCAGGAGTTCATAATGTTTGCCTTCAAATATCCACTGGCCTATGAATGTGATAAAATGGTGCATTCCAACAGATAATCATGTACATGTAGCGGGCTTTTCCACTATACTTTTGTGAATCTGATGCATAGCAACCAGTTATTTCAGGCTTTTACATGTAGCTGTTCATATGTGACGCTTTCCTAAATTTGATTTTAGAAATCATAAATGTACATCTCCTTGTAATCACACATGTTACACAACTGCTATGGACTTCCTATTTTCAACGCATCATATACTACACATTTGCTGTATGGTAAAATGTATATTGTGGGATCTTGCTTTAACTTCATGTTTTTATCCCCGAATCCAACAATTATTAAGACCCACTATTGATTTTTGCTGATATGACCAAATTGCACCAGCACATTAAAAACGATACAGATGGGGAAATAATCGTGAGCTACATGTATACAACAGCCCATGTGCTGTTTGATGGCTTCGAACGCTTTGGCTTAAAACGTAACTGTAAAATACCACTACCATTCTCATTCCCGCGACACTTCGTGTTACTACTCAATCGGTTATCATGATTAGTTCCACTATTGTGTCGCGTGAGAAATGCACGAAATGACTTGGTATCAGGGAACTAATAAAACGCTCAACTAAATTTGCGCATGGTATGTAGGGTATAGGTTTGATAGTGTTTCGGCAACAACAAAAAACATGTCAGGACCTGTTGTTATTATACACTAGTCTGGCACGCAGAATTTTTAATTTGCGCACTTGCGCTGCATCAATCCACATAAGCGTGGGCGTACCGTAGTTGTATCGTTTTTATCTTTGCAGAAACAGAGGTTGTATCGTACTATTCGAGAGCAGAAGTCTCGTGAGCAGACGACACATCAATATTTAAAAGATGACGCAAGGTATTGCATAATGACATACGTTTAGGAATATAATTAATTATGCTCGGTTGCAATTAATTTGTCTTGAATTTAGTTAATGGATGCTTAATGTTCTTTTCATGATACACGTATATTATAATCAGACCGAATTTTAGAAAATACTGAACGTGTTTGGAATTCAATTTGAAAAAAAATAATTTTAGTTAATTGATTTGAATTAATAATTTCTTGTCTTGAAAAATGATAAATCATTTAAAAAGGTGACAAATTTATTGGTGAAATCAGAATTCTCAAATCTATATCGCAACTTTACATATTCACTCATGTCCTCCATTTCTGGCCATGGATTTGCTTGAAATTTTCAGTACACGTACGCGTCTCTCATGTACATAGCTTCCTAATACAACCACTGGTCTAACCTCAGCCTTCCCACATGCATAACCACGATTTAATTAACAGATTTTTCCTATAAATGTTGTCTGTTACTGAACGGTATAATGTGACATCAATGATGTCATACCGACTGCTTAACGGTACATGTACACTGAATAAGCTGGTATTGCAGTTACATCTACTTCATTCATAATATAATGTGATAAGGGCATGGAATCCCATGCACAATTCATTGATGGTACACTTACATCAATGCATGGGTTTGTAGAAAGAAGCAATACAGCGATAATTATTCGTCAATGATATTAGATTTCCTTTTAAGTTGTGTACTCTACACAAGTGACAGCTGGCTTACTTGAAGTTCTCAGTAAATGTACACGTACACCATCGTAATACATGTACAACCCTGCATGCACTGCCCTGTTCTAACCGCATCCTGCTCCCCAATTTATCCCGCATAACCGCTATTTACCGTCTAACAGGTTTCTTCAAGCGCCAATCAAGACAACTTAGTACCCATGTCAGTGCGGTTAAAAAGTAATACTGATAGATTTGCACTTATGTAAATGCATTGGTTCATAGTGTACGTCAATGTCCATTCAAGTTGTTAACAGCCTGTATTACAGGTACATGTACTTCATTCATAATAATGTTATAAGGGCATAGGCTCATTGATGGTACACTTACCAGGGGCGGATACAGGAATTCTGGAAGGGGGGGATCTGACATGAATAATTAATAGAGGGAGGGTGCGGGAGGGGGATGTGCCCCCTCCCGCGCGAAGCGCGGAAGATTTTGACGGATCGTCATCCCGCACATAATTGGTGACATTCTATAGAAACTTGAAAAGGGCGGCGAATACTGTGCGTGATTTGGTTTGGGGGACTCTATTCTCAGTGCAACTCATAAACTGCGTATCCTAAATTAATGAGTAATCCCTATTTAACAGACTTATTTTTCTATCATGGCAGATAGCTGTGGAATTAAAATACGTATTTATCGCCATTTCACATTTGACACTGAATGAACTAATAAAACATACGATGAATCTATACAATTACTACAAAATCATTTATTGGTACAAAATACAAGATTGAAACATTTTTCTGTTGTGTTTGCTGATAAAAGCTTCACAGTTCACACATCTCATCAATATCAATATCAACATCACTATGCAAATGCATCAGTGCTAATCCAGCAAAACGCTCAGAACACATTGTACTTCGTAAATAGGATTTAATACACCTCAATGCTGAAAAAGACCTTTCTGCTTCACAGCTCGACACAGGTATAGTGCAGGCAATAATTAATAGTACTCGTATGTTGGGGAAAACATCTTCATCAGCTGCATGGATACAATGTGCCAGATCTGCAGGAATGATGTTATCAAGGGATTCAGATTTTAGTTTCCAAAAACGTTGCCACTGTTTTAATTCAGATAGAAGTGATGAAGCACTAGGTAAATCACGTTCCCAAAACAACAAACATTTTGCAAGATCGTGTAAATCACTGTGATTAATTATTAATGTTGGAACTAGTGACTACCAACCATACTGTCACGATGAAATCTATATTGTTTAGTACTTGTTCCATGTGATCCAAGAATGGAATTGCCACATAATAAACTTCAGGATCTGGATTTTCTGGACCTGCATTAGCCCTGTGTTGCTGTCTTCCAGATAGACGTGAAACTGTAAGTATTATGCCTAACTCACTATCAATTCTGCTAGCATCCATAAACCAATCATGAAAATCTTTTTCAATGTTCTCTCTGAAAATTGCAATATCACTGATGACACTGTGTATCAAGTTATAGGCTGCACAATATCCTCATCTTGCGTCTTACCCATTTATCTGCATGTGTCAAAAAAGATAAATAACTGAAGTATAAAAAAGAAACTCCAGGCCCGTAGCGAGGTAAGTCTGAAAGGGAGGAGGACCGGTGTTGCGGTACAGTTTATCC
>JABACO010000007.1:11382566-11468001 GCA_013339895.1 Ephydatia muelleri | reverse complement strand
ATGACATAATTTAGAACTCAATTTGAAATAAATGCAAGATGACCACCGACGTACGGGCGATTTCTCGATATGCGATGTACCAGTTAACGGTATATGCTTAGAAAAAAAAAAAAAACAACCAACAACATGAAGTGAGTACATGCAATTGCAAACTTGTCTACAAACTGTTAGCTTTCTCTCTTTTTCGAATGTTCTTTTCAGGCTGCTTACTTTACTTTTTATCGCTTTATCATGCTCAGTTTGGTTTGCAGGCAAGTTCAGTGCAGCTTTGAGTTTGCCTAGTGCTTCTGCAGGTTTGATCGTTGGGTTCTGTTGTACGAGTTCTTCTAAAGGTTTTATATATTGCCTGGGTAGATTGCTTTGTCGCCTGCCTTTTCTGCCCTCAGTCCCCTCATCATTTTCACTTTCAGCACTAACTTTGAGAGTCGAAGGTCATACCACACACCCACCAATACCACATCTCCCCTTCCAAAGTCATTGTTCAATACTCGCTGTCCTCTGTGTCTCATCCCTCTCTTTACCTGTATTTCCATGTCTGCCTTCGAGATTGAAAGACTTGAAAGTGAAGGTATAATAACACCTGCATATTGGAGTGAGTGGGCTACACCTGTGGTAGCAGTCCCAAGCCTGACATAATGGTACAATTATGTGGCGACTACAAAGTCACAGTTAATCCAGCAATAATGGTGGACAAGTACCCTCTGCCCACCCTAAAGAGATCATTGCATCCCTCAGTGGGGGAGTGATATTCAGCAACTGGACCAATCGAGATTGCTTCATATTATTATAGAATGCAAATAGCTTTTGTCCTCTCTTAGTGTATGAAATATTGTTCACTTGTGGCATTAGTAGTAGGAATGATGAGCAGTATTTGGATAAGTTTTAAAGCTTCTCTCATCACCTCCACTTCTGGTCCAAGACCATGAAAATATCGTTCAAGCTGCTTTTCACCATTCTAGTTGTGCATGATCCTCACATCAGTCACTGCTGTTTCAAGGCCCTCGGATTCAGCAGCCATTGTGACACAAAAATCATCAGTGAGGGAGATAGGGATCGCTGGTGTTTTAATTGTCCGTGTTACAAATCCAATCAGCTTTGCTGGCTCATCTTTGGGCCACCGTCGTCCGATGTAAAAGTTTTACGTTCCATCACAACTGCCAAACTCATACTCACTGTCCTCTGTGTCTCATCCCTCTCTTTACCTGTTTTTTCCATGTCTGCCTTCATCTTCTTTTGTCCCTCCAGACCTCTTCTCTCCCTCCTGGGCTTTTCATTCCCCTCTTGAGCTCTGCCTACTACTCTTTGCTCGACAACATTCACATTAGTAATGGCTTAACTCTGCCCTTGAGTCAGTGTCCCCCACTCCAGCCTATCCCCCCCCCACTCCAGCCTATCCCCCCCCCACTCCAGCCTATCCCCCCCCCCCACTCCAGCCTATCCCCCCCCCCCCCCACTCCAGCCTATCCCCCCCCCCCCCCACTCCAGCCTATTCCCCCCCCCCCCCCCACTCCAGCCTATCCCTTTGTTCTCATGGCAACGCCTCGACTGTGACCTATGTTTAGCTTTAGCTCGAGCACAGCTCAGGCTATCTACCCGAGCTCTCTCTCAGGCAAGGTCTTGCCACATTTGGTTCTGACACATCCAGGCTCTCCCCTCATCTTCTCAGGCTAATGCCCTTCGCCTTTTCTCGGCTCATCTAGGCTTGCCCACTTACTCGTCTCCTGTTTTGGGCCTCTTCTGATGGTGAATCCTGGTAACGTTACATGTGGCTTATATCATTGCTGGCTCGCATTCGATGTGACCCCTTCCCTTGTGCCACCTTCGCTCTAGTTCTTCAGACACGCAACGCTTGCACCACTATCACTATGTAGGATTAGGTCTTAACTAATTGCCATCTTAACCCTTTAAGCAAGTCTGATCTTTACAACCCCTCCTTACAATTACATGACAATTGCATTTGTGGATAAAAATTCTGTTCAATAGTGATATTTCATGGAGGCTCATTACATTTATAGCCACTCATACGCTGATGGTTATATACTAACTAATGGCATGCTAGGTTCCATAATACCCTACCCTATCATTCAAGCTCAAACCGTTGGACAATGTGTGTCCATTTAAGGTGAGCCAAGTTAGACATGACTGCAATGTGCATATGACCCTTCCACCACTCCCTCACTTTCCTTTGTGCACACTCATGTACCATATCCCTATCAATGGTAGGCCACACCATTAAATCATCTTTCCTGGGACACCCACCAACCCATGACCAGTCTCTTGGTTTGGGCCGCAGGCCAACCCTGGCCAGCTTAAAGTCAGACCACGTTTACTGCCTACCCCCAAGGGCTGTGACCCCAGCTACAGTTGGTACGGTATGTACCAATCAATGGCAAATCGAGGTGTAAAATGGTGGGAGGAAGTAGCCACAACTTCGTGTACATGCATAGCAATATGCATAGGGTGTATGAGCGAAGAGAGTTGGGAAGGAGAGTGCCTGAAGTCCTGCCCCCATGCACTGGCGTTCGTGTCTCCAGTGTACTGATTTAATCATGAACCATAGTTTAACCATAATTACATAGTACTGTACCAGTTCAAACGCAGTACCAGTCACCAACAAAGCTTCCTACATGTACATTGCCACAACATACATGCAAACTACCTGACGTTTGGCTTATGGCTGGAGGTGTCAGGCATGGTCTCATGTAATAACTTTCTATTCCTGTTATATGAGATGCCTTAAACATTTGGGACAGTTTCCGCATCACGGATAAATATAATTAAAACGTTATAAAAATGCATCGCGTTTGAATCACTATAACTCCGAACGGATAACACTATCGGCTTCTTAATTTACACCATTACTCTGCATGAAAATATACTTTGGTTTCTTGCACAAGCACAATGCCGACGTCAAGAGGTCCGATACCCCATGGGGTTCTACACCTCCACAATTTCAGTTAGGAGCATTCAAATCGCATCTAGAGGGGTCCTAGTTCGTTAATGTTTAACATGTACATGTAATAATGATTAATATACACAAGGAAAACTTACTGAAGCTCAATTGGGATATTCCCATTCAGTGATATACCATAGTGACTAAGGGAAGGCAGTTCCGTAAAGTAAGAAGAAAACAAAACGGCAAATCAATGATCAATCGTCGCGGATAACAAACATTGATTTCATCGAATTACCCTTACGGTTGATGCGATACGGGCATAGATTAGGAAACGAGAAGCACTAGGTTCAAATCCCCCTGGGAATAACTTTTTTTTAAATAATTTTGGGGCTTATCTACATAAGTATAAGTTCCAAGCTGTATTACTTCAAGCTAGTGCACTGTGGTGTAGTGGTTACAACGAGAGCTTCACAAGTTCAAGGTATTGGGGTTCAATTCCGGCCCGGGGTCCACCCAATTTCCTCCCCTAGTTGTATTCCATTGTTCCACAGGTGCATGGGTGGCATAGCCTCGGTTCTGTCGGAGATGACTACCGAAAAGTGAAAGAGCTGCTGATGTTGGGTCATTCCTCATCAAAGGTACACAAGGAATACTTACTCGAGCTCAATTGGGTATTACGATGACTAAGGGAAGGCAGTACCGTAAACTAAAATCGGTAAGAACAAAACGGCAAATCCTCGTCGCGGATTAACTAACGTTGTGCAATATTATTCATCGAATCACTCCCACGGTTGAGGTGGTAAGTGCAGTGATTAGGAAACGAGAAGCACTTGGTTCAAATCCCCCTGGGAATAACTTCTTTTTTTTTCTTCCTCCTTTTATTACAATCTTGGGGCTTATCTACATAAGTATAGGTTCCAGCAGTATTACTTCAAGCTAGTGCACTGTGGTGTAGTGGTTACAACGAGAGCTTCACAAGTTCAAGGTATTGGGGTTCAATTCCGGCCCGGGGTCCACCCAATTTCCTCCCCTAGTTGTATTCCATTGTTCCGCAGGTGCATGGGTGGCATAGCCCTCGGTTCTGTCGGAGATGACTACCGAAAAGTGAAAGAGCTGCTGATGTTGGGTCATTCCTCATCAAAGGGCACAATATCTGTTCGATTTGGTTTCCGTTGACTTGGTAGTGTCACTCAATGGAAATTCTCCACGGAGAAACAAAGAGAATGGAGAGTTGCTGTCTTCCCAACGCCTGTGTCAGGTGTAGGGTGCCATTTTATTTCAATTATTTTATTTTGTTTCTTTTGAACTGCCATGGTAAAACAGTGGTTAGTTTTGGAGCCTCCGTGCCATAACTACTAGTCTCGATAGCTATGGCGATCGGTAATGGTTTTTTGGGGGACTATTAAAACAGCTATTGATTATTAAGATTCTTGGTTTCAATGGTTCGTCTGATGTGGAAATGGCCGGCGTATTAGTTTTTGAGCGAGAGCAAAAAGCAGTACTGAAAATACGGTACATCAGTACTATTAATAATACGTGATATTGATCACAAAAATATTGATAGTATCAATACATTTTTGTATTATACGAGAGTGAAGTACTGGAATACCCGCGCTCGTGACCCAATGACAGCCTGTTTAGGAATCAATATCAGCTTAGAGCAGCGATATGAATCACACAGCCATAGGCACACAAATAACATCAGTTCGCGCCTCCGTCCATCCGTCCAGCCTCCAAATGATCTGCTTCCTCTGCTCAGCGGTAGCTTTAATTAGATACTGCAACATAAAACAAACAACAACATCTTGTTGGCAACGAGATCACGTGAGGGCTTTGCAACAAAAACACGATCGTGCGTGCAGAGATAATGCAATGGCGGAACAAGCGGTAGTGTCTTAAATTCTTACATTGCAAAGCTGTCTCTACGGTGTGCTCGCTCTTCTATTCAAGAACATGTACATTATCTAAGTGATACCTACAGGTCCTTTTGCTTCTGTGTGTCACTACAGCGGCGACGGAAGATAATGGCTGCCGTTAGTGACTGTAGTTTCGAAAGCACTTCGCTGGGACGCGTCAAGAGGTGTTGTTCATGCAACGGGGACATGAATTAGTTTCTGAAGTTTCCCACGAATCTGTGGCAGCGGTTTCCAATGAATCTAATAATACAGCTGTTTCCCTTTCAAAAGACGGCGAGAGCAGTCTCTCTTCTAATTTGGTTCATCATGCAACGGATTTGTTAGGCAGCCCTGAGGTACCGTCACAATCAACTCTTGATCCATCGCCTGAGGTTCCTGTGTTTAGTAACCTATTAGTGCATAGAAAACCGTGCTTAGTTCGAGGTTGCACAGAGCGTATTGCACCTTCTATGTGGCGTCAGCATATGACCTTGCATGCCCAGGGTTTCTTCCCAGGTGCTGTCCCAGACTCTTGGCTTCAGGAACAAAATTTATTCATTTGCCCTCGTTGTCGAGGCCTGGTAGCAAATTCACGTCTTCCTTCTCATCAGTTAAAATGTCCTTTGGTTAACAACAGCGTTTGCTTGTCAGTTTTGTCTCCATCCAGCACAACAGGTGCTATGCCTAGTCCCCTACCAACCTTTGAAGCTATTTGTGAACTCCCAGTTCGCACAGTGTGGCATATCCCTGCCAAGGACAGACAAGCTGTTGCTCTTGTATTATCTTCTTCCCTAAGAGCTGCTGCAGTTGAGAATACCCAGGAGGCATGCTTGAAAGTCTTCATGCTGCCAAAGTGCATACTGTTTGCTCCTAAGCCTTGTGGACGTCACCACAAACCTCGTCCAATTAGAGATTTGTGTGACCTATGGTCTAAAGGCCATTTTGATGTGCCATGGAACATGGCTTCAAATCAACAATCTTCTAAACGTGCTTCTCCTCCTGTCAGTAGAAATTCAGGAATTCAAAATGCCATCTCCTATGCTAGAGAGGGACTCTTTTCAAAAGCTTGTCAGGCCCTCCTTTCCTCAGGATTGGCTCCAAACAATCAAGCCACTTGGAATTTATTAGTTTCTAAGCATCCAAAGAGTCCTCTTCCATCTCCACCTTCAACACCTTCAGCACCACTTCTCCTCACTCCAGATTTTGACTTGAAAGCAATCTTGCATTCTTTTCCAAAAGGCACAGCTTGTGGTCCATCATGACTTCGCATTCAGCATTTGATTGAGGTAGCTGGCATCCCAATGCAGTCTTCAATTTGTGCAGCCCTCAGGGATATAGTAAATCTACTCCTCTCAGGTAAGGTTCCTGTTTCAGTGGCAAAGTTTATGGCTGGTGGTAGTCTTGTGGCTTGGAGAAGAACAAGCCAAATTGTCCCCTCGATGTTCGCCCAATTGCCGTTGGCGAAACTTTAAGGCGACTGGCTAGCAAGTGTATTTGTGCTATAGTTAAGAACAAGGCTTCTGAATTCTTTTCCAATTTCCAGCTGGGGGTGGCATGCCCTTCAGGAGCAGAAAAAATCATTCATGGCCTGATAAGTTGTGTGGATGATCATTGGCTCGATGGGGATTTTGCTGTTATGAAAATTGATTTACGTAACGCTGGTGTCTAGACAGGCAGTGCTGAATGCTGTTAATCTCCATTTCCCAGAACTGTTGTCATGGTCTACCTGGTGTTATGGGCAATACCCTATACTATGGCACACTCTAGGTTCCATTACATCTGAGTCTGGTGTCCAGCAGGGAGATCCCTTGGGCCCTCTGCTTATTTTCTGTCTGGTTTTGCATCAGGTAGTGTGTGCCACTGCTACTGACAGTGAGTGTGCCTCTCTGTTGTTTCATAGGTGGTATATAGATGATGGTGTTGTGGCTGGTCCCATCTCTGCTGTTTTACGTGCGCTTTCTATCATCAAAGACTTGGGACCTCCTCTCGGTCTTCATATCAATTTGTCCAAATGCGAATTATTCAGCGTCAATGACCTAAGTAGGTTCCCAGATGAAATGAAAAAATCCAATGTGCCTCATTTCGATATACTAGGGGCTCCAATAGGAGATTTTTTGTTTTGTGCCAAGTATATTGCTCAAAAAAGTACAGACGCTTCCAAGCTGCTCCAGCAGTTAGCCCAAGTAGGTTCTTCAGATCCTCATGTAGCCATGCTTCTACTCCGTCAATGTGGAGGGTTTTGTAGACTGATACACTTGGCCAGAACTATCCCACCTTCTTTAGCTGGTGATGCCCTCAGTCTGTTTGATGATGAGGTGCGGCAGTGTTCTGCAGAGTGTACTGCAGTAGACACTCCTGACTTCACGTGGAAGCAAGCACAACTTAGTCTAAGTCGGGGTGGTCTAGGCTTGCGTCATGTCTCCTACCACTCTCCTGCTGCATATTTAGCCTCAGCTGTCAGTTCAGCTTATCTTATGAGGTTTGTAGTTACTTGCACCAGTCTATAGACCTTTATAACAACCTTGTTGATCCACTTGACTCACTTACTCCCAATTCTATTGACAACAGCTGTTCCACACTCACTCAGAAGTTCCTGTCAAAACAAAATTGAGGATTGTCAGTTCAGGAAACTATTTGATAACTCCACTCCAATCGACAGGGCTCGTCTACTATCCATTTCATCACCCCATGCCTCAGCTTGGCTATCAGTTACTCCATCCCCAAGCATGGGCTTTCATGCACTTGGAGCCTTCTGAATTTCAGGTGGCGATGAAATGGTGGCTCGGTATCCCAGTTGCTCAAGGTCAAAGTTGCTCTCAATGTAATGCTGCCTTGGATGCTATGGCCATCATGCTCTGTGTTGCAAATTGGGGGGTGATGTTGTCTCACGTCACAACAGGTTGAGAGACATCTTCAATGATTTTTGTCACTCTGCGTGTCTTGCTCCACAACTAGAGATGGGTGGGTGGTCTAGGGATCGTACTCATCCAGCTGATGTTCTAGTTCCAAACTGGGTCCTGGGTAAGCCAGCAGCTTTTGACCTGTCTGTCACATCATGCTAAATGCACAAATTTTTCAAGAAGCGTGTGTGACAGCAGGTTCAGCTGCCTTGGCTGCCCAGATCCGCAAGCACCGAGTGAATGACGAAAGGTGCAGGGATCTAGGCTGGGCATGTATCCCTCTTGTGGTGGAGACGTACGGATGTTGGGGTATTCAAGCTTTGTCAAGACTTGTCACCCGTTTGTCCACTAGGCAGGGACGTCCCAAATCACTCATGAGCAATGAAATCTTTGGAAGACTCAGTTTGGCCCTTGTGAGAGTGAATTCCCGAGCCATCCTATCCCGCTCTCTGTAAACTGTTCGTGTTAAGTAAAGTACTGTAGGTAGTAGCATATCAATAAAAATTTTATGAAGATTAATAATATGAATATAATTAATAATATCACAAAATTGAGTTTGCACTGTAGTACACATCAGTCATTGCAACTAAACTTTCTCAGGTATCTTAAGACTAGCTACACCTATGTTTGGAATCAGCAATATCAGCAATTTTAACCATTACAAGATGCCGCATTTCCTTAAGGATGTTTGTTATAGCTATGTTTCTTTGTACCACGTACAGTGATCCCGCAAATTAATGTAATTGTAATTGTCATAGCAACCATCACCGTTTATTGCATTGCGCTCCGTAATATGGGCGCGTTTCTTAACGTTTTTAATATAATATAGAGGCAAGTAATGGCATACAAATGCTCTTATAAACTGCCTATCTATATGGGAAAAGTTTACAAAGATTGGAAAGGTCATGTTTAGATAATAATGATTTGAAGACTTTAACATCTTTGTCTGTAACAATGTGCTGAGGTAGTGAATTCCACATATGAATTACTCTGTTGCTGAAGAAATGGTACCTGCATGAACGATGGGGTATACACTTGTGCTGGATTTTACATGAGTGACCACGTGTAGTAGAAAGCAGGGGAATATTTAAAAAAGTCATCACGTTTGAGGTCAACAGTCTGATACACAATCTTGTAACACAAGACTAAGTCAGAAAATATTCTGCGATATTCAAGTGATTGGAGGCCAAGGGTGTGAAGCCTATCAGAATAACTAAGTTCTGAAATACCAGTACGTTTACATATAGTCCTAGTGAAGAAACGTTGAACACGCTCAATACACTTTATATCAGAGATTAACCAAGGACTCCATATAGGTGAGTTATATTCTAGTATAGGCCTTACATAGATCTTATAGGCCAGAACCAAGAGCTGAGGATCATTAGAAATAAATCCCTTTAGTAACACTGAACAACGACCAAAAGCCTTTGCAGCAACATAAGAACAATGAATATGAGGTTTAAGATCAGAGCTGAGATGGACACCAAGATCACAAATTGAAGTGACTGACTGTAAAGGTACACTGCCTATTGAACATTGCAGAGAAGGAATATTCGGATTTCCAAATGAAATGGATACACATTTCTGTGATGCAACTGACAATTGCCATATATCAGACCATGAAGAAAAAAGAGATAAGCACTTAGCAATTGCAGTATTATCATGGTTTGGATGAGCATGATAAAATTTAGTATCATCAGCAAACATCTTGATTCGAACAGGGTGGGGAATAGCATCTGGAAGATCATTAACATATAACAAGAACAGTAGTGGGCCTAGAACTGACCCCTGTGGTACACCGCTAACAACAGGCAACAGCTTAGACAAACAATTCCCAATATATACACACTGTGAACGACCATTTAAGAATGATGATAACTATTTCAAGATCTGGGGTGCCATACCATATGCTTTAAGTTTGAGTATCAATTTAGGATGACAAACAGTATCAAAAGCTTTTGCAAAGTCAATATAGACTGCATCAACTTTAAGGTGATTATCAATGGATATTGTCCAATCATTCAGAGTAGTTAGTAATTGTGTGCAAGTAGAGCGTCTAGAAAGAAACCCAAACTGGTCAGCAGATATTAGCTGATGTGATCTGAGATGAGATATAATAGATTGAGATACAATGGATTCCATAACTTTGCAAGTTAATAATATTGGACGATAGTTTGATGGCAAAGAATGAAGGCCTTTTTATAGACAGGGCATACAAAGGCAACCTTCCATGCTTTAGGAATGATACCACTATCAATAGAATCATTAAAAAGTAAGGAAAGCGGAAAGGCAATAGCAGAAGCAATTGATTTGAAAAACAAAGCAGGGAATCCATCAGGGGATTTGGAACATTTAGAAGGAAGGTGAAGTAATGCATCTTGGACAATAGCAGAAGAAAACGTAATAGGTGCCATTAGAACATCTGCATTCACTCGAGGAGCAAAAGATGGTAAACTGCCATCATCATTAGTAAATACTGATGCAAAATATGTATTAAGCAATTCACATTTTTCAACATTTGATATAGCAAAAGAACCATCACTTTGCAGAAGAGGTGGAATACGGTGTGAAGCACTGATCATTGAATTAGCATAAGAGTAAAACTTTGACAAGCTTTTACTGCAGACAATTTTGTGTTCATGGTTCGATCGAAATTGTTGAACTGCATTTTCATACTGTCTAGAGATTTCACGATACTTATGTTTATCAACATGATACCATCTTCGTTTTTGTTTTAGTAGAAGTCTGATGTATTTGGGAAGTTTATGACGTTTAGGCTTCACAGGGCAAAGAGGGACAAATTCAGTTCAAGAATACTGCTAATTGAATTCCAGAAGTCATCAACACCATAACACTTCTCATGTAGCAAAAACCAATCAACAGAATTTAGGTAGGATATGATGGAGTCATAATCAGCCCTGAAAAAATTTCTAACCAGAATATGATCATCAGGAAAGTAATGCTGACATGTGATAGAGTATTCGACAGATAAATAGTCACAACTAATAGAGAAGGGATCCACCACAGAGAGATCAGCAACAAGGTGAGGTTTAGAAGCAAAAACAAGATCAAGACAGTTATTACCATGTGTAGGTGAGTGGACCAGTTGAGTGAACCCATTACATAATGTGCAAGTAAGGAATTTAGAATGATTCAAACAACCACTGCAGGTAGGAATTCTCCAATCAATAGTAGGGAAGTTAAAGTCACCAACAACAAAAACAGGATAACATGTATTAGAATAGCAGTCAATACATGAACATAAGGTTTCAGTGGATTCTGAGTCATTGGCTGAAGATGGAGGATTGTAAAAACACATAAACCGATAAGCAACACTCCTTGTGAAGAATATATCAATAACCAAGCACTCAATAGATAGATAAGTATCAGACAATATTTTTAACAAATACAGCAACACCACCATATCCATCTTGTCTGTCTTTTCGATAGACAGTATAGGCTGAATTAGAAAGAAGTAGACCATCAGGAACAGAAGAATGCAGCCAAGACTCATGCAGTGACAAAAATTAAATCAAAATCATTGGGCAAAAGCAAAATTGACAGAAGATCAATCTTATTATACAAGGTTGCTTGGAATCCAGGGCCCAGCTGTCTCCTTTCCTCACACACGCCTACCTGGACATGGGTGTGTGGGTGATGGCAGTCTGTAATTGTCCACTTTTGTACACTTGGCTGCTCATCTGGTCACCCACCCCCCTCCTTTCCTAACCAAGGCACACACCAAACACCCACCCCCCTAACAAAAACTGTATCGTAATACCATCCTCAATGTCATGGGGTTCATCCACCTCCAGGTAGCCTCGTCCCCAGGCCCTATTTTTATGTTAAAGTTACGGGGGGCGAAAAATAGGGCCTGGTAGACACTGCCAGGGTCCTAGCGTGCATGCGCTAGCCATTACCAAGAAAAGTGGTAATCGTATACTTTGTAGTTTATTTTGGAAACCTGGATTCCGTATACTCCTCGTTCCCAGCGCTGGCTTTTCCTATGTGTGTCGCCCGTAGATTTTCATTGCGCTCCATTTATAAATACACAACGCGTATACAAGTAAAGTATTTCTACTGAGCTATGCACGTGTTCTATGCCACTTTGTACACCTTTTCACTGATGCCTGTAAGGAAGGAGATGGCGAACGTGTCATCAGATGTTGGAAGTTGTGTATGCTTCACTTCCATGCAGAGAGGAAGACTAAGTATGCACTCGAGGCTCTTCGACTACAATTCCAATTTGCTACTCTTCAGCCTAACATTGTACACCAGCTAACTGGGGAAGATTTGTGAATACCCATGGTGGCAAAGGGCGCAACCTGCCTTGTGATCTCCACAAACAGGCTTTACAAACAATTAATAGCAAACATAGCACTCTGCAAGAGCAGTGTCCTCCCTTGAGAGGCATCCAGAGGCAACTGATCGCAGAAAAATGTGCACATTGTTGTAGAAGTTGTATTAAAGGCCATAATACTTGACGTGATTGATTAGAGATGTCAATCAAAGCTTCTCTCCAAATCTCCTAGATAGAATTGAGAGAGATACCTACACCTTTCTTTCCCCACGCTTGTCACTCCTCTGATCTCCACACACATGTACACTCAGACTCAATTTATAATCAATATACTCATACTGATTTTGAGGAAGGTGGGGGGGGGGGGGGGGTCCCTTTATTAAATCCGTATTTGGGAGTTTATAACCAGTGGCTCTAATATGTACTTCTGTGTGTATGCGGTGATGCCCCCACATTAGGAGGAACCTTACCCACACCTACCCTAGTTAACATCGATTAATCAACAGATGGAGTTATAGCACCATGACTTGGCGCGCGTGTGCAGTGGCGAGTTTTGAGGGGAGGGGGGTGCACATAGGGGGGGGGGGGGGGGGGGGGGGGGGGGGGGGGCGGGGGGTGTACAAATTCATTGGCTAGTGCCCAGCTATATATTTATATATATACTCAAAGGCGCATCGGGATAAGCATAAGCTTTGTATAGTAGTTTGAGCGCTTTTACGCATAGAAACTATCTGTGGTGAAACGGATTACAATAGCCTTAGTATCAAAGAGCTAGTGCGTATGCATATGCACTTCGTAACCTGTGGCAACATAACGTTTTACGTAGCAGAAACTCCATCCGAACGTTTTACGTTGCAGAAACTTCATCCGGCCATTACTGCACGTGATCATGTGTGTTGTTATTCAATCCGAAAATTCATTAATAAACAAAGCTTTAGATGCGGTAGTAATTCGATTCTTGCCTTGATTTTTGCATAACATTGCTTAACTCTATTGCAGTGAAAATAACAGCATATATGCATTTAAATCGATTTTTAGAATTTTATGACATAATTTAGAACTCAATTTGAAATAAAATGCAAGATGACCACCGACGTACGGGCGATTTCTCGATATGCGATGTACCAGTTAACGGTATATGCTTAGAAAAAAAAAAAAAACAACAACAACATGAAGTGAGTACATGCAAATTGCAAACTTGTCTACAAACTGTTAGCTTTCTCTCTTATTTCGAATGTTCTTTTCAGGCTGCTTACTTTACTTTTTATCGCTTTATCATGCTCAGTTTGGTTTGCAGGCAAGTTCAGTGCAGCTTTGAGTTTGCCTAGTGCTTCTGCAGGTTTGATCGTTGGGTTCTGTTGTACGAGTTCTTCTAAAGGTTTTATATATTGCCTGGGTAGATTGCTTTGTCGCCTGCCTTTTCTGCCCTCAGTCCCCTCATCATTTTCACTTTCAGCACTAACTTTGAGAGTCGAAGGTCATACCACACACCCACCAATACCACATCTCCCCTTCCAAAGTCATTGTTCAATACTCGCTGTCCTCTGTGTCTCATCCCTCTCTTTACCTGTATTTCCATGTCTGCCTTCGAGATTGAAAGACTTGAAAGTGAAGGTATAATAACACCTGCATATTGGAGTGAGTGGGCTACACCTGTGGTAGCAGTCCCAAGCCTGACATAATGGTACAATTATGTGGCGACTACAAAGTCACAGTTAATCCAGCAATAATGGTGGACAAGTACCCTCTGCCCACCACTAAAGAGATCATTGCATCCCTCAGTGGGGGAGTGATATTCAGCAACTGGACCAATCGAGATTGCTTCATATTATTATAGAATGCAAATAGCTTTTGTCCTCTCTTAGTGTATGAAATATTGTTCACTTGTGGCATTAGTAGTAGGAATGATGAGCAGCATTTGGATAAGTTTTAAAGCTTCTCTCATCACCTCCACTTCTGGTCCAAGACCATGAAAATATCATTCAAGCTGCTTTTCACCATTCTAGTTGTGCATGATCCTCACATCAGTCACTGCTGTTTCAAGGCCCTCGGATTCAGCAGCCATTGTGACACAAAAATCATCAGTGAGGGAGATAGGGATCACTGGTGTTTTAATTGTCTGTGTTACAAATCCAATCAGCTTTGCTGGCTCATCTTTGGGCCACCGTCGTCCGATGTAAAAGTTTTACGTTCCATCACAACTGCCAAACTCATACTCGCTGTCCTCTGTGTCTCATCCCTCTCTTTACCTGTTTTTCCATGTCTGCCTTCGTCTTCTTTTGTCCCTCCAGACCTCTCCTCTCCCTCCTGGGCTTTTCATTCCCCTCTTGAGCTCTGCCTACTACTCTTTGCTCGACAACATTCACATTAGTAATGGCTTAACTCTGCCCTTGAGTCAGTGTCCCCCACTCCAGCCTATCCCCCCCCCCCCACTCCAGCCTATCCCCCCCCCCCATTCCAGCCTATCCCCCCCCCCCACTCCAGCCTATCCCCCCCCCCCCCCCCCACTCCAGCCTATCCCTTTGTTCTCATGGCACGCCTCGACTGTGACCTATGTTTAGCTTTAGCTCGAGCACAGCTCAGGCTATCTACCCGAGCTCTCTCTCAGGCAAGGTCTTGCCACATTTGGTTCTGACACATCCAGGCTCTCCCCTCATCTTCTCAGGCTAATGCCCTTCGCCTTTTCTCGGCTCATCTATAGGCTTGCCCACTTACTCGTCTCCTGTTTTGGGCCTCTTCTGATGGTGAATCCTGGTAACGTTACATGTGGCTTATATCATTGCTGGCTCGCATTCAATGTGACCCCTTCCCTTGTGCCACCTTCGCTCTAGTTCTTCAGACACGCAACGCTTGCACCACTATCACTATGTAGGATTAGGTCTTAACTAATTGCCATCTTAACCCTTTAAGCAAGTCTGATCTTTACAACCCCTCCTTACAATTACATGACAATTGCATTTGTGGATAAAAATTCTGTTCAATAGTGATATTTCATGGAGGCTCATTACATTTATAGCCACTCATACGCTGATGGTTATATACTAACTAATGGCATGCTAGGTTCCATAATACCCTACCCTATCATTCAAGCTCAAACCGTTGGACAATGTGTGTCCATTTAAGGTGAGCCAAGTTAGACATGACTGCAATGTGCATATGACCCTTCCACCACTCCCTCACTTTCCTTTGTGCACACTCATGTACCATATCCCTATCAATGGTAGGCCACACCATTAAATCATCTTTCCTGGGACACCCACCAACCCATGACCAGTCTCTTGGTTTGGGCCGCAGGCCAACCCTGGCCAGCTTAAAGTCAGACCACGTTTACTGCCTACCCCCAAGGGCTGTGACCCCAGCTACAGTTGGTACGGTATGTACCAATCAATGGCAAATCGAGGTGTAAAATGGTGGGAGGAAGTAGCCACAACTTCGTGTACATGCATAGCAATATGCATAGGGTGTATGAGCGAAGAGAGTTGGGAAGGAGAGTGCCTGAAGTCCTGCCCCCATGCACTGGCGTTCGTGTCTCCAGTGTACTGATTTAATCATGGACCATAGTTTAACCATAATTACATAGTACTGTACCAGTTCAAACGCAGTACCAGTCACCAACAAAGCTTCCTACATGTACATTGCCACAACATACATGCAAACTACCTGACGTTTGGCTTATGGCTGGAGGTGTCAGGCATGGTCTCATGTAATAACTTTCTATTCCTGTTATATGAGATGCCTTAAACATTTGGGACAGTTTCCACATCACGGATAAATATAATTAAAACGTTATAAAAATGCATCGCGTTTGAATCACTATAACTCCGAACGGATAACACTATCGGCTTCTTATTTTACACCATTACTCTGCATGAAAATATACTTTGGTTTCTTGCACAAGCACAATGCCGACGTCAAGAGGTCCGATACCCCATGGGGTTCTACACCTCCACAACTTCAGTTAGGAGCATTCAAATCGCATCTAGAGGGGTCCTCTCGCTATCGATGTGTTCAGTTCGTTAATGTTTAACATGTACATGTAATAATGATTTATATACACAAGGAAAACTTACTGAAGCTCAATTGGGATATTCCCATTCAGTGATATACCATAGTGACTAAGGGAAGGCAGTTCCGTAAAAGTAAGAAGAAAACAAAACGGCAAATCAATGATCAATCGTCGCCGATAACAAACATTGATTTCCCTTACGGTTGATGTGATAAGGGCATAGATTAGGAAACGAGAAGCACTAGGTTCAAATCCCCCTAGGAATAACTTCTTTTTTTCCTTTTATTATAATTTTGGGGCTTATCTACATAAGTATAAGTTCCAAGCTGTATAACTTCAAGCTAGTGCACTGTGGTGTAGTGGTTACAACGAGAGCTTCACAAGTTCAAGGTATTGGGGTTCAATTCCGGCCCGGGGTCCACCCAATTTCCTCCCCTAGTTGTATTCCATTGTTCCGCAGGTGCATGGGTGGCATAGCCTCGGTTCTGTCGGAGATGACTACCGAAAAGTGAAAGAGCTGCTGATGTTGGGTGATTCCTCATCAAAGGGCACAATATCTGTTCGATTTGGTTTCCGTTGACTTGGTAGTGTCACTCAATGGAAATTCTCCACGGAGAAACAAAGAGAATGGAGAGTTGCTGTCTTCCCTACGCTTGTGTCAGGTGTAGGGTGCCATTTTATTTCAATTATTTTATTTTATTTATTTATTTTGTATTTCTTTTAACTGCCATGGGAAAACAGTGGTTGGTTATGGAACCTCCGTGCCATAAGTACTAGTCTCAATAGCTATCGCGATCGGTAATGGTATTTGAGGGACTATTAAAACAGCTATTAGTTATTAACACCGCATCCGCGTACAATCTGGGTCAGGTTTTGGGGGGAAATTAAAAAAACCAAAAGGTCCGCTAGCAATACTATGACAGATTTTAGTTGTCACTATAATACATCAACCTATGGTATATCACACAACAGTTTATCCTTATATAAAGTGGACAAGATCGGCGTGCTTTTAATACATCGGTTCGGTACTCTAGAAAGCATCACAAAGATGGATTTGAAATGCTAATATTTGGGACAGTTTCCGCGAAAATTGCCCCACGGTTAAAATGTTATAAAAATGCATCGCGTTTGAATCGCTATAACTTCCCAACGGATAACGCTATTGACTTCCTATTTTCAACGCTTCATAGTGAACCGGTGTAGTATGAAGTGCTGAAAATAGGAAGTCGATAGCGTTATCCGTTGGTACGTTATGGCGATTCAAACGCGATGCATTTTTATAACATTTGAACCGTGGGGGCAATTTTCGCGCATGGGAAAACGAGTATCGTACAACCTAAATGCAAATGCAAAGTTGGAGCGTGTCTGTTGGCACACTTTACCTGAGATTCGGACTGAAATTACTAGATTGTTTGAAAGGAAGAAAGGCAGCGATAAGGATGATATAGGCAGCTAGTGCATGCTGAAAGTGAAAATGATGAGGGGACTGAGGGCAGAAAAGGCAGGCGACAAAGCAATCTACCCAGGCAATATATAAAACCTTTAGAAGAACTTGTACAACAGAACCCAACGATCAAACCTGCAGAAGCACTAGGCAAACTCAAAGCTGCACTGAACTTGCCTGCAAACCAAACTGAGCATGATAAAGCGATAAAAAGTAAAGTAAGCAGCCTGAAAAGAACATTCGAAATAAGAGAGAAAGCTAACAGTTTGTAGACAAGTTTGCAATTTGCATGTACTCACTTCATGTTGTGTTGTTGTTTTTTTCTAAGTATATACCGTTATCTGGTACATCGCATATCGAGAAATCGCCCGTACGTCGGTGGTCATATTGCATTTTATTTCAAATTGAATTCTAAATTATGTCATAAAATTCTATAAAAATCGATTTAAATGCATATATGCTGTTATTTTCACTGCAATAGAGTTAAGCAATGTTATGCAAAAATCAAGGCAAGAATCGAATTACTACCGCATCTAAAGCTTTGTTTATTAATGAATTTTCGGATTGAATAACAACACACATGATCACGTGCAGTAATGGCCAGACTAAATCGGATGAAGTTTCTGCAACGTAAAACGTTCGGATGGAGTTTCTGCTACGTAAAACGTTATGTTGCCACAAGTTACGAAGTGCATATATGCATACGCTCTAGCTCTTTGATACTAAGGCTATTGTAATCCGTTTCACCACAGATAGTTTCTATGCGTAAAAGCGCTCAAACTACTATACAAAGCTTATGCTTATCCCGATGCGCCTTTGAGTATATATATAAATATATAGCTGGGCACTAGCCAATGAATTTGTACACCCCCCGGCCCCCCCCCCCCCCCCCCCCCCCCCCCCCCCTATGTGCACCCCCCTCCCCTCAAAACTCGCCACTGCACACGCGCGCCAAGTCATGGTGCTATAACTCCATCTGTTGATTAATCGATGTTAACTAGGGTAGGTGTGGGTAAGGTTCCTCCTAATGTGGGGGCATCACCGCATACACACAGAAGTACATATTAGAGCCACTGGTTATAAACTCCCAAATACGGATTTAATAAAGGGACCCCCCCCCCCCCACCTTCCTCAAAATCAGTATGAGTATATTGATTATAAATTGAGTCTGAGTGTACATGTGTGTGGAGATCAGAGGAGTGACAAGCGTGGGGAAAGAAAGGTGTAGGTATCTCTCTCAATTCTATCTAGGAGATTTGGAGAGAAGCTTTGATTGACATCTCTAATCAATCACGTCAAGTATTATGGCCTTTAATACAACTTCTACAACAATGTGCACATTTTTCTGCGATCAGTTGCCTCTGGATGCCTCTCAAGGGAGGACACTGCTCTTGCAGAGTGCTATGTTTGCTATTAATTGTTTGTAAAGCCTGTTTGTGGAGATCACAAGGTAGGTTGCGCCCTTTGCCACCATGGGTATTCACAAATCTTCCCCAGTTAGCTGGTGTACAATGTTAGGCTGTACCGATACGCATCCTTCATAAAGGGAAATGATCAAGCTAAGAAGTGGGCGTGTCCACTGGTTCAATGACCGATAGTCTTCTTCACGGATTTTTCGACAAGGATCTGCAATTGCAACTTGATCATCTGAGATCTTAGCCTTTTTTATGACGAAGTCTTGCCTACGCGCCTCCAGTGCTGCCGCGATATGGTCTTCTGCCGATATCGTCCATATCGCGATATATCGCGATATGAGTAAAATATCGCGATATGTATCGCGATATATATTTATGGTTATTAAAGTGATGAATATTAATGATCATTGGTGACATTAAAGTATTCATTGCTATTAATTTCAATAATAATCTTTGTTGAGGTTACGCGTTATGGCGGGATCAAAAGAAGCGACTGATAGACCGTCCTACCATGCTGTAGGGAATAAGGATATTGTGGCCGTTGACCGCAAAACGTTTAGGAGTGACGTGTGGGAACATTTTGGGTGGCACAGGAAAGCGATTGGGTCCTCCTGGGTTGTATGCAACAGGTGCTGTGCATGGGTTTCCAGAAAGGGCAACAACACGTCTAACATGCGACATCACCTAAAATCTGTGCATGGTGTTGTTGGTGTCACAGAAAGCAGCATAATGTAAGTCCTTTTTGGTCTTCAGGCCTTATCTGCTACTCAGTAATAAATGACATTATATGTTTCACAATAATTCATTTACTGATATAGGCCTAATAGGTGTGATAAGGAAGTTGCTCGGATAGGCTGCACCACCACCAGTACCAGCCCTGCTACCCCTAGCCCTGGTTCAAGCACAGTCCGCAGAGACCAGTACTGGACTGTCTGCCGGTAAAGGAACCCTGGAAAGATACATCACTCAGATGCAACCCAATGTTTTGAAGGGAGAAAAACTTACCAGAGCTAACGAACTACTGGTCAAAGCCTTCACTGCAAACCTGCTTCCACCAAAGTTAATGGACAGCCCAGAGTTTCGAGAATTTCTGGATTACATATCAAATGGTTCATATGAAATACCCCATAGGACTAAGACGACTCTACTGATTGACATGCAGTATGAGAACGTCTTGAAAAAGGTTAGCTATAAAGCTGGCTCATCCTTAATAATTTTCATTAGTTTTTGTGCATAAGATTGTGTTTCTCTTACTAGATCAAAGCGATGATTGCCGATGCTGTCTCAGTTTCCATCACAACTGATGCTGCATCAATGCACACAGGAGATTCATATATTTCCATAACTGCACACTGGCTTGATTCTCAGTGGAATTTGATGTCATGCATGCTTGGTGTATCCATCAGCAATGGTAAGAAAAATTATCATCATAACAGTGTTAATTAATGCATTCCATGAAATATAGCTTCACATACAGCAGAAGAAATTTCATCAATAGTGAAGGGTTTGGTAAACACAGAATTCATGCTTGAAAATCGGCTAGACGCAATCGCCTCTGATCAAGGAGCTAATTTTGTTGCAGCAATTAGGAAGCTGATTGAAGAGGGAGTTAGTGAAGAGCAAGTGCGATGCTCTTGCCACAAGTTGCAACTATCCATCAAAAATTCCTTAGAGGTATGAGTACCTAATACTAACACATCGGCACAGCTATATAGCTGGTTGTGTAATATGCATGGCATGCACAATGAGTAAAATTTGTTCTTCCTTTAGGTAAAAAACTGCCCTTCTGCTTCATTGATTGAGCGGTTCAGAACGATTTCATGCAACATCAACAACAGCCCGATGCTGCTGGATGCGCTGAAAAAAAGCCAGCAGGGTACTGATTTAGGTTGTTTGATGGATGAGTCACAGGAAGATGATGATGGTGTGCAGTCTGAAGATGAGTCGCATGAAGATGATGGTGTGCAGCCTGAAGATGAGTCTGATGCCATTGTAGATGTTCCAGTGCTCCCACATAGACGCAGCCTTAAGCTTATCAAGGACATCTGCACAAGGTGGAACTCCACATTTTACATGTTACAACGATGTGTACTACTGCAGAAGCACATCACAAATGTCTTGGCTGAAAGCAAATACGCTCATCTAGTACCATCTGCTGACGAATGGCTGGCTGCAGAGAAGTTGTGTTCGCTGTTGAAGCCGTTTCAAATTGCCACAGACTTTCTGCAGGGAGAAAAGTACCCTACTTTAGGCGGTGTTTCAAGGTATATTACAACTCTTGTGGATGGACTCCAAGGAACAACACCGCCAGTGCACTGGCAATTAGGGACCCGTTGGAACAATCTTCCAAAAGTTGTGCAAGAGGTCAGGGGCTTTATATTGCAGGACATGAGGCGGCGTTGGGATCCTACTGACCTCCTGTTGGGAATGGGAGCAATAACTCATCCAGGACACAAAAGTTTATCGTGGCTAAACCGCTCCAATAGGCAAACCATTTTTAGTCAGTTGAGAACAGAAATGATGAATGTTGTGCAGAAGGATGAAGCAGATGAGGATGGCAGTGACGATGAAGATGATCATGAGCCTCCAGCAAAGAAAGCGGCAGTCACATCAGCAGAGGAGGATTTCGACCTTCTGTTTGGTCATAAAGATCAATCTCCTCGTGAAGAAATTGCTGTTGGAGATGAAGATCACATTGAAGATGAGTACCAGAGGTATCTTAAGGAAGCTGAAATAAATTTCAGGAAGGATGACCCAATGGAATGGTGGCGAAAACATGAAGTCCACTTCCCTCATGTTGCCAAACTGGCAAGGAAGTACCTATCAATTCCAGCCTCCACTGCACCTGCAGAAAGGGTTTTCTCCACAGCCAAAAATATACTCCAGAAGAAACGATGGAGTCTTCTGCCAGAACGACTGGGGAAATGCATATAATGCTAAATTGTTTTAATTAAATGGCTTGCATGCACCGAATGCACGCGTACATTTATCGCCGTTTCAGATGCACATGTCACAGGATTGGCCATTGCGTGCAGATGAAGAAAATTCGTAGACGTTTTGAATAATAGACACGTATACATGCATGCACATGTACCCACGGTGTAAATGTATGCCACATTTATCGCATGCAATTGTCATTGTTTAGTATAATACGTAAAATCTACTCACCATGCAAGTGCACGTGTTTTGATCTCACGTTTGCTTAGAGGGTGTGGCTGTAGGAGTGTGGCTGTAGTGCGATGACGCGCGCGTTCAACTTCGGGCTTGAACGTCACAATTGATCATTTCAGTATGGCCATGCGCTTTAAGTTCGTAACAGATCGAGGCAGGCGCTTTAATACAGCTATAATTATTCGTCAATGGTATTAGATTTCCTTTTAAGTTGTGTACTCGACACAAGTGACAGCTGGCTTACTTGAAGTTCTCAGTAAATGTACACGTACACCATAGTAATACATGTACAACTCTGCATGCACTGCTCTGTTTTAACCACACATGGGTACCGAGTTTGTCTTGATTAGAGCTTGAAGAAACCTGTTAGACGGTAAATAGCGGTTATGTGGGATAAATTGGGGAGCAGGATGCGGTTAGAACAGAGCAGTGCATGCAGGGTTGTACATGTATTACTATGGTGTACGTGTACATTTACTGAGAACTTCAAGTAAGCCAGCTGTCACTTGTGTCGAGTACACAACTTAAAAAGAAACCTAATACCATTGTAATAATATAATTATCGCTGTAATGCATTATGCTTCTTTCTACAAACCCAAGCATTGATGTAAGTGTACCATCAATGAATAGTGCATGGGATTCCCATGCCCTTATAACATTATATTATGAATGAAGTAGATGTAACTGCAATACCAGCTTATTCAGTGTATACATGGCAGTCGGTATGACATCATTGATGTCATATTATACCGTTCAGTAACAGACAACATTTAGTGGAAAAACCTGTTAATTAAATCGTGGTTATGCATGTGGTAAGGCTGAGGTTAGAACAGTGGTTGTATTAGGAAGCTAATTACATGAGAGACGCGTACGTGTACTGAGAATTTCAAGCAAATCATGCAGTATAATTACAATGGCAGTGCATAGAGATCGACCGGATGTGCATGCTTGTATGGTATAAATATTCCATCGCAATCTTTAAACAATTCATTAATTTAAATCAAGCTCAGAGATGTACTTTGGCTGGTTGTCTTCACTTCAATTTAAACAGATTGAAAATCGACCCAACGCTGATTCAGAAGTGGTTTACCACAGGTGTGATGTCTGCAGGCTTTTTAGATATAAAGGTAATTGCATGCACGCCATGATATAACCATCTAGAGGGTGGTGTACAAGTAAATGCCAACTTAGAGCTGGGTTCTATTTACCGGTATTTATAGCAAGCTAACAAATTCAAATGGAAATGTGTGACTCCAGATTTCTTGCCGTATGGATTGCGACAAAGCTAGGAACAGATGGACACATCAGCACAAAACATTGGCCGCCATTTTTAAATATTGGGCGAAAGAGGAAGACGCGTACCTGCAAAGGTCACAGTGAGCATTAATCTGATCATATGTACGCAGGTTGTGACGTCACGTAGTATTTACGATAGTCTTTACTGTAGCTTACGCATTGCAAACATGACCTATGTAATGCACATTTCGCTACATGTAATGAACGAGCGCTACAACCACGTGGCATCTTGAGTCCACATAATCAGATACTGAAAATAAACACTTCGGGTGAAATAGGTGGGATTAAAACACTGTGTTTTTAATACAGCTCTGCCAGAATGCTGAAAATAACTATATGTAATTATTTCATTATGCGCCTGGACGTCAATATTGAGCAGCCTCTCCCCGTTGTAGTACTGAGGATATACATGACGTGTATATTATTGTAGACTGATGATATGGTTACAGTTTGGCTATGGGTAATGACTTGTGACACACACACGGGTCGCGTTGCATGATCACGTACTTATTACATTTCATTGTATGCGGACACACATTAATTCTCACCATTACCATGTAATAGTAGCTGCAGTGGGAGCGCATTATAGTCCCAGATAATAGCTGTTGCAGCCAGTCGCTGCAGTTAGTACCATGCGTATGAAGTAGTTATACATACATGTAGTACACATTCATGGATTCATTTATTTAGGAAGGGAAAAATCGTTACAACTGCCAAGAATGTGTCGAGAGCTACGTACGACTTGTGTGATGAATGCTACCGCACAGGAAAGGGAGAGGAGCACACACGTGAGCATGGAGTGCATCATGTCTTCATTTTGGAGCAGTATTCCAACATTTCGTTGAAGGACTTCGTTTCTAATCAAAGACTAGAAACATGCTTCAGAAATGCGTTTCAGTGAGATCATTAATCATTCCTTGTTGTGTGATGCCTAATGTACTTATCACTTTATCCAGTTATTTCTCACATCGGCCAGCGTTTGGAAACTACAATTCTTCACAGAATGCATTTGTGTACACTCATATGCTGACTTGTACAAGACTGTGAAACAGTTTGCGAGTGGGCTGAGGTATGTGATGAAGGAAAACTGGACCCCGATTGTGGCCATCTGCAGCACAACAAGACTGAAGTGGTACATAACAGATATTGCCTGTATGTTTCTTGGAATCACTACGGTAGGCTAGTGCACATGTAAGTAATATGTAAAGATAATGCACACTTCCATGTAGGTAGGCATTGGGGCCTATTCTGAGGGAAACTGAAGCTTCAGTGATTGTGTGTTCATCTGATGCATTGAAGAAATTGGATCAAATAGAAATAGGGTCATTACCATCATTAAAGGAAGTGATTGTAATGGATGAATTTTCTGGCTATGAGGCAAGAGAAATGTTTTAATTTACTATTTGTGTCTTGATTTATAGTGCATAGAGGTTTCTCTGGCTCATTCTAATAGCCTAGATGTGACATCATTTTCAACAATTGTGGCAACTGGAAGGGAGAATTACACATTACAGTATGCTTACTAACCGAACCAATCCTCAGCAAGTTGAATTATCCTAGCTACTTTCATCTAGTCCTTCACACTCTTCAGTTTATACTATAATGTATACCAGTGGGAGCACCGGAAGGCCTAAAGGGTGTGTGTTTACCAGGCAAACCTGGCGCAACAGGATGCACATCGTAAGTGTTCTCTTCATCTTAGAAAGGTACATGTGACTTATTTAACTTTTTACAAGGCATACTGGAGTAGCAAGATGGTTTGGGTATCCTTCCTCGATCCTTCACACCTATTTGAAAGAGAAATGATCCAGAACTTCATTTTGACGGGTGGCAAAGTTGGTATCCATCGTAACTCTTTGGACCATGTTAGTTCAAAATATTGTGTGTGACAGATTTGCAAGTGTGTAAACTTAAATAATAACTACCTCTGTATTCATCAGCAGCTTGATGACTTTGCTCTAGTCAGACCAACCATTGTATCCAGTACTCCACGATTCTGGAATCTTGTTTACAACCAATATCTTGATGTGCTTTCTCAAGAGCATAAGTTGTACTTGAAGTCACTGAAAGACAGGTTGCAGGAAGGACAGGATCCGGCCATTGCCAATATTCCACAAGCGCCAGTCAGTGTGCACATGGAATGTGATCATAGCCACGCAACCCAATGCGTAAACTTGCAACGTGTTCCAGAGGAAGTACATAAAATGGCAATTAAAAAGATTAGCTCCATCCTTAGAGGTCAGCAGAGATTGGTGTCTACAGGGGGTGCTCCAACGGAACCAGCTGTAAAGGAATTTCTTCAAGAATGTTTCCCTGGACTGTTTTTGTGAAAGATATGGTGCTTCTGAGGTAAGCATCTGCATAAATGTACCATGCTAGATCAAGTTGATCCAACTGTACCAGGTTAGTTTATATGTAACTCACTAACTACTTTATATATACTGGTCTAGTTATGAAGGTACACAGTACATGTGTGTGTGTATTAAGAACGTTATTATTGATACATATACATCCCATACTAAAACTACTGCAGCGTTATGATGTGCATTATATTACAGGTTGGTGATATTGCGACAGGTGGTAATGTTTTTGCTGATACTACAGTGAAACTGATAGATGTTCCTGAAATGGGTTATCTCACAAGTGACAACCCTCCGAGGGGAGAGATCTGTGTGCAGTCCATTGCCATGGTTGATGGGTATTTCAAGAATGATGCAGAGACAGCTGACAAATTTGATGATGGATACTTTCGTACGGGCGACATTGGTGTTATGGAAAAGGTGGGAAAAATCACTGTCATTGATCGCAAGAAGAATATATTCAAACTGGCACAAGGTGAATTTGTTTCACCAGAGAGGCTGGAGAATATGTACACAAGTTCAAGTCATCTGATTGAGCAGGTGTATTTTTATGGTAACAGCTTGCAAATGAATGTGGTTGCAGTGGTCATTCCACATAAGGATGGTCTGATGGAACGATTGAGCACCTCCAATGGTATGTCATTAACTGAGTGAATTGTAAACACTCGTAGGCCTGATTGCTATGGAATAAGTTAACATTACACCATTCTAAAGATGGACAACACTACGATTTTGCTTCATACAATATTGTGTCTATTATCTTGCAACAGCAAATAATCTCGACCTATACTATTGAATACAAACTAGCTTAGACATTCCATGTCATAAGTTTGAAGTTGTCAAATTTAAAGTCGATGATTGGGTTTGTATCAAAATGTTACTTTATTTCTGAACTGGCACAATAAAAGGTACATGTAGCTGTGATATGGATGACAACAGTGACATATAAAAATATTCTTACACATTTGATCAATGGAGGCACATGTGGCTTTAAAGTAGGTAGTTTGCAGCTAAAGCATCTCACATTGTTATCCAAAAGGCCACCTAGTATATTGTTTGGTTCGCAACACAAATGGTACAGTATTTAAATATCATGCATGTTTTATTATTATTTATTGTTCGCATTCATATACAAAGGGAGCTCATCTGAGGAAAGGATGCAGTCTGTTCTCACTGAGCTCAGCCAGCACATTTGTCTTCAACAATTGTCCAACAAGGTGGTGGTTGTCAAAGGAGACCTGTCCAGACCTAACCTTGATTTACATGGAGATGACTACAAGATGATATGCAACTCAGTTGATGTCATTATTCACAATGGAGCAGTGGTAAATGCAGCCCTGCCATATGAAGGTAATCAGTAAAGTCAATTCTCACCACATTAATATCGTCCAACTGTGCAGTGCAGAATGATCTGTTATACAGCTGATGCAAAATAATGCTTACTCTTTTAAAGAAGAGGTATTATTCATAGTTTGCACATGCATTTGAAATGGCTGTTAATTGTTTGCAAGCATGTACTAGTTGAATTTTGCGTATTGAAACATGTATTTTACTGCCTGCCATATAATTTATCCTTAGTAACAATAGTAATCGAGCAGAACATACATGAATTAAAAATGTTGCAACCAAACTCTATCGCACTTGACAGCTCTCAAGTCTAGCAATGTTGAAAGTACTAAGGAGATAATCGCAATGTCACGCAAGGGCCGCAGCAAGTTCATCCATTATGTTTCCACTGTTGGTGTCTTTGCTCCTGAGATACTATCAGACCCAATATCAGAAGAGAGTGATCCATCGCCGCAAGATAGGTAAGCCCAGTGAAGAGATTAATGGTAATCATTGATGCAACATCTGATATAGGCTGTGCGAACTCTCTGGTTACTCCCAATCCCCAAATGGGTTGCTGATAAGCTGGTTCTATCTGCAATTGAAAACAGTGTTATCAAAGGAAACATTTCCAGGTAACTTGTCCCATTGGCTTTAATTGCATTATTTATGCTTGATATTTCTATTCCAAATGTTCATACTTCATCAACGATTGGTTTTCATTCTATTTGGTCGGAATCCAGGTTTCCAAAATAAACTACAAAAGTATACGATTACCACTTTTCTTGGTAATGGCTAGCGCATGCACGCTAGGACCCTGGCAGTGTCTACCAGGCTCTATTTTTCGCCCCCCGTAACTTTAACATAAAAATAGGGCCTGGGGACGAGGCTAACTGGAGGTGGATGAACCCCATGACATTGAGGATGGTATTACGATACAGTTTTTGTTAGGGGGGTGGGTGTTTGGTGTGTGCCTAGGTTAGGAAAGGAGGGGGGTGGGTGTTTGATGGGACCAGATGAGCAGCCAAGTGTACAAAAGTGGACAATTACAGACTGCCATCACCCACACACCCACGTCCAGGTAGGCGTGTGTGAGGAAAGGAGACAGCTGGGCCCTGGATTCCAAGCAATCTTGTATAATAAGATTGATCTGCTGTCAGTTTTGCTTTTGCCCAATGATTTTGATTTAATTTTTGTCACTGAGTCTTGGCTGCATTCTTCTGTTCCTGATGGTCTACTTCTTTCTAATTCAGCCTATACTGTCTATCGAAAAGACAGACAAGATGGATATGGTGGTGTTGCTGTATTTGTTAAAAATATTCACCAGGTATTTCAAGTTATACTGTCTGATACTTATCTATCTATGAGTGCTTGGTTATTGATATATTCTTCACAAGGAGTGTTGCTTATCGGTTTATGTGTTTTTACAATCCTCCATCTTCAGCCAATGACTCAGAATCCACTGAAACCTTATGTTCATGTATTGACTGCTATTCTAATACATGTTATCCTGTTTTTGTTGTTGGTGACTTTAACTTCCCTACTATTGATTGGAGAATTCCTACCTGCAGTGGTTGTTTGAATCATTCTAAATTCCTTACTTGCACATTATGTAATGGGTTCACTCAACTGGTCCACTCACCTACACATGGTAATAACTGTCTTGATCTTGTTTTTGCTTCTAAACCTCACCTTGTTGCTGATCTCTCTGTGGTGGATCCCTTCTCTATTAGTTGTGACCATTTATCTGTCGAATACTCTATCATATGTCAGCATTACTTTCCTGATGATCATATTCTGGTTAGAAATTTTTTCAGGGCTGATTATGACTCCATCATATCCTACCTAAATTCTGTTGATTGGTTTTTGCTACATGAGAAGTGTTATGGTGTTGATGACTTCTGGAATTCAATTAGCAGTATTCTTGATAGATGTATAACTGAGTTTGTCCCTCTTTGCCCTGTGAAGCCTAAACGTCATTAACTTCCCAAATACATCAGACTTCTACTAAAACAAAAACGAAGATGGTATCATGTTGATAAACATAAGTATCGTGAAATCTCTAGACAGTATGAAAATGCAGTTCAACAATTTCGATCGAACCATGAACACAAAATTGTCTGCAGTAAAAGCTTGTCAAAGTTTTACTCTTATGCTAATTCAATGATCAGTGCTTCACACTGTATTCCACCTCTTCTGCAAAGTGATGGTTCTTTTGCTATATCAAATGTTGAAAAATGTGAATTGCTTAATACATATTTTGCATCAGTATTTACTAATGATGATGGCAGTTTACCATCTTTTGCTCCTCGAGTGAATGCAGATGTTCTAATGGCACCTATTACGTTTTCTTCTGCTATTGTCCAAGATGCATTACTTCACCTTCCTTCTAAATGTTCCAAATCCCCTGATGGATTCCCTGCTTTGTTTTTCAAATCAATTGCTTCTGCTATTGCCTTTCCGCTTTCCTTACTTTTTAATGATTCTATTGATAGTGGTATCATTCCTAAAGCATGGAAGGTTGCCTTTGTATGCCCTGTCTATAAAAAAGGCCTTCATTCTTTACCATCAAACTATCGTCCAATATTATTAACTTGTATATCTTGCAAAGTTATGGAATCCATTGTATCTCAATCTATTATATCTCATCTCAGATCACATCAGCTAATATCTGCTGACCAGTTTGGGTTTCTTTCTAGACGCTCTACTTGCACACAATTACTAACTACTCTGAATGATTGGACAATATCCATTGATAATCACCTTAAAGTTGATGCAGTCTATATTGACTTTGCAAAAGCTTTTGATACTGTTTGTCATCCTAAATTGATACTCAAACTTAAAGCATATGGTATGGCACCCCAGATCTTGAAATGGTTATCATCATTCTTAAATGGTCGTACACAGTGTGTATATATTGGGAATTGTTTGTCTAAGCTGTTGCTTGTTGTTAGCGGTGTACCACAGGGGTCAGTTTTAGGCCCACTACTGTTCTTGTTATATGTTAATGATCTTCCAGATGCTATTCCCCACCCTGTTCAAATCAAGATGTTTGCTGATGATACTAAATTTTATCATGCTCATCCAAACCATGATAATACTGCAATTGCTAAGTGCTTATCTCTTTTTTCTTCATGGTCTGATATATGGCAATTGTCAGTTGCATCACAGAAATATGTATCCATTTCATTTGGAAATCCGAATATTCCTTCTCTGCAATGTTCAATAGGCAGTGTACCTTTACAGTCAGTCACTTCAATTTGTGATCTTGGTGTCCTGATCTTAAACCTCATATTCATTGTTCTTATGTTGCTGCAAAGGCTTTTGGTCGTTGTTCAGTGTTACTAAAGGGATTTATTTCTAATGATCCTCATCTCTTGGTTCTGGCCTATAAGATCTATGTAAGGCCTATACTAGAATATAACTCACCTATATGGAGTCCTTAGTTAATCTCTGATATAAAGTGTATTGAGCGTGTTCAACGTTTCTTCACTAGGACTATATGTAAACGTACTGGTATTTCAGAACTTAGTTATTCTGATAGGCTTCATAACCTTGGCCTCCAATCACTTGAATATCGCAGAATGTCTTGTTACAAGATTGTGTATCAGACTGTTGACCTCAAACGTGATGACTTTTTTTATATTCCCCTGCTTTCTACTACACGTGGTCACTCATGTAAAATCCAGCACAAGTGTATACCCCATCGTTCATGCAGGTACCATTTCTTCAGCAGCAGAGTAATTCATATGTGGAATTCACTACCTCAGCACATTGTTACAGCCAAAGATGTTAAAGTCTTCAAATCATTATTATCTAAACATGACCTTTCCAACCTTTGTAAACTTTTCCCATATAGATAGGCAGTTTATAAGAGCATTTGTATGCCATTACTTGCCTCTATATAATATTAAAAACGTTAAGAAATGCGCCCATATTACGGAGCGCAATGCAATAAACGGTGATGGTTGCTATGACAATTACAATTACATTAATTTGCGGGATCACTGTACGTGGTACAAAGAAACATAGCTATAACAAACATCCTTAAGGAAATGCGGCATCTTGTAATGGTTAAAATTGCTGATATTGCTGATTCCAAACATAGGTGTAGCTAGTCTTAAGATACCTGAGAAAGTTTAGTTGCAATGACTGATGTGTACTACAGTGCAAACTCAATTGTGTGATATTATTAATTATATTCATATTATTAATCTTCATAAAAATTTTATTGATATGCTACTACCTACAGTACTTTACTTAACACGAACAGTTTACAGAGAGCGGGATAGGATGGCTCAGGAATTCACTCTCACAAGGGCCAAACTGAGTCTTCCAAAGATTTCATTGCTCACGAGTGATTTGGGACGTCCCTGCCTAGTGGACAAACGGGGACAAGTCTTGACAAAGCTTGAATACCCCAACATCCGTACGTCTCCACCGCAAGAGGGATACATGCCCAGCCTAGATCCCTGCACCTTTCGTCATTCACTCGGTGCTTGCGGATCTGGGCAGCCAAGGCAGCTGAACCTGCTGTCACACACGCTTCTTGAAAAATTTGTGCATTTAGCATGATGTGACAGACAGGTCAAAAGCTGCTGGCTTACCCAGGACCCAGTTTGGAACTAGAACATCAGCTGGATGAGTACGATCCCTAGACCACCCACCCATCTCTAGTTGTGGAGCAAGACACGCAGAGTGACAAAAATCATTGAAGATGTCTCTCAACCTGTTGTGATGTGAGACAACATCACCCCCCAACTTGCAACACGGAGCATGATGGCCATAAGCATCCAAGGCAGCATTACATTGAGAGCAACTTTGACCTTGAGCAACTGGGATACCGAGCCACCATTTCATCGCCACCTGAAATTCAGAAGGCTCCAAGTGCATGAAAGCCCATGCTTGGGGATGGAGTAACTGATAGCCAAGCTGAGGCATGGGGTGATGAAATGAATAGTAGACGAGCCCTGTCGATTGGAGTGGAGTTATCAAATAGTTTCTTGACCTGACAATCCTCAATTTTGTTTTGACAGGAACTTCTGAGTGAGTGTGGAACAGCTGTTGTCAATAGAATCGGGAGTAAGTGAGTCAAGTGGATCAACAAGGTTGTTATAAAGGTCTATAGAGTGGTGCAAGTAACTACAAACCTCATAAGATAAGCTGAACTGACAGCTGAGGCTAAATATGCAGCAGGAGAGTGGTAGGAGACATGACGCAAGCCTAGACCACCCCGACTTAGACTAAGTTGTGCTTGCTTCCACGTGAAGTCAGGAGTGTCTACTGCAGTACACTCTGCAAAACACTGCCGCACCTCATCATCAAACAGACTGAGGGCATCACCAGCTAAAGAAGGTGGGATAGTTCTGGCCAAGTGTATCAGTCTACAAAACCCTCCACATTGACGGAGTAGAAGCATGGCTACATGAGGATCTGAAGAACCTACTTGGGCTAACTGCTGGAGCAGCTTGGAAGCGTCTGTACTTTTTTGAGCAATACACTTGGCACAAAACAAAAAATCTCCTATTGGAGCCCCTAGTATATCGAAATGAGGCACATTGGATTTTTTCATTTCATCTGGGAATCTACTTAGGTCATTGACGCTGAATAATTCGCATTTGGACAAATTGATATGAAGACCGAGAGGAGGTCCCAAGTCTTTGATGATAGAAAGCGCACGTAAAACAGCAGAGATGGGACCAGCCACAACACCATCATCTATATACCACCTATGAAACAGCAGAGATGCACACTCACTGTCAGTAGCAGTGGCACACACTACCTGATGCACAACCAGACAGAAAATAAGCAAAGGGCCCAAGGGATCTCCCTGCTGGACACCAGACTCAGATGTAATGGAACCTAGAGTGTGCCATAGTATAGGGTATTGCCCATAACACCAGGTAGACCATGACAACAGTTCTGGGAAATGGAGATTAACAGCATTCAGCACTGCCTGTCTAGACACCAGCGTTACGTAAATCAATTTTCATAACAGCAAAATCCCCATCGAGCCAATGATCATCCACACAACTTATCAGGCCATGAATGATTTTTTCTGCTCCTGAAGGGCATGCCACCCCCAGCTGGAAATTGGAAAAGAATTCAGAAGCCTTGTTCTTAACTATAGCACAAATACACTTGCTAGCCAGTCGCCTTAAAGTTTCGCCAACGGCAATTGGGCGAACATCGAGGGGACAATTTGGCTTGTTCTTCTCCAAGGCCACAAGACTACCACCAGCCATAAACTTTGCCACTGAAACAGGAACCTTACCTGAGAGGAGTAGATTTACTATATCCCTGAGGGCTGCACAAATTGAAGACTGCATTGGGATGCCAGCTACCTCAATCAAATGCTGAATGCGAAGTCCTGATGGACCACAAGCTGTGCCTTTTGGAAAAGAATGCAAGATTGCTTTCAAGTCAAAATCTGGAGTGAGGAGAAGTGGTGCTGAAGGTGTTGAAGGTGGAAGAGGACTCTTTGGATGCTTAGAAACTAATAAATTCCAAGTGGCTTGATTGTTTGGAGCCAATCCTGAGGAAAGGAGGGCCTGACAAGCTTTTGAAAAGAGTCCCTCTCTAGCATAGGAGATGGCAGTTTGAATTCCTGAATTTCTACTGACAGGAGGAGAAGCACGTTTAGAAGATTGTTGATTTGAAGCCATGTTCTATGGCACATCAAAATGGCCTTTAGACCATAGGTCACACAAATCTCTAATTGGACGAGGTTTGTGGTGACGTCCACAACGCTTAGGAGCAAACAGTATGCACTTTGGCAGCATGAAGACGTTCAACCATGCCTCCTGGATATTCTCAAATGCAGCAGCTCTTAGGGACAAAGATAATACAAGAGCAACAGCTTGTCTGTCCTTGGCAAGGATATGCCACACTGTGCGAACTGGGAGTTCACAAATAGCTTCAAAGGTTGGTAGGGGACTAGGCATAGCACCTGTTGTGCTGGATGGAGACAAAACTGACAAGCAAACGCTGTTGTTAACCAAAGGACATTTTAACTGATGAGAAGGAAGACGTGAATTTGCTACCAGGCCTCGACAACGAGGGCAAATGAATAAATTTTGTTCCTGAAGCCAAGAGTCTGGGACAGCACCTGGGAAGAAACCCTGGGCATGCAAGGTCATATGCTGACGCCACATAGAAGGTGCAATACGCTCTCGAACTAAGCACGGTTTTCTATGCACTAATTGATTACTAAACACAGGAACCTCAGGCGATGGATCAAGAGTTGATTGTGACGGTACCTCAGGGCTGCCTAACAAATCCGTTGCATGATGAACCAAATCAGAAGAGAGACTGCTCTCGCCGTCTTTTGAAAGGGAAACAGCTGTATTATTAGATTCATTGGAAACCGCTGCCACAGATTCGTGGGAAACTTCAGAACCTAATTCATGTCCCCGTTGCATGAACAACACCTCTTGACGCGTCCCAGCGAAGTGCTTTCGAAACTACAGTCACTAACGGCAGCCATTATCTTCCGTCGCCGCTGTAGTGACACACAGAAGCAAAAGGACCTGTAGGTATCACTTAGATAATGTACATGTTCTTGAATAGAAGAGCGAGCACACCGTAGAGACAGCGCTTTGCAATGTAAGAATTTAAGACACTGCCGCTTGTTCCGCCATTGCATTATCTCTGCACGCACGAGTTGCAAAGCCCTCACGTGATCTCGTTGCCAACAAGATGTTGTTGTTTGTTTTATGTTGCAGTATCTAATTAAAGCTACCGCTGAGCAGAGGAAGCAGATCATTTGGAGGCTGGACGGATGGACGGAGGCGCGAACTGATGTTATTTGTGTGCCTATGGCTGTGTGATTCATATCGCTGCTCTAAGCTGATATTGATTCCTAAACAGGCTGTCATTGGGTCACGAGCGCGGGTATTCCAGTACTTCACTCTCGTATAATACAAAAATGTATTGATACTATCAATATTTTTGTGATCAATATCACGTATTATTAATAGAACTGATATACCGTATTTTCAGTACTGCTTTTTGCTCTCGCTCAAAAACTAATACGCCGGCCATTTCACATCAGACGAACCATTGAAACCAAGAATCTTAATAATCAATAGCTGTTTTAATAGTCCCCCAAAAAAACCATTACCGATCGCCATAGCTATCGAGACTAGTACTTATGGCACGGAGGCTCCAAAACTAACCACTGTTTTACCATTGCAGTTCAAAAGAAATACAAAATAAACAAAATAAAATAATTGAAATTAAATGGCACCCTACACCTGACACAGGCGTTGGGAAGACAGCAACTCTCCATTCTCTTTGTTTCTCCGTGGAGAATTTCCATTGAGTGACACTACCAAGTCAACGGAAACCAAATCGAACAGATATTGTGCCCTTTGATGAGGAATCACCCAACATCAGCAGCTCTTTCACTTTTCGGTAGTCATCTCCGACAGAACCGAGGCTATGCCACCCATGCACCTGCGGAACAATGGAATACAACTAGGGGAGGAAATTGGGTGGACCCCGGGCCGGAATTGAACCCCAATACCTTGAACTTGTGAAGCTCTCGTTGTAACCACTACACCACAGTGCACTAGCTTGAAGTAATACTGCTGGAACTTATACTTATGTAGATAAGCCCCAAGATTGTAATAAAAGGAGGAAGAAAAAAAAGAAGTTATTCCCAGGGGGATTTGAACCAAGTGCTTCTCGTTTCCTAATCACTACACTTACCACCTCAACCGTGGGAGTGATTCGATGAATAATATTGCACAACGTTAGTTAATCCGCGACGATTGATTGTTGATTTGCCGTTTTGTTCTTACAGATTTTAGTTTACGGTACTGCCTTCCCTTAGTCATCGTAATACCCAATTGAGCTCGAGTAAGTATTCCTTGTGTACGTGAGTCAAGCCACAGTGATTATTAATCATTATTATTTACGTGTACAAAATTTACAAACAGAACACATCAATAGCGATAGGATCCCTCTAGATGCGATTTGGATGCTCCTACATGTACCTGAATTTGTGGAGGTGTATAACCCCGTGGGATATCAAACCTCATAACGTCGGCATAGTGCTAGTGCAAGACACCTACGACGTGCTGAAATACGACACCGATAGCGTTACCCGTTTGGAACTTATAGTGATTCAAACGCGTTGCATTTTTATAACGTTTTAATTAGAATTATCCGTGATGCAAGTTTCGCTGGAACTGTCCCAAATGTTTAAATCATTTATCATTAATTGAGCCATGACATTGTATCATAATTGAAATAAATCAAGCGAATATAATTTTACTACCAATGATCTTTTTTTTTCTCTTTATTTTTCATCTTTTTTTTTTCCAGACTCATTAACAGGTTATGAAAGGAGGAAGGTTAAGCTTTGAAATGAGGAAAGCTAAGTACATCAATTGTAAAATTTACAGCAAATAGTTCTTTGATTGAAGCAACAAATTTATGAATGTGCAATTAACATGCTGTCTTAGTGATATCTTAATCTGCACAGCACAGGAGTGGTGTTACTGTGCTTTTATGGAGTACAGCGCCTGACTCATTTATTCTGTTTGATTCGAATGCTGTTCATAGAGTCAAAGGTACACCCCAAATTATGCTGTACATTTTATCACTTTCACTGTATAGTAAATTCCTTGTAGCAAAACTATATCAACACATATTAATTTAACCCCTGAACTGCTGTAAGCCACTAAAGTGGCCAAGCGGATAGTATGTGGTTGACACGTATGCCATTGTGCCAATATTTTTTGTACTTGCAAGGCTGCCTGCCTTGTAATTGAATCAAAGTATAACCAATCCTGGTACAAATTATTGTCGGCTCTACCATGCATGTAGTTGCAGAACACGAAAATTTCCCACATCAACAATATACACTGTATGGACGCCAATAGCATTATAACAATACATTTAAAGGTAATGCACGGATTGGACAATAAGATAGCCTTGCAAGAGCAAGGAATTTTGCAACATGTAGCAATCTGAATGATGTGTGAACTTCTATCACAATTAGCCTACCTTAGCAGTTCAATCAAGATTGAAAAACTTTCTGTGGATGTCACTCTGATAGAGTGGCTGTCAAGCAGTGCATTGAGCCTTCTCATTCACAGCCACATGGTCCAATGCAAGTATTGTGTCCCTGATCAACCACAACTGAATATGGAAAGAAAAATCTGTACATATCCCCAGTGGAAACTTGAATAGACTATTTCTAACAGCATAACTGGCATTGAATGTAAAAGTCAGTATATTGCCTGGGAATGCTGTTGGAAAGCAGCTGGCATTATGATGATTCACCTGACAAGTCAGAGTTGGTTGGGTGTCAGCTGCACAAGCATTTGAACTGCCTACTGTAATGAATACCACATTCTACATGCCTGATAAGAATTAAAATGCAGCAATCATTGGATAATGCACAAATGGTTGTGGATGCCACGATTTTACTTGATGCTCAGTGAATGTAACACATTATACATTTTAACTTGCGTATAGAAATGGGAATACCACATTACAAGGTTTCAGATCATGCAGTGGCAAATCTTTTTCATTTACACTTGAATCTTATAATTCTTGTGGCAAGAAGTATTCGAAATAGGAAGTTGATAGCTTAAACCTTTACGAAGTTTTAGCGATTCAAACGTGAAGCATTTTTTATAATTTTTTATATATATAGCCACTTTTCATTTTCTCGGAAACTGACCCATGTAGGCAGTTCAAATATATCAAGGGCATCCAAACCCATTGCAAATTCATGTAGCTTCCAATGATAGCTGTATGATTCAAAAGCGGATGAAAAAGATTAGCTTGTTATCTGCAAACCTATTCCTTACAATGCTCAAAACAGCTCAAATGCATTACATATTTTATTGCCTGAGCTTACGATAGATTCCTGGAATTCACAAAACATGCACATTCATGTAGCTTCCAATGATGGCTGTATTATAAGACTCACTTGTGAATGATAATCATATCCAGAAATGAGCGGTCAAAAAAGTCAGAAGTAATTAATTCGCGGTTGCGAATCAACGAATATTCCCATTGACATGTATGGGGTACTTCAAAACCAAGCACGCCAGATTTTTCTCAGCATTTGTCATGAGTACACTACATTTGCTATAATTTTTAGTGTGGTCGCCGTATTTTTCCTATTTAAGATGGCGCTTCCCTAGGAGTGTCCTCGATGTATGGTTATACCATACATTGAGGACAATCCTAGCGAAGCGACGTCTTACATAGGAAAAATACAGAGAGGCCACTAAAAATCTTGGCAAATGTAGTGTACTAACAATCCCTCATGACAAATGCTGAGAAAAATCTGGCGTGCTTGGTATTGAAGTACCCCATACATGTCTATGTGAAGATATACCGGAATCGTCGTTGATTCGCAAACCGCGAATTAATTACTTAACGGATATGGTTTCGTCTTGATTTTAGTTAAAGAATGGTTAATGGAATAATTCTTTGAAGTACATATATCATAATCAGACCTGCTTATAGTACATCATAGAGTTGGTTAAAATTCAAATTGAATTAAAAAAGCAATGTATGGGCCATTTCTGGATATGTACACTTTGTCATGTGTTATTTGCATGTACATGTTTCATTGGCTGAGATATCTGGCATTCATTTTCAATGGTGGCGGTCTTATAGAATTAGATGAAAGGATTCGCTTCTTATTTTGAATCCTTGTCATATGTTATTCCATACAATGCTCTAAGCAGCTCAAGTGCAATATATATTTCATTGCCTGAGCTTATTCTGGCATCCATAATTAATGGGTATTCATGTAGCTTTCAATGGTGGCTGTTTTATAAGATTCAATTTTGGAAGAACATCATGTGTTAGTCTCTACATAACATTAGGCAGTTAAATTGTATGATGTTGTTGAGCATGAAGTAAAATCATGCATGGCCATTCACAACCATTTCAAATTAAATAACAGTAGTATGATAGGATTCAAAAGCGGGTGTCATCTAATCTGGAAAACTAGTTGCATGTCATTCCATACAGCTACATATTTCATTGCCTAAGCGTACGGTAGAATTCAGGAATATCAATGGATGGACATGCATGTCCTGCCATCATTGGAAGCTACATGAATTTGCAATGGTTTTGGATACCATGATTTTACTTGATGCTCAGTGAATGAAACACATTATTGAACTGTGTGTAGAAATGTATGGAATAATACACATGACAAGGTTTCCTGATAAGAGGCCAATCGGATGTCATGGACGTACGTTCAGACACTTAAACTCTGTACTAAATTATGAATCCGCGTCCGTTAGATAGGTGCATGGTTCGCGACGGGTTTTACTGAAAACTTGTATACATCAGTGGAGAGTTGGTCATTAAAGTGATGTGTTTAGCAAATGCGATCCCAATAATATGTCGATGTGCTTGGGATAGAAAAGATTGAACTGGACTGATAAACACTTGAAGACGTGTCGAAATGCTCCCATGCAGAATAGAAACGTCTCGCGATCGATCTGGTGTATACATGGTGTACATGAGTTTGCAATTCCACCGTTTTAATTGATGCTCAGTGAATGAAGCACTTCATATAACTGAATGGCATGGAAATAACACATGACAAGGATTCCTGACATGAGGCCAATCCGCAATTGAATCGTATATTGCAGCCATCATGGGAAGCTACATGAATTTACAATGGATCGGGATGCCACAATTTTAATTGATGCTCAATGAATTAAACACGCCATAAATATGAACTACCTATATCACTGTATGGGCATAATACATGACAAGGGTTCCTGACAAGTGGTGAACAGTTATATAAGATGTATTTGAAGGTTATGCAACTGAAGGTCACTTGGCATAGCAGGGTGTATAATACCAAGGACACCGAGACAAAATCTCAGGGTAATTAAGGAACGCCTAACACCCCTGAGTGTAGATTGACCAGTTAGGGCAGGGGGAAACTTATATCTGATAGCATCGTCCATGAATGGATGAAACAGTTAACTTATGAATTTTCTTGCAGAGGAAGGTCCACTTGCTGGATAGCCCATAAGTATAGCATGCATAGGAAGCACAGCATTCAGTTGACTAATAACTGCAAAGGCAGAGAGCACTTCTTGCGTGCCCCAGGCTCAACATTACGTAACCATGCGCACGTGCCACATTTGGGCGGGCACGAATGAAGCATCGAGGTCATTCAGAGAGTCGAAAGGACAAGTCCGAGACAATCGTTTCTGCAGAAGGTAGCGCTCGGCAAGAGGTAAGAATGCAGGCGCGCAGTATTCCTGTGGGAGCAAGATGGCATGAAACGTGATGTGGATCATGGGCGTTTGAGTGCATTACTAATATTTTGTTTCTCTTTCTTCATGAAGCACTTCTGGAGCTAAGAAAATATTGCTCTGGAGTGTGTGCATATATTTATTTTAGTTATCTCTGCATTTCCATTCACCGCTACGTCCGTGTGTTCCACAGAGCTCGGTCTCTCGTGCCACTGCTTCCCACGCTGCTTCACCTTCGCACTCCTTCCACTTTGACATCTGGTTTGTCTTCACCCTGGAGAACTGGCTGCTAGACTTTGGCAGGCCCATATTTGGACTCTATGTGTCTAAATTTTTTCCACTGTCACGCCCTGGATTTGGTGAGTCTTCATACATGTATGACTTCACAGTTTGCTTATGAGGGATCAGGGTTTGTCCTCCATCTTTGTTCTCCCCATCACTGCATGCTAACAACACATTAATGATCACATTTGGACACGCATTAATGATTTGAACCTGAGCTGTAAATTCAGGACATACAAGTATGAATTCAATAATATCTTAATGTCAGACCACATGATTAATGCAGCTGCTTCATTTTGGGTGATACATTTGAATAACGAAACATATAATATTAATTTTGAATTTTGGTACAGTGAATTTCAAATGATTGCATTAGAATGTGAATTTTTTTTAACCCATCGTTTTGGGTCATGGTTACATTGCCGTAATACCCCTGCAATCTGTAATACTATATAATACTATATAGTGATGTCCCAACTTCTGCAACATACATGTAACTACTACTCTCATTGCCTTAAATCCTCATCAATCATTCTAAAGGCAAGCTCGATCTTGCCTTGTCTTCTTGTACTCGCCGCTTAAGTGCTGTCATTGAGTAAGGGTAGTGACTAGCAATCTCTCATTCATTTTGTTGATTGCCTTGTGTTGTCAAAATATTATTGCATACGGTACATAATGTGCATGTATATCCAATCATTTATGTATGTACAACCCTACATTGTGTGTATACTACAATTGAATAGGCAAATTGGTGTGAATAAAAGCAGTATATAGTTGTTAGTAGAGTGACATTTACCACTCCCCTGCACAGGTGATTACTGTCACATGGCCTACAATATCATCACTGCGTTGTGCCTTCTCCAGCTCATGGCCAGGTCCCAGAGGCCTGTCCCTAAAATGTTGCAGGTGATTATGCATGTACTGTATGTATACTACTATTCATGCAAGTGATACATGTGCATATGTATTGTGTGTCTACGTGTGTGAGTAATAAGTGTATAATGGATCTTCTATAATTAAAAAAGCTTAATGTACTTATGCAAATCATTGTTATTACTATGTTAGTAAGAGAAAAATGCTGGTGGTACTTGGTAATGCTGGTGGTACTTGGTAATGCTGGTGGTACTTGGTAATGCTGGTGGTACTTGGTAATGCTCGGCATACAACTAGTGTTTTCATTAATGTGTCGCTGTGTGTGCACGCAATCATCTAAAAGACAAAATAATTATGCAAGATTCCTGTTTGAACGGGCACTGAAATGAATTTTTTCATGCCTATGTAACTATTTAAATTTTATGTTAGGCCTTTTATTTTAACTGAATCTCAAATGTTATATCTCAGTGTACATGTACATGCAAATAGACCTCATTTTTAATAAACGGGCATTAAATAGAATGTGATTAACAAAATAAGTGCAATGCAGTCAAGCAGTAATTTATGTACTCAACTACCATCACTAGAGCTGCTGCGATTAAAATTTTCCTTAAGCCATATACAACTGCTAACAATAAATAAGCCATTGTGGACCAGCTGCAGTGCCAAAGCTGCTTGATGATCCTCTGAAAACATCGAAACCTCCCATTCAGGGCACTTCTATGTACCATTTGCACAATGAAATGGTTCATAGAGTTCAAGTGTAGAGCTAATAGAGGTGAAGTGTCCATGCTCCTGCTGTTACACACAGCTAGAGCCAGCACCTTAGCTGATTACAAATACTGCTGAAGGACATAAAAGGTCCACTGCATAGCCTACAAATGAGATCTGAAACCGATTACCAAACACAGATTCACAAACCATTCTACTAGTATGCATGACGAGGTACAACGACTTCTCACTACAAAGAGCATAACCTTTCGATTGCAGGCAGCTATTCCTCCCCCGGCCAAGTGAACAAACAATGTAATTGTACTGCCAATACATTTACTCACTACCTCATGCATGTCTAGTATACTGCCCAATCAATGTGGCTAAATATCTATTCTATAATTTGTAAGTACCTTCTGTCTTCGTTAGTTTCCTGTTTTCAGTTGCCCACAGAATTTTTCCCTTTTTGTATATAGCGCTTCGAAGTTAATAGGTCCTTCCAAGGTAGCTACATTCAACGCTAAGTTCGTAACTGAGACACAACCTTAAGCCATGTGGTTTATGCCGTAAATAGAACAATAGTGCTTTTTATTGTATGGCTTGTTAATGGCAACTGAACTTGTTATGTTGGCATATAGCCTGAAGTTAACATGTCGGTGGTTGTCGAGGCCTGTTGCTAGGGCATTACGTTATCGTATTAATATTATGGAGGTGGAGGCCTAGTGTCCACAATTTCAATGGCCGCAAACAGCCGTGAGTCACCTGTCTACTTATTTGGCCACACAGGTGGAAATGATGAACATTTATTGAGCTATTAAAGAGTTAATCAGATAGTTGAGTGTGTTCTTCTTCATTTGCAGTATCTGCTTGTCACATTTTTCGTGATGGGAGCAAGTATTCACCTTGTTGGTGATTCAGTACAGCACAGACTGATACACAGTGGATACTTGTTGCACCTGAGTGTCCGTGACAACCCCATTATGAAGGTATGTACACTTGAGTCTTTGTTTTGCATGTTACATTTGTGGTAATGTTTATACATGTATATATGTGTTACCGTGTATTTGAGTGTACAGTACAGTTAGCTGTGTTTCAGCTTATGACTATTCAATGTGTGGCTTGCAATTGGTATCATATGCTATGCCAGGAACCTACACATTGCGCAGCTATGGCCTGCAATTGTGCGTAAATTATATATACATGTATTTTTGTAATTAATGGGCAATATTGTGTCTACTACTGAAGCAGTAATGTAGTTGTCACTAACAGGAATTGTGAGCTAGCATTTCATTTTTGTGCTCTGGACACATACTTGTAATATATTGATAGGTCGGTATTAGTTCTCTACATACATGTACATGTATCTTAAGAAATCGTATTTCAAATGTAGTGCATGTAAATCATAGCAGTTATGCATTGTGTTATACGCTAGTTCCAATCTATACCCAACCCTTGAACATTTTAATTTATATGTACACGCTGTATACATGTATTTAAAGCATTTAAGTTTTCTTGGACATAGTTTATTTCAGTCTGATGACTTGCATTGTTTCCACCCCTGCATTTCATTATTTGGTACTTGTGTAAAATCTTCGATCTTTCTACATACCGTAGAGTACCGCGATATATCCCCCCCCTCCACCCCCACCAAAAAAAATGGCCCATGTTTAATCGAGCGTATCGACATAATAATGAATGCAGCTGCGTTCTATTCTTTAAATTCCTGTTGGAGTACCAGTTCTTTACTGAAATGTTAACGAGTACAAAGATACACTCGTTTAACGACGGGCCATTTTATTTCGGTGGGGGCGGAGGGGGGTATCTCGCGGTACTCTACAGTATATGGCAAAAGTTTGGTACTAAGGATACATTAGATGAGTAATGGTTTATGGATATTGATTCAAAGGTTTCAGATTACCCCACCATTGGAATATTATTACCTGTGATGATCTCTGCACCAGAATTACATGTCTAAGGTGCAGCAAGGCATAACTTGCCAAAGTTTCAATGTCGAGTTTATATTAATGTAATGCAGCTTAGGAATGTTAAAAAGACTTCAGACTTTCATATTATACTAAACATGCTACTTACAACATATGAGTGTTGTTGTGGGAACTGATTTACTTAAATTGTTAAATAATTGACAAAAATTGTAAGTTTTTCTTAAAAATCAATTAACTTTTTAAAACAAAGTTGTAAAATTCTTCTAATTTTTTTATGGACTTAGTGTCTACAACTTTACAGGAGGGATTTAATTTTTCATATTTTGTTCAGGAATTATTTATTAAATACACACTTTCAATATGATTGGCAGCAAACGAACGAGTTCAGCATTTGATGATGTAATGCAATTTTTCTGAAGTAGACAGGTGACACAATAGAATTACAGAGGCTTTTAAAACTTTTGCCTGGATTCATTACACAAAGTGTATAATTAAATTACATACCTAAAGTAACACATCTATGAGATTTATATACAGTTTTTATCAACTTCTCAATGTCAGAGCCTGCTTTGTGACCTTCTACATGTAGATAGCAAACATGTAGTGTTTTGCTTTCCTAAAGTAGTTCTGTATTGTCTCAGGGTTTATGGAGTCCATGGCTTCTAGTACTATTTTTCGCAGCTTTGGAAGAGTATAATTCATATGTGCTCTTGTGTATCTCTTAGCATGTCCCCAACATCGTTCAATTGGGTTGAATTCACAGTGAAACTTTGGCAACATGATGCATGTGTGTCCAAAAATCTTTGCAGTTTAGTATTTTCATCTTTGAAGTCAGGGTGAGTAGATATTTCATGTCGCATCACTTCCAACTTTATTTTAGTCTGTACCTCTCTCGTTCTTTAAGAACCAAAATCAGCCCTTTAGGAGTTCCATCCTGTGTGTTCATTTTCTGTACCCTTCCTTGCCATACTGTATCTCTTAGGCAATGCTGTTATCCTCCTGGCTTTGCATTCATATGCGCAGCTATTAATGCATTATCCGCATATGCATTATGGCAACTGCTGTTGTCAAATACCCAAATAAGTTGAGCTCCAGGATATTTGGACTCGGCAATAGTAACAGCATGGTCCATTTGTTGCATAAATTTTTCTGAAGTCCAGTAACCCTCTCTGTTCCCACATATTCTAACAGTACTCTTGCAATTTTTTTCTTGCCACTGTCATCAATGAGGCTCAAAAAGCCCTTGCTCTCCTCAACAAAGTCTGATACCATGATTCCTGAGCCGTTGCCTTTAGGTCTAATTGTCTGCATGTCAGATTGGCCCCATTGAACTTTCTGATCATCGTAAGCATTAAAAATGGATGAACATCTTTCTTTCACTTCGAATTGCTTGTGAGTCACATGCAGAAGTAAAGGGGAGGCACTGAGCTGCTTGTGGTGTTGGAGCATTCTGATTGTTGAGGAAGCCTAACCTTACCATACGATATACTATAACATCTTCCCTCTCGTGGCCATCAATGTATATACCTTTTCCATCCTTAATGACTTCAAAACCCAAGTGATGGAGCCAATTACATGCAGTCTCTATGCTAATGTGTCGTGGAAAGAAAGGTTGAAGGGTAGAATATGGTAAAAGATCTTCGTTTACCCGTTGGCAAAATGTCTTTGCTGTCATGATAGGTGAACCTTTAGGGTTTGCATTCTAACTTACTGAGTCGCCAAACGGTTCAGTTTGTCGTCATTCCATAATGCACCACGTCTGCCATGCTTGCCTTGCATGGAATCCGGAAATGAGTTGTCTTTTGACAAAAAAGTAGCTTTCCATCCACGAAAGGTTCGTTAACCCATTCTGATGTTTTCGCCAATGATGTGGGAAGCTTCGGTAATTTGGAACTTCAGTTGCCTCACCAATATGTCATGAAGCAGCAGAGATAGGACATCTTGTCGTCTCTATGCAAGGCTTGCACCCACTCTTGTGCATAAAAATGTATTGCTTCTGTTTCCTCTGCATGATCGAATGCCACCTCTGGTTCAGCCATCTTCACGTGCTTAGAAGCACGGGCATCCATCAATTGATTCTTTCTCTTCGAAGTCTTCGGCATATCAAGCTACAAATGTAAATGTAAATGATAAATTGACCTCGCACCTACAGGGAGGCAAATTTCTATAGGATCTTGGCTGATTTGCTGGCTCAAAAATTTATAACAGTTTCACCATCCAGAGAGAATAGATACTTCACAAGGATCACAAATGATTTTACTGCATAAAGCATAAAGACAGTGATTAAACACACACAATCATACTACATATCTTATTTTACCAGTGATTCTTAATCCAAGTAAGGTTTGTGAGGACTTAACATCATAGAATAGTTTTTTTCTTCAGCCCAAAGGTGGACAAGTTGCACTCCCATTGATCCAAATAAGTTATTAAATATTTGCTGATAAATTCAAGGTTAGACACCAATTAGGTCGCCATGTTTGTATTAAAATTAAATACCATCTACATCACTGGTCTCAGGACTGCATTGGTCACGTATATAGAATGCCTCACTGCATTACCAAGAGGATGTATGAACCAAGATAATAAGTGCTCAAAGGGTATTAGTTTTCATCGTTTGCCAAGAATAAACCCATCTCTGCTTCATCAGATAAGTCTTTTTTGTCATGTTTCTCAGCTTGCATACATACTTATCAATGATAATAGATAATATTAATCCTCATTTTGTGGTTACATGTTCTCCATTTGTCTGATGTTTCTATAAATGACGCAAACGCTCGTGTATGTAGCGAGCATTTTATACGAGAGGACTACATCCAGCCTGTTATCAGTGGATTTGGGCTTTCAAAGCCAACACTGAAGCCAGATGCTGTTCATCAGTTTTCTGCTATACTTCTGTTCCAAAACGTCGCAGAACTAGTGAATTGAGAGCTGCAAGGAAGGATCATGAAGACTTGTTGAGTAGTTTGCTATCAGAACCACCCCAATCAGACCCAGAACCACTGCCAGAAGAGTCTGAAACATCTTCATCTTGGGATCTATCAGAACCAAATACAAATACAAAGGATGCAGGAGTACAATGTGGTTAGTTGTCTCATATGAAGAAATTACCGGGAAAGGTTCACTCATTTAGATATCAGACCTTCCTTGGCATGCTCTCATGTACATGTAAGATATGTTGACATCTACCCTGATCCAGTGATTCAGCATCATGTTAGTACTCAAGCTGACATGTTCCTGGCTTGTTCCACTCCAATTATTCCTGATGCGTCTCTACATACACATTTCAGACGCTAGAAGATACAGACTCCAGTGCCTCATACTGTCCTTCACCTCTACATACACATTTCAGACGCTAGAAGATACAGACTCCAGTGCCTCATACTGTCCTTCACCTCTACATACACATTTCAGACGCTAGAAGATACAGACTCCAGTGCCTCATACTGTCCTTTACCTCTACATACACATTTCAGATGCTAGAAGATACAGACTCCAGTGCCTCATACTGTCCTTCACCTCTACATACACATTTCAGACGCTAGAAGATACAGACTCCAGTGCCTCATACTGTCCTTCACCTCTACATACACATTTCAGACGCTAGAAGATACAGACTCCAGTGCCTCATACTGTCCTTCACAAGAGCAAGTTGAGGAAGTGTTCAATGAGGGGGAAGAGCAAACTGCTGCTAATATACAAGGATGCAGAACATTTCTCGTTTATAACACTTCTTTGCAACCTTTGCTGCGATGGTGTTTTGTGATCTTTATGTCGAGCTGAAGGCTGTCACCACAGGTACATGACCCTTTGAGAAGCTATTGCCTTGGATCCATTCCACTTCAAACCTGCACTGAAGAGCCTCTATATCACAAAAAAGGTGCCTTATGTGCGCCAGTTCCCAACAACAGCAACACTCGCATTCGGTCAGGAGAGCAGGTACAGTATACCCTCGATGCTATCGCCCTTGATCACTGTCGCACTGTATGGCACTCGATACTATTGCCCCTCGTTGCTATTGCTCTAGCTACTATCGCTATCATAACATACATGTAAAACCACGCAATTATCTTAAAAACCCACACTTCTTTACCACATGCATATCAGTGCTAGGGCATGTAGTATTTGTAATTGAGCAGGGTCGAAAATGAAAGCTTGTTCTAGTCAGAGTGATAGAGCTGGCGGTGTAAAGCGCAACCATACAGCAATATCAGTGGAGCTCAAGCAAGCTGTCTGTGAATATGCTCAAAAGCATTCTGCTGAGAGCCAGACTGCTGTAGCCACTTGGTTCTCCCAAAAGTACAATATACTTCCACCAGTACAAAGATCCACGATTGGAAAAATCCTCGAAGGAAACGATGAGTTTCTCGAAATGGATGAAAATCATCCTTCTTTGAAGCGGGCTATGCTTAGGAACCCAAATGGCCGATTCTTGGTTGATCACTGAATAGACCCTTCCCTAGCTCCAGACATGACATCACTCATAAACATATATACTTAACCCAATTCATGAAGTACATTGATTAGTGATGTCACATCCGGAGTTCTTCTTAACGGGAAGGTCTATTCAATAATTAATGCTTTCATAATCCTCGCTATCTGTGTGTACACTTGCCAAATTAAATTACCACCACATCTATGTCAACAGACCTCGCTACTCGATGCTATCGCACTTGTGCGGATCCCGCAATAGCATCGAGAGTATACTGTACACGAGCATCAAGCTGTGTTATCAACATGCGTACATGCTGCAAAGTCGGCTGATAATTCACTGTCATTATCACTCTTGCTAGAGGTGTAGGACTCATGACTTGTTGGCTCAAAATGGTGTGGCAGTAGATCCAAGGCTCGCTCTTAGTGGTCTCCACATCTGAATGGTCCATCATATTTGAAAACCAGTGATGTCACGCTGGCCTTAACTTTAATTTATCATGGCACCCATTATCGTAAACTTTGAAACAATATATCTAAAGAGCAGAGCATACTGAGACGCTGAAATTTATAATTTACATACCTGATGGATACTAAATTAAATTACAATTGATAAAAGCCATGGCAGTCCCCCTTTAAATGGAAATCATCTCCAGAGTTGTAAGGAAGCTGGAAGCACTTCAAAGCTATACGACCCTTTGAAAAATTCTCAACATTCAAGCAATCAAATAAGCGATCAAATATTAGAGTGCTGTTTCTTCTGCTTCTGGGCCTCGGATACAAATTCACTCTACTGCTCTATGCAAACCACTGTATTGTAAGGCAGTGTTTACATAACACATTCAATACATACCTCAGCTGCAAGGTCTACCCACATTTTTGAGAAAGAAGTTAGCTGCAAATGCTCCGGTTTGAGTTTAGGAACAAGTGACGGTCCTAGTGACTGTGCTTGCATTTGTTTTGTACTCATTATTGATATGTTCTACTGAGATTGCTTTACCATTGCTCTAAGATAGTAAGAAAATATGTCTGTTACAAGAAGTATATGTATTCCTAATAACCAATCCCCCTTCAATGTACTGTGTAGTATAGTGCATGGGACAATTAGACTTGCCTGCTTATGTCTACATTTGGAGATTAAGCAGTTTCAAGTTGTTTTAATAAGGTGTGAAGGATTTGAAAACAATAGGAGGTCGTGGTTATCTGCAGCATCCAACCTGTGCCATCACATCTGAGTCACCCATGCTTCTTCAATGCTGAGTAGCCCTTGCCTTAAGTGGTTATGGAAAGTGGTTATGGACAACTATCTTGCATGTTGCACTGAAGTATTGAGAAACTAGCTAAGGGCATTAGCACTTCACTTGTTATAAGATCACATCTTTGGTGTACCTGTACTTCTGGTGTGGCTGACCCGGTAGTGTTATGCCACATGAGAAGATGAATGTTTTTATTGTTTTGTCCTTCCACCCTAAAGCAATAGGACTGCAATTGTCCACAATTTACTCCAAAAAACATGGTCTCCTCTAGAGTTGTATCTGAAAGGGTCACTTAGATACTCTTTTGAAAATTCATGGGAAGTTGTTTTTAGAACGACAGTTAAACCCAATCCACATTTCTTACATTTTTACGGATGAAACACTCAGTCTGCCATGAGGATTCATCGTTTTCCATACCAGGGCTCACTGACTCGGAATGTGTGTGCTGATAGGCGAGACCTTTTCTTCCCCTTGACTCGTCTTCTTTGCCATCACAGATTTCAAGTCTCAAAATTATTCTTACTGTACAATCAGCTAAACATTTCACTTCAGTTCCCTTTGGCTTTCTAATGATCTTAGTGAGGTGTGGAATGCCATCAGGCCTGCTTCCTACTAATCCATGACGACATCAATGTGCCTTCTACAACAATAAAAGACAATTCAAGACCTCTTCGCATCTAGCATTGATACCCTCCAAAAATGGGCGTATTGGTGGCCAGCGATCTTTGGGGTCTTTATCTCCAAATGACAAGCACCGTAAGGTATCTTCAAATCTGTGAACTCCCTTACCAAAATGACCTATATGCAAGTGCCTGAAAAATCCTACCTCTATCACTATCCAACTCTTCCATCCAATAATTCTTCTTGGACCCAATACTAATTGCCAAAATGAGCCCCCACAAAAATGGAAAAAAACTCGGACTCACTAAGTGATTTTTGTTTCATTTCATTTAATTTGTGCTAGTCTTTTCTATCCACTTGCAGCATATGGGAAATATGGCAACCAAAATCCCAGGTTAAGCTGAGCACGATTGTTGGACTTTGAAAATAATTCACTTGGATTCCTTCAGTCAGCATTCAAACCATGTCATGTGGTCTTAGTAGGGAAGTGTCATCATTTTCCAGTGCTTCCTCTCCAGATAGCTCTGCTTCATCATCAGTGTCGGACTCTGATCTTGAGTCAGTACTGCCTTCTGCATCGTCTTCTATTGCCACACAAGGGTCGTTCACTTGCAGTTGCGATGCTCATGTCAGCTCCATGTGTGGGCGTGGCCTGATGGAGTTCACTCACCGACGTTTAGTTTCCACAATCAGGTACATGTAGCCACAATTGCCAAGGAAAGAATAGGGTTCTTTCCTATGGGGTTCTCTCCTTGGCAGTTGTGGCTACCTAATTGTGGATATTAAAGGTCGGTAAAACAAATAACACCTCCATTTGTAAGGATTATTCTGATTGCCTCAAAATTAACCTGCATTTGTCGTAAACCTTGTGTTCAAATTGTTTTAATCATGACATTTGGATCATTTCCGCGAAAAGGGACCTAGCACATGTTTTTCAAGATTTCAATGGATGTAATATCTCTAAGTGTTAAATGTTCTACATGTATACACTGCATCTGTCATGGAGTTGTAAGACACTGAACTTTTAACTGCCATACATTTCAACTCAAATGTTACTTTTCTATTGCATGTTCTAGAAATTGTATAATATGTGCACTAGGTCTCTTTTTACTGCCATATGTGATTTTATACAATATTTTGCTTACTTCAGCAACTAAAGCCAGCTTCTCTTGTTGAGTCGTTTGAGCTACTGGACTTCTATGATGAACATCTTGGGCACATGATGTGGTATGCTCCGCTGTTTGCAGCTTACCTGGTCTACTTTTATGGCAGCTTTGGGAAGAGCTGCTCCACTGGCTTTGGGGTGTGGCTGCTAGCTATATTCGGTGCTGGATTTGAATGGTATTACACTTGCGCACCACAGGTTAAAAAGACCTGTGCTCACCATTATATGTCTTACCCTCTTTTGCCTTTGATCCCAGGTACCTTGTGACTGAAGGACAGATATTTACCATCTTCATTCTCATGTTTGCATGCATGGTTCCTATTGTGGCCATCAGAGCACAGCAGGGTCTTGCTATGGATTCCAATGCAAAGTTTCTGTTCTTCCGGTCTGCGCTTACACTGGTGTTGGTGGTGGTGTGGGTTGCATACCTTTGGAATGATGACACACTTCGCAAGAAGTACCCTGGCTGGTTATACATCCCGGAACCATGGGCTTATGTCTCATTGTATTGGATGCACTAGTATACGACTGAATTAGCGTAACATATTACAATTGTGCAAGTACACACATATTATACCTGGTTGCAATATATAACGTACTATAAAGTATACTGTACATGTATAGGAATTATTATTGTTATTGGAAAGCCTGGACTATGGTAAAAGTCAAACTATAATTGACATTTTTATTACCTATATTGTATACATGTATGTACTAATCTTATCTTGTATCAAAAAATCTGTATCCTGCTGTTGCAAAGAAGCACAGATTGATAATGTTATGACCATTTGCAAACTAATTAGACAGAGAAGCTGGATTACATAATACTTGTGAGCACTGCAGACAGTGGCAAAGCCAAGATAAATATCGTTTAGATAAAGAGCAGAGTGCAAACTGTCACAATTGTTCTGAACTGCATGGGCTGGAATGGCCTAAGAGGTCCAGGTCAAACCCCCCCCCCCCCGCCTACGAACACGCCCATTTTTTTTCCACAACTCCCCTTAAAACCATTAAGGCCGCGGCATACACGGGGCGACTTCCTGCCGATTTGCAACTCAAATGAATATGGACAAATGTTCCGCAAACCATCAGTAAACTAAAAAATTATGGAACTTTTATCTATATTCATTCGAGTTGCATGCGACAAGTCGTCGCCCCGTGTATGCCGACCTTTACGCAATCGACGATTGACCGACCTCTATTAATAATAAGAATGAAATCGCGCATATACTACACATTGCCGCATTGCGCTTATCAATAGTTAGGTTGTTACCTGCCATTCCTCTCGCATTAACTTGCTCCAAGAACAAAGAGATTCGAGGCTCCATTAGCATATCCGTCTTCAGAAGCAAGAATTCCTCCTTCAGCTTCTTTGCAATAAGCTCTTTGCCCAGAACCCCCATGTATTCATCTTTGCTTATTGCAAACTTGTTTATCTTCTTAAACTTGGTGGGAAGAATGGGAAGAATGTGCTATCTGCATATAGTCTACTGTAACCAGTGGTAGCTCCAGACATACGCATTATAGGTACATCAGATACAGAACAGGTTGGGCACGGTATTGGTCTGTTAGTACATGGATTGGCATTTGATTCTTTCTCTGCAGATCTATAGGACATCTTGTAAGCAAGAGGGCAGATATTCATACTTGCTTTTGTGGATCCTTCACTAGGTTGGTGCACATTTCGTTACAGGTTGCACAGCAGCTGCTGTAGCAGCTGGACTTGCAAACACGTCAGACTAGCGCCAGCTTTTACCTTAGCAGCAATCGCTTTGCAATTCTTGGATTGTTGGTGCTGTCGTAGATTGATCTCTATCAGCGGTATTTGAATCTGTGCTTTGGCTTGCAACGAGTTATATTCATGATGAAAGCGTGTGGTTTAGCAAATTAGCCTCAATCACGTGATAAGTTGGCCCCTCACTAATTTCCATACAAATAATAATATGGAATCGCAGATAGTTGAGTTAAACCCTATCTTTGCACGCATAGAAAACCTATGGACACTATACGAACAGTATGATGTTGTCATTATGTTCCAAAAATTCATTTAAGGCAAAGACCCCCCCCCCCCCCTACCAACCTCATAATTTTTACCCCCCCCCCCCCCCCCCCCCCCCCCTGCAACATATTTGTAAATGCTCTCAATGAGCTCTTCAACGTTGGGGGATGGTGACTTGCACTTTGTTTTTGCCCCCCCCCCCCCCCCCCCCCCCCCCCCCCCGGTTGTTACAGATAAAATACTGAATTTGGATAAACCACCTGTGTGGTGCTGAGGTTCAAGTTTCAAGATATGTGTGTAATATCACTGGTGTATGCAAGGTAGTCTTTGCCCTTACAGGAATGCTACAAACCAGTTCTGCTCGTACTTAAGACGCCATTTGGAAAAAAAAAAAAACCTCTACACTAACTGCTGCGTGCTATGACTTTTTGTCATCCCCTGATGATTCAATGTCACGTCGTACTCCATTGCTCTAATACGTGGTGGGTGGACCTCCCTCTCTTTGAGGATGGAGTCACTTGTCTTTCATATGACTTTCGTAAGCCCTTGATTAATTCGGTCAGCCACCACAGGCGTATGTTTGTAACCACCGTGGACAATCGTTCACAAACGCCATTGATCAAAGGAAGACATCTGTAAAGAAAGTGCATGCAACACACCCTGCACACCAATGATGCTACAATGGTACTGAATGAAGGGCTATCATTGCGAACATATAATAGGATCCACATTGCACAAGCATTTGAAAGTGCAAAAATGAAGAATGAAAGAGCAAATAGTAGCAACACTAAAAAACCACATGGACCGGGGACTCAATAGCTGCACTTCATGAATTAAAGAATTGGAGTGAAGATAAGAAAATGAATTGGTCACAAGTAGCACAACAATACAACATACCTGGTAGAAACAGAGATCATGTGTTAAAGGAGTAATGGCCTGGATAGATATGCTCTGGATTGACTCACAGAAAATCAAAGAACCAGAGCAAAGAAGCTGAAGATGCCAGGACATGAAATCTCTATGCTATGGACACGTATCACACAGATGGTGAAAGAGAAATGGGCAGTAGACATAGAAGACGGTACTTACTCAATTGGAAATAGATTGTGCTCCAAAAGAGGTGACAGTACTCACACATAGAGATGGAGTTGTAGAACAACCTGTCACTATATACAGTCGGAAGTTCCCAATACGGCAGCGATTACTGAAGAACCATGAGAAATACATGCACCTCAAACTGATGAACAGGTGGATGCCTAGTCCAAGGATGTAGCAAATGAGCATCAGTTTGCTGATATGGAAATCACTGAACTCAGAGAGCAGAATTCAAGGCTCTACATAGAAACTGTCATCTAGTAATGTGGCATGACCATGGAACAATCCTTTGTAAAGGATACATTTTATAACAGTTAAAACCGTTTACGATACTTCTGTATTCCTTTGAAGGACGAGTATTCACTGTAATTCACTCTAAATTTGCAGGGTACTGTTGAGAAATCAGATGTTCATGTTGTTGGGATTGTGAGTTCATCCCATGAAGATCAAGCAGCTCTTATTCCAGAGAGGGTGTCATGCCTAAGAACTCTGAATTCACCAATCATGACAACAGCAAAGATTCCTATAAATGACACAGTGCATTTTTTCGCTGGTGATGGCCTGCAACAAATTTTGAGAAAGTGGTGCAGCAAGGACAATTCAGTGTGGTACATGCAGAATTCAGACCAGCATGACCAGTGACATTGCAATTAATGCACTAACCCTAAAATGGAGAACACTGCCAGAGCAGCAGGATATCATCATTGCTGGAAAATTCGGAAACATTTCTATCCTAAAACCACTCAACAATCTATATAAAGCTGAGGTTGAGTTGGAACTGGCACAATGAGGCATCAGATTTCCCCAAAACAACTTTTTAAAATGGAATTAGAAGCCACCTTGCTGGGTTTGCTTTGTTTGTGTGCCTATACTCCTCATGAATGAATGATCCTTGCCAAACCATTAACATGGACTAGGATACCGTTTTGGAGTGTGAGCCACAGCATGATCTGAAGGGTTACATCCATAACCTTTTCAGGAAGTTGAAAAACACTAAGACACATGTGTGAAGACAGAGTGCATGGCAGTTATTGCGCAGTTCATGAAAAAAGAAACAAAACGAGCACGTGATTACAGACATGCAACAATTCTAATTCCTATGCGCTTATTAAAGCATAACAAGGATTCAAAATTATGCATCATTTTCAGAACAGTTGTTGAAATTAGTATATAGTTCTGAAGAGAAAAGAATACCAAGGTGCATTCTGCGGCTATATAATTTAACCTGGATCCATGCAATGGCATTCACCCATGTATTCCAACAGCTAAAACATTTTACACGAGAAAAGATTTTCGGAGCTTACTTTCTTGCCTTGACCAGCCATGCCGCTCACACAGTCAGTATGAAGTCGTCTGCCTCAAAAGTGTAAACATCGAAAATGAAGAAAGAATATTTGAAAAGGCCAAAGAATTGCAAGCACCACATCAAACCGGAAACTTGAACAAGTCCTACCTAACATGCTCCTTTGATTGCAAGCTGGGACACAAAAGGATCAGAACACTCTTGAACAACAGGACAATTCTATTACAATAGCAGCTGTTCACCATCCCTGTGTAGAGAACTCAGTTATCAGCAAGGACATGACAAGAAACTATGCATTCAGCTGGCGAGCTCACCTAAATAGGATTGAACCTGGAGAAGGTTCCTGGTGGAGAGAAGAAAAAGATAGTTATGAATTTTTTTATGGATCAGCTCAGCCGGACATTAAAGAATGTGGAACTACCTTGCTGCACTTCAGAAATACTTATATAGAGAAGCTGGATGTGAAGAAGCAAAAATGTGTGGCAAGTACTAACCTTCCAGCTGCAACTATTTGGCTCTACGATGACAATGGTTATATGGTACAAGTATCATTGATCACCAAAACTTTCAACCCACAAACAGTGGATTAGTACATCAATCACACCTACCAATATCTCCATCACAGAAGTTGACTCACCACCAGCAGTAGTGTCTTGTCAGCATCCACAGTCCTCACAACCAGCAGTAGTGACCTATCATCCTCAATCCACATCACCAGCATTAGTGTCTCTTGTCATCCTCAGTACACATCACCACCAGTAGTGTCTTATCATCTTCAGTCCACACCTGTAGTGTTTTCTCATCATCCTCAGTTCACACCACTATAGCAGTAGTGTCTTTTCAGCATCATCACTCTTCACCACCAGTAGTGTCTTATCATCCTCAGTCCGCACCACTAGCAGTAGCGTCTTGTCACAAGTCTTCACAACCACCGCAGTCTTCACAACCTCCACAGACCTCACAACCAGCAGTAGTGTCTTATCATCTTGTCCAGAAGTGGTGTCTTGTCAGAATCCTCAGTCCTCACCGCCAGTAGTAGCAGTAACATGTATATTATTCTTTAGTATGAAGTAAAATCGTGGCATGACTGTATATAATATGATATTGGATGGCTGGTTTCACTCCTTTTCAGGAAACCATGAGATGTGGAACGGGATATACACCAACACCCAACACGACGCATGGTCCTTTATGATGCTTTGATGGAATTATAAAACAAATAATGCTAGCTAATATTCTTTCTTTGACATCTTGGTTTTTTCAAAAAGGACTGTTACATAGACCGTATCTTCTCAAATCTTATCACGCGGCACATCGTGACACATTACTTTCAGTTGTTGCCTGAGTCAAGGCACGTATTGTACATGGATGTGCACCGCAAGCGTCCTGCAGGTGTTGAATTCACTCGCAATGTAAGATAGTACACATGCGGGGTAACGACGTTTCAAGGTCCGATACCCCGTAGGGTTCAAACCGGCCACATCTTCAGGTAGGAGTGTCCAAATCGGTTCAAGGTACCTATGTAGAAGGGTCCTACCGCTATTGATTTGTTCTTTTCGTTAATTTTTGCTTTATCCGTTATGGAGATAAAAGTGTGCAAAGAAATTGCATATGTCCCGGGCGTTACGCGCCATTAACGTATTCTGCTTCGAGGACGTCCTCGTAATACGTTAATGGCGCGTAACGCCCGGGAAATATGCAATTTCTTTGCACACTTTTATCTCCATAACGGATAAAGCAAAAATTAACGAAAAGAACAAATCAATAGCGGTAGGACCCTTCTACATAGGTACCTATTTTGAACCGAGTTGGGCACTCCTACCTGAAGATGTGGCCGTTTTGAACCCTACGGGGTATCGGACCTTGTAACGTCGGTACCCCGCATGTCTAAGACACCAAAATGGATTTACACATATAGTGATGGTGTGGTATGTTGTATTAAAAATAGGAACCCGATAGCTTTAATATTTCAGAAGATATATCGATTTAAATTGTATGTTATAAAATGAAATCCACAAGACCCATTTTCGTATAGAACGTTCCATATAGCACATTGTTATTATAAGAACTAACTTAATGATTAATGAATAATCATGTCTGGTAGTTGGAACGTTAAGTACTCGATTGTCAGCAAAGGGCTGGGTTCTAATCTTGCTGTCGTTTATCCCCGCCCCTCTCCCCCACCAAATTTAGAGGAAATCGCTCTGACCTGTGGTGACCTATGGTGTGAATGTCACACCCAATGTTTATTGGCTATTCTTCACACGATTAAACTGGTGGCCTTCACACTTTGGTTTTTGCAATAGAGGAAGAAAGTAAAGACACTGCAATATGTCCCAATGGACAAACGCATATAATAGAAACAAGCGCGTATTTAACATTTCATTTAAACTCAAAGGTACTTCTGGCATGGTAATGCATGCACCACAGGAAAGAAGAATGCATATATATATCCGACTGTATGCATGCAGTGAGCCTATATGTGATTCCATGACAGGATGAGAGTGAGAAGTTCACCAGAATTTGACAGACGTTTTATGGACGGTTTTGATCTCTTGAGTGACTTATCTGTACTTGAGTGACTTAACATTTTCACGAACTTTAGGTAGATTTGAAGCATTACAGAGCAGAATCCATACTGCGATGTTGATGTTATTCTTTTGAACCTCAAACAACACAATCCAAAACTTGTCCTTGATGCTGAGAAACCATTTGATACAATGGCAGTGTTTGAACACTTGACACCATTTAAGTGCCTACTCAGAAGTACTGAAAGTGATGCTGTAGTGTCCACATTGTAGGCATATAACAACTGCATGTGTGCAAAGAATAATGGTTCCTTTCCTTTCTTGCTCTAGTTAAATCATACTTGCGAACTTCAATGGCTGAAGGAAGGTAAAGTTTCAATTCACAATTCTACATATGCCTGCTTACAGCAAGCCCATATGCAGCCAAAGTGGGTGACCCCGACTACAACACTTTGCCCCCCCCCCCCCCCTCCAAACTTAGGCATTATTGAAATGATGCAAATAGCCAGTGATGAAGGGAACTCTAAGTTTCTTGAGTGATAATGAAGCATACAAGTGACGACATACAAATCAGTAATGGAAAGAACTCTATAAAGAAATGCAACAAATACTATCTCGTTACGTCCGCACATGTTAATCGTGATATAAATTATACATGTATATAACGTTAATCATGCATGATGTACATGTAACAATTTAATTGATATATATCGCGGCTACATTGCGTGAGATCATATTTTATCTTAATCGCCTGTACTGTGTGACCATCAAGGTTCAAGGGGATTCGAGCTTATGATATGCAGCTGTATAATCAAATACAGTTAGATCTAACTTGTCACAATCAAAGACCGCAGGTTTTGAATACTGAGCTCGAGCAATCTTCAGAGTGAGTGTTGGGTCTTTCGTGGGCGAAGCCATTTTATGGTACAACATTGCATGCAGAATAAGCTCGTTTCCCGCTGTGGGTAAACATTCTTTGTTTACAAACTACTCCTGCGAATTTGAAAAAGGCTTTTTCTCTGAACATTATGTTGTTGACTACAAAAATGTTAATGAATTTGTTAAACAAAGTGTTAGTTACTCTGAAAGAACTAGGCGGAAACTACATGTATATACTCTATACTATACTGCGGGTTACACCATACCGTATTTAAAGTCAGGAGCAATAGCAGTACTGGAGATAACCATAATGGCCTCGCCCTTCTGTTTGCTGTCTTTTATTCTTGCTGCGGCTATTTCCGGAACCTACAGTGAATCTGGCTTGACTGCAGCACAAAAGCAGCAGCTTGTCGATGCTCACAACTTCCTTCGTCAAAGGGTCAAGCCAGCTGCGACCAACATGCTACCCATGGTATGGATATTAGTGTCGCTTTATACTGTATGCTATACATCAATGTACCTCTGCCTACTTTCACAGAAATGGAATGATGAACTAGCGACCATCGCTCAGAACTATGCCAACAAGTGCATTTGGGCCCACAACCCACGCCGCATATCTAGAACGTTCTCGAAAGTTGGCGAGAACATTTATGCAGGAACCGGCACTGTATCGAATTACCTCTCTGTTGTTCAAAAATGGTATGATGAAGTTGAAAATTATCATTATTCGACCAACACCTGCGATTCAGGGAAGGTCTGTGGACACTACACGCAGGTCAGTTCACCCATGTATACGCATGTACGTAGCGTTGAGGAGTCAGCGTTCTACACATAAGGTTGTCTGGGCGAAGAGCAACAGTTTGGGGTGCGGAGTGAAGAGATGTGCAACGTTAAAAAATCTTCCGTCCTTAAAGAATGCTCTGATAGTGGTCTGTGACTACGGACCAGGGTGAGTGAGCTCCCACTGGATCCCAACTAGTTTGCCAATACATTTTCAAGGGATCTAAATGATGTTATGATTCATGCACTCTTTCACTTTTAGAGGGAACTACAAGGGACAGAAGCCATATACTTCTGCAAGGCATGCAGCACATGCGATGTCAGATATGGTTGATTCTAACGACGTAGAGAAACTGAAGTACGTGTAGAGCTTGGTGGTGATCATATGGACGCTTTGACACTACCGGCCAGCATTTGAAGAATAACATTCAGCTGAGTAGGAAATTCTTAAAGTAGACTGTAGAGTGCATTAATTGAGTGTATCGTTGTTCAGCATAATCATCCCTAAAATACTATTGCTATACAATTTGTACCTTACACAGGAGTCACCATGCCGCACGCAATCAATTAATGTGATGGTAGCGAAAGTAGTATTGCGCGTGAAGCGAGCAGTATGGGCGCCGAAGGCGCCCTGGGTTGACGTTTGAGACGAGCAAAAGATTGGTAAAAGTTTTAGGTAAGAGACGGGTGTTTTTTGACGACGAATTCGGAACCCCCCTCCCCCCTTAAACCCCAAAGCTCTGAGCTGAAAACCTAATCCTAGTTTATAGCCCTTTAACGGTGATCTAAGGGTAAATGGTAAGGTAGCGAGCTGTGTAAAGCTCATTTTGAATTATTTTAGAGCCTCAATAGGACATAATGATCTAGTCCTGCTAAATGTTGAAAAGTAGTACTGTGAAAAATTTGCTGCCAGAAAAAAATTATAACTACCATCTTATACACATCAGTGTATGGTCAAGAACTGTTTGATGGGGTGGGGTGAGGGCGTAATTCATCCGCCACAACTTGCCCCCGGGTGCTGGATAGATATCCTCGTTAATTATAAGTACAGTAGCGCATATCCAGAAATGGCCCATACATACGCGGTCATCCTGTTGTTTTTTTCCACATTGAATTTCAAACATGTTTAATATACTCTAAAAATCGATTTGATTATAACATGCATTTTTCATGAAAAAAACATTAAGCACCCTTTTACTAAAATCAAGACATTTAAATCAATTTCAACCGCGCATAATTAGTCAAATTTATTCATAAATGTATTTAAATGATGACGCAGATATTTAAATAACCATTCATGACGTCTATGACAAAACATTGGCTCACGTGCACATGTATAATTAAATAGTAAAATAACGAATACAGCTTCTGCGCGAGGGTGTGGCTACAGCAGTACGCCCACGCATATGCAGTTAGTTAATAAATAAATCAAGCAACGTATCCCGATAGGGACTGACCAAAACATTCAGAAATCATGTGTGCACACAATATATCTGTTATGCCTCATTGCAGTGTGCGATGTGATCTGTACTTTTAATTTATCATTGTCTACTTGAACCTGCTAGTAGCTCTAACCAAGGATTATTGATTATTACAATCCTTGCTCGAACCCAGTGGGATATGCCTCATGTCATTCTCTTTGTCAGTTGCACTCGCGGCATTACTTTCAAAATGATTGTATTTTTCAACGCTTATATACGTTAGTTCCATCGGTATACATGAAAAAGCTCGGCGATTTTTTATATAGACTCTTTTGCCTGGTAACCTCGGACAACTCTCAGTTACAATTTCCACACTTTTCGTGTTCATTTCACTAGTTACGAGCATTATCCATTGCGATACATGCGGTTGATGGTGCATGATCCAATTATGCTGTCATAGTCTGCATATGGAGAAATGAACGGTCACGAAAGTTGCGGTTTGTAAATTTTTGGATTTCATTCCGCGGTACGTTCCATAGAGAATGTATGGCGTTTTTACAAACTTGATTATTATTTAATTAAATAATGGACCTGCAACTTTTGCTACCCACTAATACTACTCTAAATGATGTTCAAATGTAGGCAATTTCAAATTTTGTATCTTATACCGTCCAAAATTCTGGGACCATTTCTGAAAATATGATATTCCATAGACTTGTACACAAAATGGAAAAAAATCATGCTAATTAAGATATTCCATTAGTTATAACTAATGAACAGAGGGGGTTAGAACTTTTGCCACCCTCTAAAACTATTCTAAAACTATCCAAATAATATAATATATGAAAAAAAGTGAATGTTGTCGTGAAGAATTTGGGGACCATTTTTAAAAAATAGTAAATGGGTTTTGGTGCAATAAGGCGCCATTTTTAAATGGCATTTCTATGGGTTGCCATAGATATTAGCTAACGTGAGACCTCTAACTTGGACACGCCCATCTAGGGCAATTCTGCGAGGGTGGAGTAGAGGCAGAGGGCGAAGTGGGCCAGGGGGCGGGGTAGACAGGGGGAAATGAGCGTATAAACATAACTACATGGAATACTAAAAGCTTCGAGTCTGTCACCGAGTAGACTGATCGTTGTCTTGAAATTAGAATGATAGTGTAGGCTCGACCGGCTGCTCAGATATCTACGTACGCTGGCAACACTTCGTATATCAAATTTTTATGTTAGCGGATCCTATAGGCCTACACGTAGCTGAATCGAGTGTCTGAGAAACAAACCAGCAGCCAAATGGATCACATGTACATGTACATGCGACACCTCCAGTTATCAAACTAACACAACAGCAACGCTAATATTTTGCAGATTCGAGGTGAGAAACTTTAAGCGTAGTTGTGTGGTTCCATCCACGTACTCGATATCGATGTGTTGACAGTGTGATTCTGTGATTAGTTAGGTTCGAATTGGGTGTAATAATAGTGCCCTTCACAAAGGGAGCATTTATTAGAAATAATGTATTACGCTGTTGTAGTATAGTTTAGCAGTAGCATATCGATTATGTATTGCGAATAAATTGTAAAAACTGTATATTTTGCCTCCAACACATGTGTATGCTTTTACTGTATGGTGCATGTATACGTATGGTGCTTGTGACGTAATGCATGTACCAGTGTAAGTGTATACCCTTATAACTGATCTAGGTGTGTAAGTAAGGAGGAAAAAGCTACAATGCAAGTGTGTGTGTGTGTGTGCGTGTGTGTGCGTGTGTGTGTGTGTGTGTGTGCGTGTGTGTGTGTGTGTGCGTGTGTGTGTGTGTGTGTGTGTGTGTGTGTGTGTGTGTGTGTGTGTGTGTGTGTGTGTGTGTGTGTGTGTGTAGTATGCTTCTGCGGGCAATCACATACATGTATGTGCAGAGTTTGAACTCTTCCAGAACTACTTTTGAACCCACCTTTGGTTGCATTTTACCCATGCATAGGAAGAAGGACCAATGTGACTGATCATACATGTATATATTCAGTCCCATTGGTCCAGGAATGGATATTTAGTTACGAGGATCTGTGTTGAAAGCAATAGGGGAGGGGGGGGGGGGGGGGGGGTGTTTCGGAATATAATTGGTGATGGGGCAAAAATAAGTTTTCCCTTCGTACCATTACATGGCATGCCACGCTGTTATAGTAAATGGTGCAGACCAGCCCGATTAATTGGTTAATTGGCTGAATGGCAAGTTACAATGGCATGTGTAAATCAGAGGGTCAGTAAATCCCTTGTAATGGTGTGCATCTTGTTAATGTAACATCTGTAGCAACTGAATGTCTTGAAACTATGAGTGTTACTGATAGATGTTGCGTGTTGCCTACTCAATCCTTCCTGTCTCTCTCTCACACCCCCCCCCAACCCCCCCCAGGCTTCTACTGATTACATTATGTCATTAGTAATTTAAAAACATACAGGCTACACATATAAAGGATGGCAAGAACTGGACAGGATGAACAAGCAGCGAATCATGATGCCAGTTGGTAGAATGCAGCCATTGCTTCCATCACCTCCAAGCTCTCATAGGACTTGGTGTCATTGAACTCATTTTTCTTTGTTTCTGTCAGTCACTGTGTAATCTGAACAAAACAATGCTTGCAATGGGATTTCAGCTTCCCACTTCATAAGCTGAGACATGCTGTGTGTGTGTGTGTGTGTGTGTGTGTGTGTGTGTGTGTGTGTGTGCACATAGCCCTCCTCTGATCCTATCTTAATTTGGATATTTATACAAGGAACAAAGGCACAATGTCATGAATTTTGTTGTGTGGAAAGACCTTTGCCCCATGCATGCAACATACATACATGTATATGTATGATACCTCCATAAAGTGAACAACTTCATGCACATGGTATTTGTGTAGGGGTTATTTGTGGGTGCAAGGGTCAAGCATTTTAATAAAAGATGAGGGTGCAGGGACTGATACAGATAGAGGCAGCAAAAACTGTTAATCATTTTGCAACCACCCCCATGATGGGTGTGGCCTTAGGAAGAACAGTATCAAGTTTTTGAGGGGTGACTCTTTCATTGTAAGGGCATCCTGTTCAGCTGATCCTGACAAGAGAGTACATTCAATTTCAGTGATGGATCCAGGATTTCCAGTTTGTGGGAGGGGGTGGGAGGACAAATGACCCATGCCCATGTCCTGCTCCAGCTGGGGTATGGGGGACTGGCTGTAAGCTCCTCCATAGGGTCTAGGGAAGAGCACATTACATTGTACTTCGACATCAACCAATATTTCAACAAGTCAAAGAGTGTACATGGAAGCGCTTGTGCTTACAGTACATGTACACAGATAAAGCCCATTACATAGAGGTGTAGCTCCTCCCATGGATGTGAGATAAAATAACCACGGGCATTACCACTTACACACACACACACACACACACACACACACACACACACCCTCAAGTAGTCCAATCTTCATGTACACGTACTATCTGCCAATCAAGTGAAGGTCAGCTCACAAGATGCTTTGATTGTATTCATTTTAGCCAGGACAATGGTTGTGTACACCTTGGACTGCCCTTGTGGGTTTTGTGGTAGCAGTCAGGCCCCAAGGCCAACATAAACAACAGTACCTAGGGAGATAGAAGGCCAACAGTATACTATATCAACGCTAATACACTACACATCTGTATCTGCACTGACTTGTTGGAGTCATGAATGTTTGGGGGCAGTATGCTCCACTAGCAGAGAGGGGAGTTGTAGAAGGATGCACATGGGGTCCTGGGGAAGAGTGCTAAGGTATGACCGTATAAGGTCTAGGCATATTGAGTGAAGTACTCACAGAGGAGGAGCCAAAGGACTTGTCAGGTTAATGATCTTATTAATAAATAAGCTGATGACAATGTCATTAGTGTCTGACTCAGGATCAGGGGGTCCCCCAGGAGGGCTGTCCTCCTCATGCTGAGAAGGTTGGAATCACAATGTACTGGAGGAGCAAGGGAAAGTGAGGAGGTGAAGGTGAAGGGAGGTAAGAGGGAGGGAGGGAGGATAAATGGTATGTGTAATTTTGCCAGAGATGTCCCTGCTGGTGTACATGTACATGACTACAGGAGGACAGGAAAGAGGGAGTGAGGGAGGGAAGGAGGGGGGAGGGAAGGAGGGGGGGAGGAAGGGAGGAGGAAGGGAGGAGGAAGGGAGGGAGGAAGTGAGGGAGTAGGTGAGACAGGAGAGAAAGAAAGGAAGGAGGAGAGAGGGATAAGAGCAAAGAAAGATAAGTGATTGAAGTGTACACAATGTACCTGGGCAGGCTGGCTGCAGCACTGATGACGCCCAACACCACGTTTCAACTGGAGTGCAGTGCCTGTGGGCGTGACTGGAGGACCTGTCCAACAGATAACGTACTGAGCACAGATCATATACATGTACCATGCACACTGTTATTTGCGCATGTTGCACACAGTAGCAGAGAAGACATACATGTACATGTACAAAGTGAAGGGGAGGAGGCCGGTGGTGTTGTAGCTGATCACAGTAAGGGGCAGGACATCCGCCAGAGCACCATTGCAATACAAACTGAAGTTGATGAGGATGCCATTACTGTGAGTTGGCAAGTCCCAAGACACAATGATGTAGGTGGAGCCCACATTCTGCACCGACACAGCATCAAATCCATCCGGTGCTGGGGGAAGGAGGGGGAAGAGGATGACATCACATAACGAGATTGCACACAATGACATCACACATACATGTACATGTATCATAGATTATCTATGCATGTATATACAGTCAGTGACACACACATACACACGCACACACAATCACACACACACATACACACACACACACATGCACACACACACACATGCACACACACACACATGCACACACACACACATGCCCAACATGCCTGCTTCTCCTGTTGTGATATTCACGTATACGATGTAACTGACTACGCCGCTGGACACAGCTATGGACATGTACATGTAGCCCACTTGAGGGGGCTACGCTACTAAATTCACATAGTATACTCACCAAAACACCTGCGTCTCAGAAGATGAAAGCATGAAGGGCATACGTAGTTCGATCCCTGCATGCATCATTGTGCCTAATTGATGCGCTCCACTTCTCCAGTGCAAGTGACGCACAGCTGATAAGTTAATTTTAATTTGTGTATCGGTACAATTATAATTGTAATTCAAATTGTCTTTGATAGTTACGTCACAGCTATTAAAGTTTATAACCGTTAACCCCTACTAGCTAGCCGACATACTGATAATAATTCTAAGATGACGCAAGGTATACGCAATGACTGCTTCGTTTATGAATAAATTATGCGCGGTAGAACTTAAATTTTTGTCTTGATTTTAGTTTACGAATGGTTCATGTTATAATCTTATAAAGCACATATTCACAATCATTTGATTTATCGTAAATTATAAACGTGTTTAAAATTCAATTTGAAAAAAAAAGCAAGATGACCGCCTATGTATGGGCCATTTCTCCATATGGCGATTAATTAGGTTAAGTGAATTGTGCATTATGCAAGACAATACGGTGCAAGATAGACATGACTGCACCGCTGCAGTAATGAATGCTTTGAAGTGCAGTTTACCCATATACATGTATAGCTCTCAATTGCATGCATGGTAAATGCATGATGAAGAGATTAGAACTAACTTGCTGCCCATGCAGGAGGCCTGCATACTTTTACTATCTGTGCGTGTGCACCTAAATTGGTGCACGCATTCAATATACGCATGATGCAAATGGTTGCATGCATATGGTATATGGTTACAATGCAGAGTGCAGCAGATAGGCATTGTTTCCTTACAACTACTGAATAACAAGGTCAGGTATTGCATGGCATCTGCTAGTATAGTCCTTCACAATTCACTGGGATAAATGTTCAGTTGATTTATGATCAACTACGCATGGTTGAATGGATTGATGACTCCAGGTTAAAAGTGACACTATCAATAAACCTAATGTTCGTGCAAAGATGATCTGCGAGTATGTATTGCATGCAGAGCGATCACGCAAGGTAATACGTTATTATTAATAGGACGGATCAACTTCAAACGTTCTATAGATCTTGCAAATAAAAAAGCGGGGGAAATTAAAGGATGCACCGTACACCGAACTGACTGATCCGCCGCCATATAAACCGAGTCCCTCGTATATATGCTCTGAACAGACAATTTGCATATCTGCGACATGAATTAATTAATCAACGATGACCTTACTATATTATCTCCAACCTTACACGCCAGCTGGCGTGGTCACAAATTTCAGATAGAAAGCCGTTTATAATTAGCTGTTCTCAAATGCAGACTGCCGCATAAGTGACATGTTACTAAGTTGCTGTAGCGGACCCGTGGGGTTGGACAAATTTGAATGGTTATGAAGCATCAAAATAGAATCAGAGCGCCACTTCGGCGAATCGCGTCTCGCGTCTCAGTTCTTGTATCTCGAACCCCCCCCCCCCCCCCCCCCCCCCCCCCGTTTTCGTACTCAACCAGGGCTCCACGAACCCCGGCCCCTTACCAAAATACTACATGGATCCGCCCCTGCCAAGCGGGGAAGTTAATATATTGTGAACATTTTGCGAGTTATAAAACCTAAATATAATTATTTAGTTTAAAGCTTCATGTAATGGTACATACATGTAGCCGGCCGTGTTTCTGTTATGACGAACATTTATTCAATAATGGTCAAAATGGCAGCGCCAGTAACCTAACATTGTTCAAAGGCTCCCCGAACTAGAAATATCTATGTAATGGAAAAAACAAATGGCATGAAAACATGTACCGATGTGCTGCAAATCATAATAAAGAGTGGCAACTCAATTTCTCGTTAAGATTCAATTTTAAAAAACAGTGGAATACAGTAATTAGGTCAGAAAACATTGATTTTGTGTACATATTAATGGAAGCTATGTTTTACTTTCCCGAACTGAAATCTTCAATGTAATAGTATAAATATTTTTGCACAGTTTGCACCTTACAACCTTTCTACACGTAAAAATGAGGTGGCAAATGTTGTATAACTTGCGGTTAGTTAATTAAATTCAAGAGTAACCATTTTTCATACATTTAAATAGGTGTAAGTCTAACTTTGTTTTGAATACATCCGAACCATTAGTACTTATAAATTCAACACAAATTCAAACCACACTACCCCTATGTACTAGCAATGGAACACATGCTATAGGATGTCTTTTTGAACACCATCACTTTCCTGGTGACCGCTGATTTCTGCATATGCGGCTCGCACATCAGCACATCCACACATCAGCAAAATAACTAAATTCTCCTGGAAATTGTAGAAACTGTTAGTTTTCGTAGCAAACCTTATCGCTTATTTTGCCACTTACCAGCTAATGAGACATTCACTGACATTTTACGAGCCTAAACTAATTTGATTGCTATCCAACATTTGGACAGGACAAAGCTTATGCAGTGAATGTCATAAGCGGCAAAAATCGATAAGGTTTGCTACGAAAACTAACATTTTGCACAATTTCTAGGTGAATCAATTATTTTTGCTAATGTGCGAATGTGCTGATGAGCGAGCCGCTACTGTACATTGAACATAAGCGTAGAGAAACCCACAAGCGCATCATCGTTTACTGCGTCGCCTATGAATAGCTTTTTCGCAGAATACACTATGCTGGGTTAAGCGAAATGGTTGCCTTTTTTATTATTTACTTATTTTTTTATTCGTCCTCCTAACCAATCCGCACATCATTACTGAAAATGTACGGTACTACAGGGAAGGCAAGAGACAGAATGAAGTCGTAATTGCCGGGTACGTTGAAACAGTAAAAGAGGATCAATATAAGATTCTTCCACTTTTAGGTAATCCAGGGGGAGGGGTCTAATAACTGTAAATAATATCGAAACTTGCATATGAGAGAACATCGTTGTTGCATTTGAAGTCATTATCCGGTTGTATCAAGATAAGAATTATTATCACGGTTCGGCATCTGCATTTGTCATATGGTATATTCGAAAAGGAAGGGGAAAAAAGAATGATAATAACCTCTGGGGTATGGTGCAATTGCTGTCAGCTGCTTATCACCGAACTCCTGTCTGTAAAACTGAGTTTTGTATCTATACTATTAATTTTACAATAAACGAATATATTTTATTGCATTAGGCTTATTACAGAAGGTTCAGTTGTTTTCAAAACTTCTCGATATGCACCATCTGGAGAAGACTCTACTATTTCCAGTATCGTTTCGGCATGCATACATATGTTAGTACGGCTGGCTGCATTTGGCATCACGTGTTTGGAAACATTTACACCCACATTAGTGAAACCTTTGCAAATGTATGCACTAGTGGCGTTACTAACCCTACCACATCTCTATTAAAATGTGGTGACGCAATCGAGATGCTTTCCATTTGGCACCAGAGATAGTATTTTGGTTGCAGCAAAAGCGGACTGAATGTAATGAGAAATAAATAAGCAAATTAATCCTACATGTACTTGAGAAACAATAATAATGGGGCCTGTTGGTGAAGGTATGATTAGTTTCAGCTCCTTCTCAATGCATATGTCTGTATGACTGCATTTTGCATGCATAACATGAATGCCCCCAGATTTAATGGACAAATCTCAATCGCGTTAAGCTCTTATCAGTCATGCACCTATCGTTACGGTTGCTTTTTGCACCCAGTGGTATTATATTATCCGGAAAAGAACACCTGCACCTACTACAGAAGGCTTGGTAGATTTAGTGTCATTTCTTCATGCATCTGTATGACTGAATTTTGCATCTATATAATTATAACAAGTAACTAAAAACATTCTTTATGAGAAGGTTTATGGTTTATACATGTAGGATTTGAACACAATAGTGGTGTAAAACGCAAGGAAACAAGGCTCTAACAATAAGGGAAATGAAGTAGCACTCGAATAACATAATATCCTACAAAAGTGCTAAATATAGGACTACTATATTTTCCCTTATTGGTAGACCCTTGTTTCTTTGCTTTTTACACCACTATTGCCTTCAAATCCTATATTCCATCAACTTTCTCATAGAGAATGTTTTTAGTTACTTGTTTCATGGAATTTTTGTTCATATGATTGTCACGCAAAGGACACCATGGAAGTTGTGCAAAAGTCTCATTCCCAGACCTTAAACAAGCTGTTTATAGTGTCAGTATAAATACAACACAGGTCAATAAGCAGCATGTCTCCACCCACTGTCCACTGTAACCCCTCCTACTTCCCCACCCATTGTCCACTATAACCCCTCCTATTTCCCCACCCACTGTCCACTATAACCCCTCCTACTTCCACATCCACTGTTATAAATTCACCTGCTACTTTTTCTATGCATGCTTAGTGCCTTATTATAGCAATGCAGCTGCACTATTCACTAACATCAGCAAACGATCAGTGAGTCTTGTAAAAGGCATCCTAACAGCATACTATTCCTAACAATAGCCTTTTGAAACCACCTTTACACTCCCTTAGCATGCTATATAAGAGAGAGAAGCTACAGAGATGACTGCATGCATTCTAATTGTGACCACTAAGCGTATAGCCATAAATCATGTATCTGCAATGCATGAATTCTTAAACTCATCTAACCTCCCTGTAATATAAGATTAATGCACTGGATGTAACATGTATACTTGTACCAATATGCATTTCTCAGATGATATATTGCCAAACATGAAATCTTGCATCTGATACAAAAATTTAGCAGTGTGTTTTATATAATTATTAATTATAGGACTTGGGATATGCACAAATAGGCAACTCACTAATCATATGCTAGTATGGTCTAGTAAAGTGTATTAAACTCAGTCTATCATCAATTTGATAGGTACACTTTAGCAAATTACATCAGCAGATAAAGAGAGGCTTCGTGTTTCACTCAACAACCAGTTGTATGCAAATCCAACCTAGTTCTAGCCAATTTCCATCATTTCTGCTATGCTCTTTTCTGCTGCCAGTGCTGATGATCTTACCTCACTCTCATTTCTTCAAGTACGTGTAAGTTAGGATTTAGTGAGGCTGTAAAAAGTCATAGCCTATTTTGACATTGACAGTGTTAGAACCATTGGCTGCAACATGGAAGGGTCAACGCAAGGCCATGTGGATCCTGGAAACCATTACTGCTGCACCAGTGACATCACCATTCATCATTATGATAGCCAGGTGCCAGCTTCTCCACTATTACACCTTGTGATTGTGGTTATCAGAAACAGTCAACCTATCTCATTGGTCAACAATGGCAAATACTAGATTACTAACTGTCTCTGATGCGATCCATATTGGACAAACTGTTGCAGGAACTCTCATCCTGTTGTTAACGTCTGACTACCAAAGTCAGCAACATACATCAATCACATCTCCCTTGATGAATAACTCATATGAATTAACAAACTCATCATCACCTCTCCCATGACTACCTAAGATTTCTCTTTCACTGGCCAGCTTGGAAAAACAGTTATCATATGAACAGGCTACATAGATGTCTCCACTATCATGGATGGCAATACCTGATGGACCACCACCTCTACAATTGATAACTTGCTCTGAGTACCATAGGCTGTTACATTGTTTTCTCACATCAAGATCACAAGGACTGTTTGGTACATGTCAACCATCATTTATATTTTCTTCACGCTGACCACCAACTCAGAAGACCATGTGCTTTGCGATGGAGATGGAGGTGAGTCCATTGAAATATGGAGTTCTTTAAAATCTGTGTGTAGGGACACATGTATGTGACAAGACTGATTTAGAGTGAGGAATACATTCTCAACTATCTTCAGGGTGGCCATCACTTCAGTGGGGAGCAGATCTCCAACTGCTACCATCTCATGGTCAGTGTGAGTCTGAAGGATGTGGGGACATCATCTCAGTGTAGCGACCAAACTCGTCTTGCATCTCAATTGACTGTTTGTTTTGGAGGTTCAATGCTGTTGTCTTGGACAGGGAAATGGTCTCATCTCTGACTATAGAGTATTTTTCTTTCCTCAATGGTTTGGTCGAGTTCTTCAAAGCAATCAGTATGGCATTTTCTATGGTAGTCTCAACCTCCTGATCTGCCATCTTGCTATTGGCATCAATGGCTCTGGTCAGCTTTGAGGTTATGTCACTCAGAAGTGCCTACCACATAGCAACTCTGTCGACCTTTGCAATATTGCTCATGTCAGCTATTCTGTTGTCCTTGTTGAGGATGAGTGTAGCAGGTCACAGTAATTAGCAAGTTTCATACACAAAATAATTTTAAAGGAGGGTTTTTAATTTGTAATGATATATAGGCCTACCTGCTCATCACTAGTATAGTATTGCTTAAACAAGTAGTTATATTTATCTTCTCAGTAAAAAAATACATATATTTACAACAGATGCAGTTACATAATGTCAGAGATAATATAGTAAAGGGATTGAAGGCAGAGGCACTGAGTACTGATTATCGCAGCGGATCCCAGGTAGAAGCCATTGAAGTGCGCCTCAATGAAACAAAGCTAGAACGAAGGGAACATGAGATGGAGATCATGAATGTCATAGGCTTTCACTTCAGCTGGTTAGTGTACTTCAGAATTCTTCTTAGTCTAAATTTTGATCTACCCATGCATGAAAACAATAATTTGAAGCCAATGTATATTGGCATATGCATGGGTGTCAACCAAACAAAAATGCTGGTGTCAACTTTCAGCATTATAGTAATCACACAATGGAACTTTACCTGTATACTAAAGCACTTCAGGCCTAGTGGTATTGGAGGAAGTATACTGAGAAACGTCTTGCAGCACATTAGATGGAAAAACATCCTGGCCAAAATAAGTGGTCACATTATAGATACCCACATATAAATAAAACCTTCATCAATACAAGCACAAAAACAAGGCTAAAGCTTTACCAGGGTTTGGGTACAAGACCAGGAGATAGAAATGTAAGGAAAGTAGATAAGAAAATAATTATTTTCCATTCCCCTCATGACCCTATCATTTATCGCTGATTTACATTCAACCATGTTTTGTTAATAACAATTGTTATACTACATGATAAATTATTCTACTTTATGCTTGACAAACAACAAAGCAATACCAATAATTAACCACTGATAGTTCTTATGTGTTGATTAGTGACAATAGTTCAATCCGTTTTAGCCTTGTTTTAGTCAATGACAATTGGTAATATGCTTGCTGTAGGGTAACGTGAGAAGTGGTCCGCAGTAGGAAGTGGTCGGCAACTACACTTTCTACAAAATGCAGAGCCTCAAGAAAGATATTTCAATATTTCAAAGTAGGATAAACACTATCGTTCACTGGTACCTTAAAAGATGCAGTAGGTATAGTTTAAAGCAACTATGTCCCTTATAGTGCATGCCAATCACTACCTAATCTACCCTAGTGCAGGGGACTGACACTCATATGATGACTGACCCTCAAGTAATGACTGACCCTCATACGATGATAGACCATCATATGGTGACTGATCCTCATTTGTGTTATTCCTATACATTGGTACGGGCAGTAGTTAAAATACGTTACATGTTTCATTGGCTTACATGTAGCTTATGGTAGAATCTTGGCATTCACAATCAATGTATATTCATGTAGCTTCCAATAGTGGCTATATTACAATTGCGGATGAAAAGGATATGCCTCTTATCAGGAAACTTTGTCATGTGTTATTCACATACATTGACATAAGCAGTACAAATGAATGTCATGTTTCATTCGCTGAGCATCAAGTGAAATTGTGGTATACATAACTTTTGCAAATACATGCACCACCAAATGCGCTGTATTATTAGATTCAATTACAGATGAAAAAGATTAGCCTCTTATCAGGAAACCTTGTCAAGTGTAATTCAAATACATTGCTATTGACAGTTCAAATATATGACATGCTTCATTTTCTGACCAAAAAGTATATATATATATTGGCCATGTCATGCAATTTTCAATGATGGCTGTATTAGATGATATAATGGTGAATGGAAAAGATTTGCCTATCATCTGAATACCTTTTTAGGTGTTATTCACATACATTGATTAAAGCATTCAAATACAATACATATTACATTGGTTGAGCTGATGGTAGAATCATGGCATTTACAATCAATGCATATTCGTGTAGCTTCCCATAGTGGTGGTAGTATTATAAGATTCAATCGTGGATGAAAAGATACGACTCGTACCAGGTCATGTGTTATTCTCATACATTGCTATAACGCTGACCATCAAGTACTATCGTGGCATCCACAAACATTGCAACTTCATGCATCATCCAATGATGGCTGTATTATAAGTTTCAGTTGTGGATGAAAAAGGTTTGAATCTTCTCAAAAAACCTTGCCATGTGATTTCCAGTACATTACTCTAGGTAGTTCAAATGAAATAGTGTTTAATTGGCTGAACTTAGGTAGAATTATGGCATTCACAATTATGCAATGCATCATCATGTAGCTTCCAATAGCAACTGTAATAATATCTAGATCCAAAAGCCGATCAATGGAATCATCGCAAGTTTGTCCTGTGCTTGTTTCATCCCATACATTGCTATAGTCAGTTAGCTGAGCTTAGGTTAGAATGCTGACATCCACGATCAATGCATATTCATTAACTTCAATTGGTGGCTGTATTATAAGATTCAATTGTGAATGAAAGCTACTCTCTTCTTATCAGGAATCCTTGTTATTGTAATAATAATAGACTCCTTATCTAGAACTGAACCTACAGCATTTCTTGTGACCTCACTGCTAAATCCACTCATATCTGATAGTCTGAAGGAGCTACTGCCCATGCAGGAAGCATGGTGCCAGGTGTAGTGAACTGAGATTGGTTTGCATCTATTTAGATATACAGGACTGCAGTAATGTCTTTTCCTAGCTTGCCTCTGGACTGGCTGTGAATAGCAGCAAAAACCCAGTCAACTCGTAAAATGCCATTGGATGGAACAGAGACCAGTCTGGCACAAGTACATCACTGCAGGTCTTATATATCTGAGCCTAAACTATGGAGATCAACAGGGTTAGAGCATAAGTCAGCAAAGCAATCCTGTATCTTTCTGTTTTGGCAATGGTGTCACCAGATCCAGGGTACAAGAACAAAGAGACCTAGGCATCATGACTTGAGGAGTGTAGTCTCATACCAAGAAGTGTGCTTTTCCATTAGCTGCTTTGACGAAACTTACCCATGGTAAAGCAGATGTGATGCAAACAATAAAACTTCAAATTTCTGATCTATGCAAACTTTCTTCTTCACTGCCTCAGTGTCATAATCTGACAGGGCTCTACCAAAAGCGATAAAAATACACAGTTTGAACACAACAAACATGATGAGCAGAAGTGATCTAACTAAAACATTGCACAGCTCCCAGCATTTGACCCATGATCCAATATGTAAGCATTCTTGAGTCTGACTTAGAAACTACTTCGCTGCTGTCAATATGTGTGATGTGTACCTTCGCCTCTTGAACTGCTGCTTCAATGCCAATGCTGATTCCATAGCCTAGTCGAGAGAATGGAAAGTAGTATACCCATCTCTTAAATCATCTTGCTAAATTAGTAGGCAAATGCAATTTCTGTTACTATAAAAAGATGAAGTGTTACACTACTGTATGTGCATATTTATGAATCGGTACCATACCTTTTTTTTATCTTCTAAACATGTTACAATACAGTACATTAGGAATAAATACACACACACATACACTTAGACAAAAATAGGGAAATGAACACTTTTGGAAAAACAACATGCTCCTCATCCATGCCATGCCCACTTCTCCATTTTACTCTGGACCCACGAAAGCAAAGGCACGTAAAATAGCAAAAGCCATTCTGGCACGAACCCATCCCATTACTTCTGAATGTGAATTCTCCCACTTCATTGCAATTTGGTCACATAGGTGCTTCATCGATACCATACATTGATTTTAATTAATAAAGAGTAAAAACATGAACTTTTCTGCACATGAGTCTAATGGCACAAATATATACTTTTATTCTAAAATTAATAATATAGATACAAAACTCAGTTTTACAGACAGGAGTTTGATGACAAGCAGCTGACAGCAATTGCACCATATAACAGAGGTTATTATCATTCTTTTTTTTCCCTTCCTTTTCAGATATACCAGATGACTAATGCAGATACCAAAAGCAATCAAGCTGTGATAATAATTATTTTCTTGATACAACTGGATAATGACTTCAAATGTATATGGGATCTATGCTACTAGCCCGCTGATTGACACTAATGTACACTATCATTCTCGAACACAGTTTGCACAAGGCTGATCTTAAAATTGTGAAATATTGAATGAGTGTGTAACTTTCATTTATATATATTCTAGTGTTTGTGAGCTGCCATTTCTGAACTAAAACATCTGACAGTGATGTGGATGTCGTATTCTGGAGGCTTTCCGGACTACTATATAATGTTATGTTGATGAATAGAACGGCAGTTGTACATTGTAAAAAGAATCATGTAATCAAATAATAAGTTTTAGATTAAAGAGGCTGAAAATGCCTGCAAGGGTAACACTGTACTCCAAATGCCAGGGTCATTCTATATCATAGGGAGATTAGCGCTTGATCAGTTTCAGACATGTATTTGTTGAATGAATCTAGTTCTGAGAAGATCGTCATATGTCTTATTACCATAGGTACAACAACTTAGTGAGTGATGAAGCACTAGATAGGCATCATGACTTGAAGCGTGTAGTTTCTTACTAAGATGTGTGCCATTCTCCATTACCTGCTTTGATGAAACTTACCCATGGTAGAGCAGACTTGATATAATTAATAAAAGTTCACACTTCTGAGGATTTAGTACTAAACCAACTATGCAAGCTTTCTTCTTTCATAACTCCGTGTCATGAATAAATCTCACAGGGCTCCTCCACCAAGGGCAATAAATATGCAGAGTTCAGACTCATGATTCAACAAAGATTATGAATGGTGAAGCAGAAATGGTCTAACTAAAGGGATAAACACTGGGTACAAAATATTGCACAGCACCCAGGATTATGTGATTGGTGTACTTGAATTACACATGCATATGGAATGTGTATGTTCATGGCTGTTCTTTTAGATTATTTTCCTTTTTGCTTGGGTGGGCATAAATTTAAACACCATAATTATGCACATATCAGACTTTCATCCCTTAGATGCGCGTTTAATTATACAGTAAGGTAAAGTGACCTTATGCATAGTGCCATTTTACATAAAAAATGCTCAAATGTTGTAATGGGATCACATTGGCTGAAACTACAACACAAGGTATTCATATTAATTCTATGTTTAATTATTAACTATACCAGTAATGAAAAACTGTGGGTGTACATCACTTAGTAATAGTATTCACTCACATTTTCAGTGTCATATCCACCATCGAACATATATAGCTACAGAGAATTTAATATATGGAAGTACAATGAGGAGTGCATTCAGTTCATGACCAAAACTGTTGGTAGGATGGTACAGTTGTTGAATATCAGATTGCAATGCTGTACCAATGCTTGCTGAATTGGAGACACACTGTAAGGCTGTGAGTTGCAGTTTTATCAAGTATCTGGCCGGTTCTTGCAGTATATGATCTTACCTTTCTCACACACAATCCTAGCTATCAACATTCTGGATACAAATAACAATACTTTATGGTCATTTGCTTATGGAAACAGATTCTAATTCAGCTCAATGAACTGATCATTTACAATACCAACATGGTGTCTGAAATTCCACACAAAAAAGTTCGTAGCCCAACACCAACCTTAAGCAATGGATCTTGTGCACCAAGTAACATTACAAAAGTTGATGAGGGATACTTTTCCTTATCAACTTTGCCCCCTTCGATGCCGATACACTTGATCTTCACCTGCTACACACCAACAAGATTTCTAGACAAGTTTCATTAACGTAGCCCACTTTTGTTTTGTAATGCTAGTCTTACCTCATCGAAAATGATGGGTACTTTTGGACTGCAATCAATCCAGACAAAGGTCATTTATTTAGTAATTTTTTATTTGAGTTCTGTGTGCTCAATTACTATTCATAAAGAGCCAATTGTTAGTTTGCAAGGCTTAATTGTAGCCCGAGTCTGTTACAAAATTTGGTCTCATTGCAAGTCTGATGAATGGCTTTGTATATGTTGTTAACGTATTCTTTCATAAACCATCCTGCACATACGCAGGTGAGAATTTATGCACTATATCACCATACCATTGTTTTGTTTGTTGTTGATAGTTACACAGGATGACACTAAGGGAGGTTAGCAAATGGATGGAATGATTAGAAAATGCACACATGGCAATGTCTGGAACCTGTGTTCAAGAATGAGAGAGTATTTGTGCAACCCATGTTCAAGAAATGAGGGTGTAATCTGCAACCAGTGTGTAAAGAGCGAGGGTGACTATGTGTGCCACCTGTGTTAGTATGAGGGTGCACATGTGCAGCCTACGTTCATGAATGAGGGTGTAATCTGTCACCAGTGAGAGTGATTATGTATGCCACCTGTGTTTAGGTATGAGGGTGTATGTCCGAAACTTTTTTCAAGAACATGAGCAGCACATGTGCAAACCAAAGTTCAAGAATGAGGGCGTTTGTCTGAAACTGTGTTTATAAATGAGAGTATGAGGGTGTACATAATGAGAGTGCATGTCTGCAGCCTGTCTTCAAGAATGAGGGTGTATATCGATAACCAGTGTGAGTGAGGATGTGTATAGAACGAGGGTGTGTATGTCTGCAACCTATGTTCATCAAGAAGGAGTGTATATCTGCAACCAGTGTTAAAGAATGAGGGTGTATATCGGCAACCAGTGTTAAAGAGTGAGGCGCCACCTGTGTTTAGGTATGAGTGTGTATGCCTGCAACCTGTGTTTAAGTATGAGGGTGTAACGCATCTCGGCAAACCATTGACGGAAGGTTACTATTCATAGGACTTTCTCTGGGTGTGTTGTGCTGGACATGTGAAAATTGTGGGGTTGGGGAGGTGGAACAGGTGGAGTAAGTGGGATAAGGGAGCAGTGGGTTTATGAGTGTTAAAGGTGGCAACAAGTAGGTCTGCAATAAGTTCATACACTCTCCCAACTCTTGATCATGGCACACACTCCAGTACAGATTGTGGACATACACCCTCATACCGACACACAGGTGGCACACATACACACCCTCACTCTTTAACACTGGTTGCAGATATACACCCTCATTCTTGAACATAGGTAGCACACAGGATGAACTGTATCAATAAGGAAGGAAGTCATAGTGCTGACTTCAGAGTGGCAGTGTTGAGACAGTTGTATGATAATCCATTTAGATATATCCAGTGACTCCGACATCATTTGTGCAGATGCTCAAAAGAAAACATAACTCTTTGAATACCAGGTGGAGGTGACATTGGGCCCAGAGGATATCCCAGCCATACTCCTGACTTAGAACTAACCTTACACAAAAGTACCACAGCATAGAGACCCCTGGAAAATGCTCTGGAAAAAGTTGTGCACCCATCCTAGACTGCATGGATGCCATGTTAAAGGCGATTGACATGTCTGTGTTGCAAATGGTACAAACATTAATGCATTTCCTAAATACAATCTTCTCTGCACCTGCCTAGATATGTATAGAACTCTAAACTGTGAGGATTGGGAATGTTTAAGAATTTGTATAATAAAGCTGCCTTGAGTACTTGTTTATTAAACAAGGTTTCAAACAGGGACTCAAAGGGATGTCTTTGGGAACTACTGTAGCTTTGAATTTGGGCAGCCATTTTGAATCAGCCCTTCTCTTTAAGTTGTTATGTTATGATTATGCATAATCACACAAGATAACTATTATGTAATTGTGACAGCTAAAAAACTATTGGTCTAAGTGCTGTAGGGGTTGATGACAGTTGTTGCATAATCTTATCTTGTGTGATTATGCAATCATAACAGCTTAGTGAGATGGGCTACGGCTCAAAATGGCTGCCCAAATTCAAAGCTGATTCCCAAAGACGTCCCTTCCAGTCCCAGTTTAAAACTTAATTTCCAAGTACACAGGCAGCTTTATTATAACAAATAATAATAGTTTTATGTTATTATTGTTGTGCTTGTGTGTTGTATTACTTGCAGCCTTTGCTAGTGCTTTGTCTCAAGCTTTGCGTACTGTCATTAATGATAAAACCATGGAGGGCTGAATCAAATTATTACTATTGCCTAAATGTTGCTTGCCATCAACCAAGGATAAGGGTAGACATCACAAACCAATTGACATCAAGATACTCTGTGACCTTTGGTCTAGGGGTCAGTTCGGTGTTTTATGGACCTTGGTCTTATGTCACTCGAAGGTTGGATCTGCATGGCCTTACCAAACAATGTGTCTAAATTTTTGTTTCTGTTTAACCTTTCAACTTTAACAAAAATGTTAACCATATAATCAATGAACAGTATGGGAACTACGATGTGATGTAAGAACTATTCCACCATTAATATTACTACCATAAAGGATGATAATATTGGTCAAAGCTTATAAAAGGGGTGCGAAAATTAATTATTCAAACCATGTATTTTATATCACCACAAATACACAATAATTAATAATGCATGAATCAATCAAAATGTTGTGGGAGGACCTACCTGTATATGGGTAATGGATCTCAATCTGATACACGAGTATCAGATCTTGGTCTGACAATTGATGGAATAACCCAATACTGAAAATGCTCAGTTCCCCAATGCAATGCACGAGTTGAAACATTTATAGGACTGTTTTTATCTGAACAAATAGATGAATCCCAATATCAGACACAATTAGTATGATCAAGTACAAATTATAAAGTACAGGGAAAAGAAAATATATCAGAATTTATAGTTGTTCCAAATGAAAAACAATTTCCTCCACCACCAAAGATGAATACTGATTCTCCAATACAATGACAGGTGTGGCCATGAAGAAGCGCTGGTACTCCAGTAAACTATGATAAGACAGATGCTTTCATGTGTACAGTATAGGTACATGTACATGTAACTATGGCACCATAAATACAGCTTATTATATGTACCTTTGGAGTGCATTCCTGCCAGCTTTTCCTATCAAGGTCAAGTATGATAATAGCAGACCTGGCACCTGCCTCACGGTGAAGTTGAACACCACCTATAAGGTAGACTGTGTTTCCTTGTACAGTTGCAGTCATGCCATAGCTGCAAGGAAAATAATAAGATGCATGATGGTGATACAATTATAGGAGGCAGCTGCAGTTGTACACATGCATGATCAAATATCCTCCAAGAACCAACTTATGAATTACTAAAATATGATTCAATCAGACAAGCTAGATTAAGTAATAATGGAACTGTCTTCTGCAATTGATCCACAGCTACATGCACATGTAAAACAAATTAGAGCCAAAGTGTGTCTTGGTTAACTTAGTTAACCAATTTCCGACCAAATTAATTTATCAGCAATTACTAATTACTTAGCTTCACAGCCATAAAATTTTCATAACTTCTGTTTGTAATGTATGGTCCTCAAGCTACGTACAGTAGCAGAATAAAGCAAGAAAGTTGCATTCTACATTTTATTGGAGGTGGTGTGTAGGGTGTGAGTGACGTGCTGAATTGTAAATTATGTGTCAGATGTTTTAAGTTGTGAGAGGGTTGAAGGTGGTGTGTGTGGTGTTAGAAGATTGTACTGTAAGGTGGGTGCTGGAGGATTGTTAGGGTGTATAGGGAGGTAGTGTGTAGGATTGCAGCCACATTGTGAACACTGCTGGTGAGAAAAGCTCTCATGCATACCTTCTGTGAAAGTTTTCTGTTGCCATTCAGTAGGGGAATGCTGCATCAATTTTCGGAACTTTGCCTCCAACCCCCCTCTCCTTAAATAAATTGCTTTAAAGGTCATTATGAATATGGATATTTTATGGCTTATTATTTACTATTAATTCCTGAGTTTGCATACGAACGGCTACGCGTGCTGGGAGGGCAATGCAGAACAAAAGCGGCCCGCAGCCCACTAACCTTACATGCAATGTCCTGCATCGCCCTCCCGGCATGCGTAGTCGTATGCAAACTCAGGAGGAATTCGAGTGTCACATAAGATCTCGCACATATTTACGCGTACTTTTAAGTGAGTGCGACATCGTGTGCGTGAATGTTGCAATAGTATACGGCGATGATAGCTTTGTGGCGTCTGTGTAAACGGTTGTGGTCAAGCGGGTACTTCAAAGAAACATGACATGATTCGCACAAATTCATTTATTATTTATTAACAAAACGAATACCGAACTAACTTTTAATAAATTAAGTACATCAGTACGTTTCCAACTAGTGGGCCAAAAATGAAGGAAATCTAAATAGGGGTGTATTTTGATATGTGATAAACAAGGGGCCAAGTTTTTAATTTTATTGATGGTAACATATAAATTTTGTGAATGTTTGTCCTTCCATGTGGTATATGCTTTTTACTGAAATCAATCATGCCAATATGAGCATTATTAATGAAATTATTATTTATACATAAATGGTCATGGCAAAAGTTGTGTTGATCAGGCATGGAATGTCTCAGCTGGGAGATAGACTCCAAAGCCTCCTTTCTCCAGACTCCATAGGATTTAACCAGTGGATTTCTTTTCCAAACTGGCATCCCGCATAGCCACATCAGTGGGAAAATCAAAGTCTGTGGTCCTCCAGATATTCGTCCGATCGCTGTAGGAGAAACATTGAGACGTTTGGTCAGCAAAGTTGGATCACTAAGAAGCATCTGATTTTTTCTCTCCTCACCAATTGGGTGTTGCCTGTCCATATCGGGTTGAGAAGATTGTACACGGGTTATGCATCTGCATTGAAGAGCATGTGAATGAGAATTATTTCATAGTGATGATGATCGACCTACGGAATGCTTTTAATCACTACTAAAAGAAGTAGATTCGGTTGACTCTCAATTTGCTCTGTTGTTGCTACGTCAATGCGATGGTTTCTGTCGGATGGTCCATATTACCGGATGCGGTCTGGGGCTTTGCAGTGCATCATTACATCACCAGCATTTATGTCTTCCTTTTCGATGTCAGGCTTTGCTACCAACACTAGTCACCATCTTCTTCAATCTTAGGACCACTTTAACTCTTTCACGGGCAACAGAGCATATTGCACCGCAGGTGCTATACTAAAGCTACTCTGTTTATCTAAACAGTTAACACTTTGCAGTCCACAAACATATTGATCAGTTGTTTCTTGGTCATATAGTGTAAGTTGTTTGCTAACTACGTTATCCTGCAACGCGCAACACTTCTGTTTTTGCACAACATGTGTACCATGATAATTGGTTTTGCCCGCAAAAGAGTTAATGCATGTGTTTACCAGGCAGAGGTCATTTCTATTGATGAGTTACTTAATTCTCCAACGACTCAAAAGATGCTGTCGACTAAAATAGAGAACTAGCAGTTTCAGTTGCTGTTTGATGCTTCCTCTATTCCAAACAGGGTTCGTTTAATGTCTGCTACATCAAACCTTGCAGCTTCTTGGCTATCAGTTATACCATCCTCAGGTCTTAGCCTCCATCTTGACACAGCTGAATTCTAAACAGCCTTAAAATGATGGCTAGGTATCGATATGTTTGGTGGTAGTAGGTACCCATCTTGTTCAAACCAGTCATTAGATTCCTTAGGTCACCATGCCCTAACGTGTAAATATAATGGGGATGTAGTGTCACGCCACTACCAACTTAGGAATACCTTTTTTGAATCCTGCAGACAAGTGGGTGTTGGTGGACAAATGGAGGTAGGAAGTGGTTTGGGGCACGACGAACGGGCACCAGGCAAGCCGATGTTCTAGTGCCAAATTGGGATCTGGGGAAACCTGCAGATTTTGTTGCATCACTGCTTAATCAAAGCATCCTCAATGAAGCGTGTGTGACAGCAGGATCATCTATCCGGGTTTCCGAACAAAGGAAGCATGCCTCCAATGATGTTAAGTGCTCAGAGCTAGGTTGGGTCATGCATACCGTTGGCTGATGAGACTTATGGTTGCTGGGGAGCTGAAGCACGCTTACATCTTTCACGCCTTGCCTGTATGGTAGGCTCAACTTGGTTCTTGTCAGTGCAAATGCAAGGGCACTGCTATATGGCATCGGCTCTGACACCCCAGCTTAAACTATAGGTCAACACTCTGCTGTTCAGTCATAATTGTTGTGTATTTTGTGTGTGCTCATTTACGTAGAGTAATAATAGCATGCATTACCTGCTGTGGTGCATGTTTAGTATTATTGCTGTACATGTATTTCTGTGTTTATATATGTACAATAAATAAAATAATAATAATAATGACCCCTTGTGAGCTTCAGGGCCTCCACATTGACCATGTGCCCTGCATTTGATTGAAGAGCTGGGGCCACATTTAGGGCTTCATATCAATCTCCCCAAATGTGAGATGCTTAGCAAGAGTGGTAACTCCCATTTTCCAGATACAGTAAAGTCCTCCATCCTGGAGATCCTGGGTCACCAAGTGGGGACTTCATATACTGTTCTCGATTTTTTGCTGAGAAGTGCAACCTTTTCAGGGCTTTGCTGAGAGCCTTAACTGATGTCTCTGCTGTTGACCTCCACGTTGCCATTTCACTTTCTGCATGTGTGGTAGTTATTGCAAGTTAGTGCTAGAACCACACCTACAAGCCTCTGTTCTGACTCCCTGACGTTCTTCAATGAAGAGGTGAGACGTTGCTTTGCTACTTGCCTAGCAGTAGATGTGCACGACACATGCAGATGCATAAAAATGAATATGCAGAGATAGTATGCAGACCCTGATCTCATTCGTATTGGTCATTAGTCCGAATCGGTAGATATGCTGGTCCTGCATACGATTGGTATGGGTTGCATATGGTTCATATGCAGATACGTATTGAATAAAATCGGAAAAATACGCAGCACTGTATATGATATAGTCTCGTGCAGTGAA
>JABACO010000007.1:11315476-11382466 GCA_013339895.1 Ephydatia muelleri | reverse complement strand
GTGTACAGTACCTTTAGAGGACCAATCCCATGCATGATGTATGTTCAAAGGATGTGGGACATGCACATACTAGAACCAACCCTCAGGAGACACGATGACAGACCAATCCTAGATTCCTACCGGACATGATGCATGCACAGAGGTGCAGTTGTGGCTCGCGCGTACTTTCACTGGCAAGTACGGTGTCGCGTTGATGTTGCAACAGTTGAGCGGGCCTTGGTGCAAAGTCAAAGTGAAGAAGCTAATTCAAAACGAAGTGGTAGTATCTGTTGCAGCTGAAGCCCTGAACCGATAACCATCGATCATCGCAAACCTCAGTTTCCACCCTTGAATTGGTTTTTACATATGGCTTTGAAGTATGCAACACTGGATTGCACTGTACAAAAACAAAACAGTGAACCGCACACTGCGGTATAACTTCCCTCCGAAGTAGTGAAGCTATCGTGATCTGCAACTTCAGTGACATTCAGTCTGCGAAATGAGTTGTCGGAGATCGATTCAACAAATAGACCTTTCTTTTTTTTCCTGTTTAATTTTTCTTTTTTTACAAATAAATACAATGATGCAGGTCATAATTTTTATACGATCAGCAACTCTAGGTTGTTCTTAGCATTGCACTGGCATTGCAGCCATCGAATGGTTTGACTGTAAGACAAGTTCAGACGTTGGTCTGCCATGCAGGCATTTATAGACAATGCCCCATTTCACCAGTAGTGAAGAAAGGAGTGGAGGAGGCATGCTCTATATCTCTGATGCATTGTGTCTTGGCTTTGCTGTCACTCTGATTAATGCACTTGGTTTTTGGCCTGGATCTGTGCCTCAATTACAATGAATGTATAGTGTGAATTCTTTTGCAGGATGAGATCATATGGTCTGCAGTTGAAGACACCAGTTTGCAACCTTCTGTTGAATATATTGTGTTACATGTACAGGGGACCCCTTATATTATTAGCTCAGGGCCATGCATATACCTTAATCCGGCCCTGATTTAAACTACACAGTCCAAGAAGCTAATTCAACTAAGCAATTTTATGTGTATCACTTTATTAACCCCCCTTATCAGGATCAACTCACACACCTCAGAGTCGCTAGCGGTGGGGATAAGCTCGCGAGTCACAATCACGTGAGCTCTGTTTTGATCTAGCTCGTTGACCTTTTGTCATTGAACATTCGATCGAGCCAACCCACCGTGCAATTCCACATCAACCATTTGCCTTTTCCATTTGGTTGTGCCCTAACAAAATAAGAAACATGCTTCGGGTTAGCACAACTCCATTCGGAGACACGATTGATTTACTGTACGTCCGAAGCTTCTGTGCAGCATCACACCGACCAAGAAAGGGGCGACCTGGGGATGCGGTTAATCAGGAACCTGTACGCGTACATTAATTTCAAGCAATTCAGCTGTCAACTTGTGTCGAGTACACAACATAAAAGGAAATGTAACATATGACGCATATAGCACTGTTCATGCATTGCTACAAACCCATGCATTGATGTAAGTGTACCATCAATGAGCTGCCCATGCACTATAACACCATTACACGGTGGTCATGCATGCATGAAGTTGAGGTTACAACAGTAAGTTGTATTAGGAAGCTATATAGATGAGAGACTTCAAGAATAAGGGCTATTAATAATGTACAGAAAAAACTATACTTCATAACAACTAGTCTAAGGTGATACATCACTTGCGCCAACGGAATCTTTACCTGTCACTAAATTACCAGCACCTTTATATTGAAAGTTTTAGTTACAGAGAGGCAAAATAGTGCTTTTAATTCGTAGACAAGTACGGCATAAAATGCATTTTTCAGTTCTGACCTAATTACAGCATTCCACTAGCTATAATTCTTGACATGTGAAGGAATTTTCACTTGCTCCAATGGATTAATTACCACTCATCAGTGACAGTACTATTTTATCATTATAGTGAATAACAGTTATATTTCCAAGTAATCCCCCCCTCCCCCCCCCCCCCCCCCCCCCCCACCTCTTCCCTAGTTTAAATGTCAGTTCAGGTCTCACTTGCCCACTAAAGGTGAAAGAAATCGTGCCTATGGTAACATATGGCAATCTGTCACCCTGGAGACCCACGCTCACTGCACTAGATAGATAATTAGTGTGGGACCATGCCTCCACCGCATCCAGCGAGTCCCGCCGCCCACATTGACAGAAAATCTGGATCCATCACTGGCTGGCCAGAAACCTCCTTATCTAGTTAAGCCAGCTTTTATCTCTGAAGGTGTATAAGGTATGTGAATAGCCAGCAGAACACGTAATATAATATAAGCATGAGATACACGTAAGGACAAGTAGAGCGATACACATTGGTCCTTACTACCTCATCAAACTAGTTTACATTACCTTTTTAAAAATAGCTGTTCTGTAGCATGCGCATTATTTACAGAAATGACGTTAATAGAATTATTACTGAGTAGCATGATCTCTAGTGGGTGTTGAATTTTGATATCTGTGCTACATGATGCACATGCGTATACGATAAAAAAATTGTGTGAATCACTCAAGACTTTTACAAATAGAAACCTTTCATCAAAACTTGACAGATAAACACACGTTTCTACTAGCTGAAATGAGAATGATTTTGTCTTTAATTAACGTATTCAGTACTCACTTTCATAGGTGTCTGTATACCATTTGACATGGAAATACATCTATGTGTTGAATCAAAATTCGTTAATGGTTAGATGAAAAAGAGGCATTATAGCAGCTGTGGCGCTATTGCCACGAAAGAGTTCAACCCCGTGGGGATTAACTCACTCACCTCTGAGTTACCCACGGCGGGTCTCAGAGTGATGCAAAACTATCGGTTCGTTTAACAACACATGGATACCAAGAAGTTCCGATTAGAGACACCTGTTGACCGTGTGTTGAACAGTAAACAGCGGTTATGTATGCGTCGGATTAGTTGGGGAGTATGCTGTTAGAACAGCGCATGCATGGTCGTATTAGGATTTCGGCTCATACAAGCCATGTCACGTACACAACAGAAGGACACGGCGCGTAAATAGTCCGATTATTGAGCTGCGCAACGCGATGCGCAAAAGGGCGTATAAAAGGCGCTAGACTGCTCGGTGACTGTCCCCAAATTAGCATATGTGCTCATGGCGGCTGTTGGATCTTTGTGGTCTGCTGTTTCATGTTACTTTTAGAGAGAGAAGAGACAATTGACTATACGATGTATCCCGTCAATATTGTACCTAAAGAAAATAGAATACAGGTCGATCGAGTTCCCAGTTCACATACCGGTAGCGTACCAGATGTCATCGAACCTTTTTGCCCCTTGTTTGTCTGTTGACCGTCTACACAGTACTATCCCATCCCTAGATGAAAAAGTACGTTGCTTGTTAGCGCGCACGGCTTTTCTGACCCTGTAATCATGAACTGAGTATCACAATAAAACACAATGGACGAATACGTCCGGATAGCAATATGTGTAAATCCTTTTGAAGCCGAGCCACACTGCACTGCCCGATTATCTCCCGCCAATCTACACGTGAGCTCCATTGAAGAAATATGGAATGCTTTGCTTGATGCGAGAATGTCTGCCACAGCAAGCGTTGATGGAAATGATGGTGTTCCACAAAGTCAAACTGTGCAGTCTAGATAAAGGTAAGGTACAGTGTAGGAGAGTCTAGTCCTCTTCTCTCCAGTCCGGTAGAGGAAAATGAAAGATGCAGCAAGAAGATAGCTGATTGGTAAGTGGAATGCACTTTGGTATATGGATTATTTGCACCCTCTGATACAGTACTTAGGATCAACATAGACACACACACTGTGATCATCCCTAATTGACACTGCACTGAAGCACTCACCACAACTGGTCGAGGAAGCAACGGCTCTGTGTGAGAAGTAAAAGACAGCCTTCTCTTTGTTGTTATACAGTGCCACAACTTCTACAACAAGAACTGTATAACTGAACAGGAAAAGAGTACACTTGGTAAGTATCGATCCATTCACAACATGCATGCATTGCCAATAATAACACATGATCATGATGGCTTTTATTACAGCAGATTCCATACAAGAATTCGCTTTTTGAGACCATGCATTCCCAGCATGAAAAGGACAGTAAAGATGCACCTACTCGAAGACCATGTCAGTGAATGGGTGGACATGAACAATGCAGGCTTTGGGCTGATGAGGGAACAGGGCACAGAAGCTATACAAGACATATGGCTAACAAAGTACAGAGGCTAAAGTGCATTATGCAAGAACACTACCTGAGTGTGTGTCCCAGGCTGAAGTCTTTGAGGCCAGAAAAGCTAAGCCAAAAAAGAAAACGCAAAGAATAGTATGTGATTTTTTTTCCACGTATATGTGTGTCAGTATATCCGTATAAGTAACAGTTATACTTAAGTCTCACATGTACATTATGAGAGGACCACTTCACTATGTAAAAATTATTCAAAGCATTGCCACGACGCGCAGAAAATAAGCCCCATTACACCCTAAACAGAACCAAATACAGCCATCTCTTGAGTACACGTTTCTAAAAGAGCTATTTAAGTTGGCCTGGCGGATTTCTCAAAAAAGCCTAGTGACAGGAACAACTCAAAAGAAAGCGCATTTAGTCTCGGCCCTCTCTTCTCGCGTATGTACATACAACAAAGATGAAATTTATACTGTCTTAGTCCTCGAAGGGCGCCTGACCAAAATATCAACTCATAGTGAGCTTACGTTGTACAGATAAAGAAGGATAAGCCACATTCCAGTGCCATGCGGTAACTAGGCCTGTCTCCAAACAGGGGATGGGGACGAGACCTAATGAAACAGCCTTGAAGGTCTGCACCCGTGGTAAAGTTAATGTTGTACAAAACCACCAATCTGACCCTTGATGTAATCTAGAGGTCTTCCTGCACTCCACCATTTTACAATACAGCCGCTTCCCATACCATGGTCTGCTCTCAAACAGCACCCCCCTTCTCTTCTCAAGAGCCTCGATCTCCTCTTTTACACCATGCTACATGACAACACCCCCATATTTCACACACAACACTACATGTAGCACATTTATAAACATGACCAGCACAAAAAGGATACCCAAGGTTACGCACCTGTATACTACCCAGCTTCAATCCAGCCACGGTATATGTGTTGTGTGTGTGTGTGTGTGTGTGTGTGTGTGTGTGTGTGTGTGTGTGTGTGTGTGTGTGGTGTGTGTGTGTGTGTATGTGTGTGTGTGTGTGTGTTATGGAGAGGTTGCTGCCTCAATTTCAAGCTTGGCTTATTGGTGGCATCGTGCTCTGTATATACACATATGGGTCAGTTTCCGAGAAAATGAAAAGTGGCTATATATATAAAAAGTTATAAAATGCTTCACGTTTGAATCGCTAAAACTCCGTAAAGGTTTAAGCTATCAATTTCCTATTTCGAACACTTCTTGCCACACCACTTCTCTCTACGAAAATCGATTTTGGTGTCTTACCCTTGCTCCTTGCCGACGTTACAAGGCACAGTACCCCGAGGGGTTCAAAATCCCAGTAGCTCCCTGCAGGAATGTCCAAATCACTTCAAAATCGATATGCACGTAAAGGAGTCCTGTCACTGTTTATTTCTGCAGATCGTTGATTTTTACCTTATCCGTTATGGAGATACAGCAATGCAAATTAAAGTCCACTTTTCCCGCTCGAATCGCGCCTTTCTCAGTCCCACTCGGGAGAATGGAAGCGGTTCAAGGACTGAGAAGGGCGCGATTCGAGCCATGAACATATTACAACTGGCTTCGAGGACGTCCTCGTAATACGTTAATGGCGCGTAACGCCCGGAAAATATGCAATTTCTTTGCACACTTGTATCTCCACAACGGATAAAGCAAAAATTAACGAACAGAACAATCAATAGCGGTAGGACCCTTCTACATAGGTACCTATTTTGAATCGATTTGGACACTCCTACCTGAAGATGTGGCCGTTTTGTACCCTACGGGGTATCGGACCTTGAAACGTAGGTACCCCGCATGTGTAAGACACCAAAATGGATTTTCACATATAGTAATGGTGTGGTATGTTGTGTTAAAAATAGGAACCCGATAGCGTTAATATTTCGGAAGATATATCGATTTAAATTGTATGTTATAAAATGAAATCCACAAGGCCCATTTTCGTATAGAACGTTCCATTTGCAAATGTACAAATGTACATATATAGATAGTTTGGGTATGCTGTATACACCCAGCCCAGCTCCAAACACTTTATGCTTTCTGGTCTCAGCCTCTTCTGCTGCAGCCCCTTCAGACAGGCTTGCTGCTGTTAGGATTGAAGGGATTAAGGGAGAGGTCACTGTGATGTAAAGGCAGCATGTTTCCCTCTCTCCCAATTGAGGACAAGTACATCTGCTGGCCGAGTATGGCTTAGGTCAGGTGTAAGACCGCTGCCCAACTCTACCCTCACTCCAATGTGGGTATGATGGCAGAACTCAACAAACACATTACACAGGTTATTGTGGCAACGCCTATTTTACAGGACAAGGGGGAGAAGATTAACTAACCACCTGTACTAACGCATTTTATTGAAGTACAATATAAAGTGTTTTGGTTATACTGTATACTATTGTTGATGAGGTTTGCCTATGAGGTTTCTCTGTATTATACTGCAGGTGAGCAAGTTTTTCTTGCACAAATAGGCACAGTGTCCATTCTTTGCCATGATCAACACGAACTTGATCCAACAATCCATACTCAGCCACTATTGGTCTGTGGAAGTGAGACAGATTTGAATTCGGATTAGATTATATGTGGGGCAAGGGAAATTATTAACCTCTATAAATGTGTGTAGATTTCAATATAGGCATGCTAACAAAGCCTACAATTTGCCTGAATAACCGTGAATGGCGCAGATGTGAATGACGCCAAACATGACCAGTTTTTCGTTCTTATCAACGTGCAGTTTTTCTCTAAAATACGCCGCTCGACATGGTTGTGGGTTGAGAGAACTGCAGACTTGGTGACTCTCATTCGGTGGTAGTCTGGCCGAACATAATTAAGTGCTATTCCCACGAGCGCTTCCGATGCTTTAATACCTTGTGATCGCAAGTACCCACACATGATTATTTAATTTCGAATCCATCGGAAGCTACTATAACCTGCATGGTCGCTGCCAGCGTGTTCATTGACAGCTGCAAAAATGAATGGCTGCTTTGCTGTAGCTTCCGTTACGGATATATTTATATTTGGTCAACTGCATCAAAATAAAAATAAACCTTATATCGGGTCGGTACGCTTAATGAGGGCCACGAGAACCTTCAGTGAGAAGGTGTCCTTTCTCTTTGTGGTGGGAGCAGAAGTATGGACAACTGAACGGAAACCAGCCCATTGAGCTGTGGCACCGCCTAGTGTTGCGCGACGACTGGGCCCCACGCCAGACACCGTAGGACCAGTAGCTAGCAAAGAATTAGATTTGCTGAACCTGCGCTTGATGCAACGGGATCAGCTGCGGCAGCTTCTGTGGGTCCTTCCACTTGCAGCTGTACATAATCGTGCAGAGAGCTAAGGTTAAAGTCTCCCATATCTGATGGCAGAACGCTCGATGGGTAACAGCACATCGCAACCATATGGCTTAAGATTGCAGCTATACTAAGTACGAGAATGGTATTAAAGCAAAGCTGCATGTCGTCAGTAGTCATGCAAATCTAAAAATGATGTTACAGTATCGGAAGTTTTGTTAGAAACTTCCATATAGGATTTGACCCCGACTATGAATGTCATTAAAAAAACGCGACCCGTCTGTAACAACACTCCCGACGATCGGATCGTGTAGCAATCGATCTAGAAGTCCAAAACGAGTAGTTTCGTTTTTGTTTCATGTCGCAGAACCGCGTGGTTGTAGAGAACAAGAGTGTACTGCCCGTTCTCGTACCCAGTCTCGGAACAAGGGGCGTCTTCTTCTCCTCCTTCTTGGCAACGCATAACTCGGGACAGGAACACTTTTAAGCGATCAAAATTTCACCACTAGCTTCAGGAGGACTCGCTTTTATACAAATAATCGATGTTATACTCTGATACACAATCGACTATCAGCCTATGTCTTGTATAATTAGACATTGGGTGTGAAAAAAAATAAAATAAAACAAGTAAATAAAAGCATTCTCTACGAGAAAGTTGGTGGGATATAGGATTTGAAGGCAATTGGTGGTGTAAAAAGCAAGGAAACAAGGTCTTTTATCAGAAGGGAAAATGTAATAGTCCTATATTTAGCACACAAATAACATACGCCTTAGAAATGTGCTAAATATAGGACTATTACATTTTCCCTTCTGATAAGACCTTGTTTCCTTGCTTTTTACACCACCAATTGCCTTCAAATCCTATATCCCACCAACTTTCTCGTAGAGAATGTTTTTGTTTACTTGTATTGTATATATGTCCGATTTGCCATGCAGACAATCGTCCTCCCTGTGTTCGCACGATAAACACCCGTTCGCCATGAAACAAAGATACGTTTTTATCGTTTCTAGATCTGCCATCGTTTCGAAAGTTCGGAAACAATAAACATCACTTGCACGAGTATCTCCTTATAATAAAGTATATCGTGAGAGAAGCGCAGGTATGATGGGTCGAGCGCGCGCTCGAGCCTTCCTAACGACACACAGCACGCAGGGCCTGTGCACAGCATCCTGTTCAGCAGGACCAAATTTCAGGGCGTATCTGACTGCACCTACAATGAAAATAACAGGTCATTATAAAAGCTTGCATCTTGGAGAAACGCCGTTACACCATCACGAATTATGAGGCTCCGCATCAGCACGATAGTAATGATTTTTATTTTTGTTACTTGGAAGTCATGAACTCTTCCCAGGCTACAAACTTTCTGACATATTAATTCAACGTCCCATTTACTATTCATGTCCCTGCGATGCGTATCATGTTTTACGCAACATGTGGATGAGGTCACCGCTACGCGTTTCCACCCCCCCCCCCCCTCCCTCTCTCTGCGTAGGAGTAGTTTTGCGCAGCCTCAGAAATAAATTAATACATCAAAATTATGCATGTCCAAATGAAAATGAAACACACTACATAAAAAGTTTACTACAGGGCATTTCTCGTACCAATTAAGGGACAGCTACACTGAAGATCGATGCACCCTACATGTATTCCAAAATACAATCACTATCATACGAATATACAGTAAGCTGTAATACAAAAATACAAGAAGAGCATATAACATACACATGTATAGGTTTATAGATTGATCAGAAGGCACTACACCTTGACCTGAAAACATGTAAATTCCCATATTGCCGCATATGATCAGGCACATAATACACCAGACAGTGCATGTAAGGTGTCACATTGACCTTTTGATAGCCTGCTGTTTTTATACTTAGGAAATTGTTTATCCACTGCTTTGCCTATCATTCGATATACATCTTCATAAATATACACTGTCAAAAAGTACATAAAAAATCCTTAGTAATAAAGGAAGTTCATCTAACACAAAATGGTTAACAGGAATCTTCAGAAAGGGGAAGGTGTACAGATCTCTGCCTTGTGTTGATTGACCTTCCCATTGCATGACAGTGTCTGGCCAAACGCAAACATTCTATAAATAGCATACTTGTGCAGGCATGCTCATACCGCAGGGATGCAAGTGTTATAGCATTTGTTATAGTATAGTACTCTTCTGGTAATGACATGTCCCACCTATACAGTGTATGAAATGTATGTATTGGTTTGTGCCACACCTACCACAAAGTGATTGCTAATAAGATATAATTAAAAACACTTGATGCACTGATGTCATGCATACAATCACCCCTTTTCCTTATGTACATTGCAAAAAGGACAAGCATAGTTGGCATGTGCTTCATTCAGGCCTAACATCATAAGTAGGAACTAAGAAAAATAAAATGCAAATCAGTTCAACTGTGTACTACTATTATGGTGCATACCTTCCTGTCCCCTCCAAAAAAGAGCTCCACAAGATATCTGTTATACTGATCTTGAATAAAGCCAACATCAAGCAAGGTGTTGATTTCACAAAAGGGTGCACGAATGCTTTACACGAAGTATCGTAGCATTCGTGGCCTTTAACAGCACCAATTGTGTGATTGCCTGCCAAATAATATGAATTGAGTCAGCAGACAGGATGTCTTAGTCTCCACATCAACCTTCATATCATGACTGAATTATAGAATGCCTCTTGGAAGCTAGTAAACTAGTAAAAGATTGCTGCATGAACAGTGCAATGCATGAGTAAACAATGTTTAATTTTCTGATGAAAGGCGAATGGTTGTGGACTTACCCCTCTCTGTTTAGATTGGGCATGGGAAAGCATATAATGGGATAATAGGGGCTTTGTCAAAGGTTAGTGGGTAAAGCCTGCCTCTCTGTCTGCAACCCCCCCCCCCCCCCCCCTAAACAAACTATCCCCAATCTAGATTGTCCCTTTGTCTGGTTCCAGGTTTGATATAGATGGTGTTCTAGCCCTAGAAAATTTTATTCTATTAAATAGAATCAAACGGGTTTTTAGGTCATATTTCATTAAACCGTTTTATTCTACAAATAGAATAAAAGTTACGTGTAGTATAAGCATGAGGCCCACAAGAATGAGTACAGAAAGACAATATTACGTGTACCATCTTACTACTTAATTTATGTTATGCTGACTTTAATTATTCAAGAGATGGCTGTGGTGCGTACACATGCACGATATTTTCCATCTTGACAATGACGGCATATGAAGTATGGTGAATGTAAGAGACCCTGTAAATTATTAAATGACAGTTGGATTATACCTGATTTATCTAGACAGGACAATGGGACAGAATGGTGGCTACTTTTGTCTTCAACTGAATGGGCTCTCTATAACCAGAATCTCAACTATAGATGCTGATTTAATAGCTCAGTGCTCATTATTCTGTGTGGTCTGTGTGGATACACACACACACACACACATACACACGCATGCACACATAAATACACACATACACATGCATATGTACACACTGTTCACAACTCTAGTCCACGGAATTGTTCTTTGCCTTCAGTAAAGCGCAATACTTCTTTCTCAGAAACTCCAACCTCTCCTGAGCTTGTGCAAGATCCACCACATAAGTAATGGCTGCAAACCATATGTAACACAGAGATAAATAGAGCACCACACCTGAATGCTACAAAACATCACCTTCCATAAAATTCTGCTGTGCCTGGGGAAGACACGCGGGCAACAGCACTCCAAACCACTTGAGAGGGTCCTTGACCATCTCTTCCCCATCCTCCGTGGTCCCCTCCCCTTCCCCTTCCTCATTGACGGTAAACTTCGGAACGTCCTCCACGCCCACTGAACTCGTGCCCTTCCCCGCCCTCTTTCGCAGCTGCGCCTCCTTCGTAGAGGGAACCTCGGTAACTTTCCCGCCACCGCGAACGATGGGCGTCCTCAACAACGTGAGCGACGGTTCTGATTGGTCGCTTTCATTCAGATCAGTGGCTACACGGACCAGTGGGGTCATCACGCAGTCGTACTGCAGCTGGCTCACTGATGTGCCGCCCATCGAATAGCGCGCCTTCGCCATATTGAAGTAACCCTACAAGGAGACATGACCAGATGTTGATACCTATCATGATATGACAAAGACCAACGAGCGAACGCATACATATTTGACTACGTCTAGAAACGTACTTCGCCAGCCGCTGTTGCGTACTTCTCTCTCAGCTGCTCCAGCCGTTTCATGGAGCACATTATCTCCACCACGATTTCGTCCAGTTGCTCACCAATGGCTGTCGTCTTGCTCATTGTGACTGTGAGGTACCTTTATTTCTAAACGGAGCGCAACACATTTAATTTAGTCTCGGCCCCAGCGGATGGATTACATCATCGATATTAATTTTAATATCTATGATTACATCACCTGGTGGGTAGCACAATATTTTCCATTACCAGTGGCTTGTTGAAACAACCTTGCACTTCAGATTAGTCTCATTTTAATGTCTTATCGAAGTGCAAGTGGCACGTGGCGCACAGAGAATAGCCAAAAACAGCAGTCAGCGGCTGCCGCCTCTGCCACAGATGTAAACCATGCGCTTTAATTGCGGTGCATCGCACACCAATCCGCCTACCAAGTGTAGTGCGATAGGTCGAAACGCCCTTCTGCTTGTTATGAGTGCAATAGTCTTCTCGACGAGTGCGTATAATTTAAGTGAAATATTGTAACAGACTGTATCAGAACCAGGTGTCACACCAAATGCCTTCTTGATCATATCAACACTATTGCACCACCAAAGGTTGTGTGCCAATGAAAGGAACCACATTTAACCCAACACAAGTGTTTCAGTAACAGACTTACTAAAGTGCCAAATGCGTAAACAAATGCTGGTGCAGCCACTTACATTGCACTGCAATGCAGTTGTATGTACAAAGTGCATCACTGACTACATAGCAACATCTGCCAGCACTCAGTGCCCATGCTGTGACGATAGTGCCATGAACTGCTGCCAAGTTCAGTGCAACCAGCTCCAGTCATGATCCAACGTCTCCTCCATGATGTGATGGTGTACAACATACACATTCGGGCAGGGGATTATGACACATATGATTGCCACAAAGCTGATGTTCAAGAGAAAATATGTGCTTCCACGGTGATTCTCAGAATCCTGTCTAAAGCACAAAGGATAATATGATACAAATCCAGACAGGAGGAACTGTAAGTAAAGAATGGGTGATGAGTGTGTACTTACTTTCTTCATCTGTAGCCAATGACCCTTGTGCGTGTGACAAAGACCCGATCTTCCAAAAATGAGGCTTGCTGCAGCAGAACTCTGAAGCGATGTGCTAGGGAAGTTTTTTTGGGGGGAGGGGGGGGGGGGATGAGAACACTACTTTCACCAGAAAGAGTCGACGTTGAGGAGGAGATCAGAGTCTTGGGAAGAGAGGAGAAAAACAATACTGACTGAAGTCAGGATATCACTCTATATTGATGCAAACACAGGTCTTGCAATGAATGCTATGTTAGGTATACGCAGTACCATGGAACCAACTTCGAACACTTCGAAGGTAATTCAGTGTAAATGCTTAAACACAGTATGCATGAATATTTAATTGTATTAAGATGGTTGGCACATTATTCCGGTGTACACCTAGCCAGTGAGAGGAAGCTACAATTGCTAAGGAAGTGATTTGAAACAATCTAGAAGCTGAAATTGCACCTTTCTTTTTATCACAATCTTCTTATGAGGATGAGATAAGAGCAGCTGCCTTTGTCTACATTCCTAATCGCATACAGCAAGTTAAAAAATTTCTAGATGAAAATGACATGTTAATGAGGAGAGTAAAATGGCTTGTGCATTAGTATGAGTTCCTTTAACAGTGAATTGGTACTCGAACATGGCATGACAGAGTAATACCAGGCAATGAAGCATGGATCAAAGTAGGTGGAGATAAGGGTGGTGGTGAAAATGTAAATGGCATGAGCATGAGCATGAGCATGTACAAATCCAAGTAGCCATGCCACCCGCCAATCATCTTCCTAAATGACAGCATATACCAATCAACAGTTCCTTGGTGTCTTCGGCTTGCAGAGAGTGGTATGCTATGAGTATGTTCTGCTTTCAAAATGAACTTTCAAATATTAATACCAGCTCACCAAACTCCATTTATAATACTTGCGTGTTTACTTGTTTTAAAGCACAGGACACTATCACCAACCTTCATATAGCCCTTGACAGATACAAGAAAGAAGTTGTGACTTTAGCTGCATCACAATGGAAGTAAAGAAAATCAAGCATATCATTGCAAATAATGTTTTTAACCCAATCATTGTTATATGTTTACAGAGGCTACAACATAAAGGATATTCATGTCTGGAGACTATGAATTTTTGTGTGCACTATACGAAATGTCAGGTGCAAGTGGTAGGTACATGCACCTTGGAATACATAAATACATGTTACCTGCCCCAAAATATGGAAGCAGCAATGTTTTTGTTGCTTGGTAACGCTTGATGATCTTGAGAGCGTTGTGGTTTGAGAGCTGCTTTTGTGAAGCGAACGCTAGAGTTAATGCATAGCGATTACCAAAGATTTCTAGCTTCTGGAGATAATATAAAGAAAGTCCAATTGCTAGGGTGAACCCTCCTGGTTCAGCATTCCACTCACTCAGGTTAACTATCAATGAAAATTGCTTCATAAATCCAAACATATTCTTTATCATTACAGGTATGCCTTCCTGGACTGCACATATCTATGGGCATTTTCTTTAAATTACGCTCATTGCTTGAAGAGGAATGCCATTTGAAGAATTTAAAACTTGCATTGTAGATGTCATCGAATATGGAGCTACATGTAACTACTGCATCATAGAGCTGCAGTTAAGGACCTCACTACATACAAAGAGCAGTTGGAAGCCATTTGCCCAGAACAGTCAAATGTGAAGGATTTGTTCAACTACTCTACCATGATTGTGGGAGAGTCTAATCCACTTCTCCCCAGTCAGTCTAGTAGAGGAAAATGAGAGATGCAGCAAGAAGATAGCAGAATTGGTAAGTGGAATGCACTTTGGTATATGGATTATTTGCACCCTCTGATACAGTACTTAGGATAAACGGGGGGGGGGGGGGGGGTGATCTTGTGAAAGTTACACAACAATGTATGTGCACTTCTTCTTAACCTCAAACATGAGCATGCATCTGATGCATGTAGGAGCAAATGATTGCTGATGTTAACCTGCATGAAGCTAGAAAAAGGGTTTGCTGTGTCTGAGGAACCCTTTGTGAAGGGAGTGGAAGCAGCTCTCCAGTCTCTAAATGTACGACACCAGCAATATCATGGAGGCGCATTCATAGGCAACCATGTACACAAGTCATTGCAGGTAAAGCAAAATAAATGTAACATACTTTGTATCATCTTGATTCCATTTTAGGATCAACATACTCACACACACACACACACACACACACACACACACACACACTGTGCACACCCTAATTGACACTGCACTGAAGCACTCACCACATCTGGTCGAGGAAGCAACTGAGAAGTATAAGACAGCCTTCTCTTTGTTCTCTCAGTGCCACAACTTATACAACAAGACTGTATAACCGAACAGGAAAAGAGTACACTTGGTAAGCATCGATCCATTCACAACATGCATGCATTGCCAATAATAACACATGATCATGATGGCTTTTATTACAGCAGATTCCATACAAGAATTCTTCAGTTATTTAGGCCATGCTTGTCCTGGCATGAAAAGGACAGTAAAGATGCACCTACTCAAAGACCATGTCAGTGAATGGGTGGACATGAACAATGCAGGCTTTGGGCTGATGAGGGAACAGGACACAGAAGCTATACAGGACATATGGCTAACAAAGTACAGAGGCTAAAGTGCATTATGCAAGAACACTACCTGAGTGTGTGTCCCAGACGTACTGAAGTCTTTGAGGCCAGAAAAGCTAAGCCGAATTAGAAAACGCAAAGAATAGTGTGTAATTTTTTTCCCATGTATACATGTATGTGTCAGTGTATCCATGTAAGTTTATTCTTTAAGTCTCACATGTACTCAGTACATTATATGAGAGGACCACTTCGCTATGTTAAATCTGCCCTATTCAAAGCGTACGTTGTCACGACGCGCAGAAAATAAGCCCCATTATACCCTAAACAGAACCAAATACAGCCAGCTCTTGAGTACACGTTTCTAATAGAGCATTTAAGTTGGCCTGGCGGATTTCTCAATAAAGCATTAGTGACACGACCTATTCAAAATAAAGCGCATTTAGTCTCGGCCCTTTCTTCTCGCGTATGACAGTAAACACAACAAAGATGAAACTTATACTATTTTAGTCCTCGAAGGGCGCCTGACCAAAATATCAATTCATAGTGAGCTTACGTTGTACAGATAAAGAAGGATAAGCCCACATTCCAGTGCCATGCGGTAACTAGGGTTCAGTTGCCTGTCTCCAGACAAGGGTTGGGGACGAGACCTAATGTCCAATTAAATGAAACAGCCGTGATGATTTGCTTTAAGGTTTGCTAAAATCCACTATGAATAAAGAAACGCCATTTGACTTAGAGATTATGTAAAGTTGAGTTATTAAAAGTCAATGTCCATTAAAAGTGTGCTTGTCATTTAGTGTTTTGAAGTTTGATTTAGTTTATTCGAATATTTACTAGTAAAACACAAATGAATTTATTTAAATCTTTGATTCAGGGTTTATAAATCCTACAACTAATTAGAAGTTGTTATATTTATATGACATGTTCTTAATTAGAAAGTATTCATTTTATCTTTTCCCAATTACACAATTCATATTTGTATAACCTACACATTGTATGTAAACTCATTTAGATTGATAAAAGATCCCATTAAGAAATTTAAACCTTTGCTCTCCTTCATTTGCAAACACCTAAGTACAGGTACATGAATATTTCTCAATGGTTTGGGCAGATTATAAGATGGATAAATTCAAGGGAGCTTTTTGATCTACCCACAACAGATTTGACAGGTTGTGATCCACAGATTAGACTGGCTTATTATTCCTATCAAATGTCTTGCTGGGTGTTGCATATGAATGCAACAGTTGTTATCCATACAATCTGCGTCATGTTGGGTAATTGCAGGTACAGTGTGCACTTGCACACATGAGTATACATGTGGCAAACATACCTGATTATACACACACACACACACACAGAGTAAAAAATAGACTCAGTACGTGGATACGCACGTGAGCAGTAAACAGATAGAATGCATATGCAGGTGATGTTTGATGTATGATTGTGTCATAGATGTATTCCCGTGCTTGTTGAGTTCCCATTAGTATAACCTTCATTTTGTATGCGACAAGAGCCCTCTCCAGAGACTGTACACAGGTACATGTAGCGACATGCCATGATCCGTACAATTGGTCCATTGAATACGCATTGTTCTCTGCTAGGATTGGTCCCTTGTACCTTTGTGTACCCGGCTCTTTGTACATACGTTGTGTCTCTACGTTGTGTCCCCAATACAATTGTTTCTGTGGTGCAATAGGACAGGCCCTTTGTTCATGCATTGTGTTCCCATAGGTCTAGCTTGTCCTTTGTACATCCATTGTCTCCCCAATAGAATTGGTCCTTTGTACTGTACATGCTTCATATCCTCATAGGATTGGATTGCATTGTGTCATTGTGGCCATTGGAATGGTCATTTATTCATGTATGCATTGTGTCCCCAATAGGATTTGTCCTTTGTGCATGCATTGTGTCACCATACACGTTTTCATCCAATAGGATTTGTCCTCTGTACATGCATCAGGTCCCATAGGACTGGTCTTTTGTACATGCATCGTTTCCCCATAGGATTCCATTGAGTCCCCATTGAAATAGTGCATTGTGTTCTTTATACTTCATCATGTTCCATAGGATTAGTCCTCTGACATTCATCGTGTCCTCTGGCAGGGATTTACTGGTAAATCCTCGCCAGTAGACATGGTGCATGTACAGATGACCAATCCTATGGGACATGATATAAAGGTACAAAGGTACGAACTGTTCCCACCCCAAACCCAACCCCTGGTTTACACATGCTCTGGGTAGTATAGAAGTGTGCTTTCTTACTAGGCATAACCCATGTTCAACTTCTCATCATTGTGTATGCCTCTCCCACTCAGCTGTGTGGACTTGCAGTGATTTGGTATCATTTTGCCCACACAAAATGTGCAGTGCACAAACATGCACTTGTGTTAGTTCACATACATGCACTGGACCTTACGATTCATGCGGTTCAACACTTGCATATTCATATACATCCCACATGTGCAACACAGTAACTGTGTCTAGCGTTTACCCCTTGTTCAATTTCTTATCATTTTATATGCCTCCACTCTTCTGATATAGTTGAGCTGTTCACTCGAATAGTATAAGGGATGGCACACACATTTTCTGTCTCTACGCATGCATTCTTGATCTATTCCATTGAACAACCATGAGGCCACTGATGTATAGTGCCTTCCTTGAGATATGACCACACTGCAATATAGGTACAGTATAGCAAGGTGCACACTGTATCGTTGGACTGGTCCTTTAGAACTTGTCCTCTGAGATAAAAGAAGGAATAGATGACAAGTCATAAGGACATGGTTAGCATATTGGCATGCACGAGCGTTTTGTTTTTCTTCAGAGAGTTTTGCAGTATATGTTTGTGTAAACTACCACATGCCCTACCAAGCGCAATCTGCATTGATAGTGTATAGACATTGCCATATAGGGAAGACAAGAATAATGCCCTTCGAACAAAAAAAATTTATACTTGCATATTTCTATTTCACCAAGAAGAGGCAGCATATTGCAATTGTTGCATGTCGCACTATATCTAGTTGTGTACAGGGAATTAAATGACTTCCAAAAGAGGACTACATGCAACAATACAGAGGAAAAGCACTGAGTCCAGAAACCCATTTTCAATAGGGTCACAAAATTGAGAATCTGAACCTGCGTCAGCAGGTTCAATATAGGATTGATTGAGGAATGATGAATGTCATTAAAAATTTTAAATCGCGTCGGAAGGGACATGTCGACAACGGAGAAATGGATCACTTATCTCGTTGCAGCAATCGAACGACAACACCAAGATCTACGTTTTCATGCTAGTTTCATGTCATTAAACTATGCGCTTCCAGACAAACAAAGAACCTGCTTCTCGTGCCCATTCAAAAAAAATTGTTCGTCGTCGTCGTCGTCTTCTTCCTTAGGAAGGTATAACTCGAGCTACGAACGGTTTTAAAGAACGAAAATAGTACCAATCTCTTCAGAATTTACCGGCACGTTATCCCAGCATGTCAGTTGGACACATATCACATCTAGAAAGAAACTACAGCGAGAAATACCTTATTTGGTTGCAAGTTCTATGGCCATCTAGCAAGTTCTAGCATGTTCTTTATAAAATGTATAATTTTAGGGAGTATAACTACTCCAACAGGCACTAAATTTATTTGGTGTACTATTACCAGAGATTATATAATCTCTGGTAGAACTACACTACCACCAGAGATCATATGTTAGATATATAATCTCTGCTACCACCAAAAGGTATGTTATAAATAGCATGCTGTATGTAGCATTTAAAGTCTAAGGGCTGCTTTCTTACGTGCTAATGTAAGTTGCTCATGGCTTCCTGTCATGCACACATTAACACATTTCTTGTACGCTTGCATGCATATTATCAGATGTACAGTAAGGCTTCCCAGTTCCCTGGTAAAGGTCAATGTTTGTACAAAGGTTATTTGTGCATGCATCTGTGTCTGTTACATTGTACATTAGTTAGTAGCAGCAGCGCTACCCCCACCACCAGCAGCAGCAGAGCTGCCCCCACCCCCACCACCAGCAGCAGAGAGCTGCCCCCACCGCCCGCGGCAGCAGAGCTACTCGAGAGGAAGCGGTATCGCAGGGGTCACCGAACTAGTCTCGTACCCAGACCCTGATTCCCACAGCTGCGGATGGATTACATCACCGCCACGTAGCGGTGATGTAATCCATCCGCAGCTGTGGGAATCAGGGTCTGGGTACGAGACTATCACCGAACTACCACTACCACCCAAAGGTATGTGATGGCATGTTGTATTGCACTAGCATTAAAAAGCTATAGGAAAATGTACATGCAACATGTGTACAGCACGCATGTAAGGGATCTGCCATTCACTTCACATGTAAAGCATGCATGGTGACTCAACTGTCCTTTGTGACCTGTCAATTGAATATTGGGGTGTCATCCTTAATCTGATGCGCAAAAAGGCTTCCTTATCTGATGTAAAAAAAAGCTTTTGACACAATGTTTTGACTACAATCAGCAGCAGCGCTGCCCCGCCTACACCAGCAGTAGCAGTGCCCCCACCAGCAGCAGCAGCAGAGCTGCCCCCACCGCCACCAGCAGTAGCAGCAGAGCTGCCCCCACCGCCACCAGCAGTAGCAGCAGCGCTGCCCCGCCTACACCAGCAGTAGCAGTGCCCCCACCAGCAGCAGCAGCAGAGCTGCCCCCACCGCCACCAGCAGTAGCAGCAGAGCTGCCCCCACTGCCACCAGCAGTAGCAGCAGAGCTGCCGCCACCAGCAGAGGCAGGAGCATTGCTACCTGCACCAGCCCCACCACCGGCACAAGCAGTATTGACACCAGTGCCCCCACCACCACTTCGCCTGCTGCTCCCCTGGCCGCTGCCACCACCACCCACATGGCTCCCATGGCCAGAACCAGGCCGCCGCGGCCATAGAAGAGGCTGGGGGAGACATAGAGGACAAGGCCAAACAGTAAATAACATTTAGAACTCCTATACATATAATTTCTATTATTAAAATGTTAAACCTCCCTCCCTCCCTTTGAAAATAAAAATCAATTTGTGACCACTTATAAAGACGCCAGAGGAAAAAACTAATGAAACAAGTAAATAAAAACATTCTCTAACGAGAAAGTTGTTGGTATATAGGATTGACCAATGGTGGTGTAAAAAGCACGGAAACAAGAGTGACAGAAATTTGACTGGAAAATTGAAATAGGCCTATATTTAGCCCATTATTCAGGCATGTACTGTTACAACGTTAGTGTGCTAAATATAGGCCTATTTCAATTTTCCAGTCAAATTTCTGTCACTCTTGTTTCCGTGCTTTTTACACCTAAATTGGTCAATCCTATACACCAACAACTTTCTCGTTAGAGAGAGAAAAAGTTTAGAGAAACACAGACTTTATGTACTTGAATGCATGCATCTGTACCATCATTAGAGTGCAATAGTGTATAAGTATTGTGTGAGTGTGTGTGTGCATGTGTGTACACAAGTGTTGTGCACAGGTTCATTTACTGAACACTAAAGGGTTATGCCAAATAGAATAACTTTATTTCACACATCCAGCACTAACTATAGAACAGAAAGATGATGTGAGTGTGTGGCAAACAAGCAAACAATGTTATTCTTTGCCACATGTGTAAAGTTGTATGGGACATGATGCATGTACAAAAGGACCGATTTTGTTTATTTATTTATTTATATCTGGCCGGGGGGGGATTACAAATGAGCAATCCAATGGGTAAGAGCGACGCAATGAATGCACAAATAACTGAATGACGGGGACATAATGCACATGCAGCTAATGGACCATTGTATGGAGACATGATACCTGTACGACGAACAAATCCTATGGGCGCTTTCAGGGAACAAGATGCATGTACAGAGGACCAATGCCAATGAGGGACACAATGAAATCTTATGGGGATACAATGCGCATACGAAGGACAAATCCTATGTGGGGACAAAATGCATGTACAAACGACCAGTAGTAGTAGTAATAGTTCATCATTTCCCCATGAACATGTGTGTGTTGTGTGCGGGGGGGGGGGGGGGGGGGGGGGGGAATGGCCACCCATACACACACACTCACACACAACACACACAGGTGCATGGGAAATGTGCATTGCAGTATGTGGCTACCACTAGCAGCGGAAAGTATCATTACAATAGGGATCTCTGCTATTGTGGAGTTCAGCAGTGTACGTGTAGTTGTTCACACGTTCTACTATTGTCAATGGGTGGGTGGATGGGTGGGTGTGTCTGGCTTGCACTGTGTAACAAAGGTGGATTCAGTTATGCATACATTCAACACATGCAGGTTTTCCAGCCAAATGCTCCTACTTACCATTCCATTGATTCTACAACAGAAACAGGCCAAACAGCACGAGTACAATCAAAGAAAACATATAGTGTGTTTACAGGATTTTTTTTTCAATCTGCTTGTGGGAGTATCAGCAATTTGCTGCTCTCACTAAAAAAACACACAAGGGGAAATCCTATACATCCAACAAATGAAGAGAACTGCAGCTGAAGGAGGTGCAGTTTGGTGGCAGCGCGGTGGGATCGATCCTGAGACCGATCATCGGATCTTGGCATCGTGGCAACAGTTGTGCGGCGAGACCCAATCAACGTAATTGTGAGTTGTGAATCGTTGTATGACCACCAGGTCAGGGCGTACGTACAAGTCAGCTACGGAAAACCCTACAATGACGGAGGAAAGCGTGGCAGCCTTAATGCGGATACTGCTCGAGGACAGGAAGGCACACGAAGAGCAGTACGAGGCGCAACAGGCCCAGATGCGCGAACAAATGCAGAGGCAACGAGAAAAGGACGAATTGGAGCAGGCCCAGAGGCGCGAACAGATGAAAAGGCAACGAGAAAGGGACGAATTGGAGAAGAACCAGATGCGTGAACAAATGGAGATGCTCCGTAGAGTGGTGGAGGAGTCGCGCGTCGACCAGAGGAACCGAGAATGAGACCGACGGAAGGCGAAGCCAAGTTAGTAAAGCTCACGGAACAAGATGATATCGAGTCTTACCTGACAACGTTCGAGCGAATCATGCACGCGTATGATCGCGGCACTAAGGACTATAAGGAGACGCAAGCGCGTATAGTAATCCCTGGTGGTCCGTGACATTCAGGAGTTAGGCGAACCACAAAAAATTGTTCATACAAATCCATACAGGTGTTGAGAAGCATAATGATGATGCCAAGCACACATATTTGTCTAGCAACAAGTGGGATGCAACAGGCGACCTCATCAAAACTGAAGCTTGCGTAGAATGCCTACGAAAGTATGCAGTCGCAAAAAGAATAATAAGCACAATGCTTCTTACTGGTATGGAGGAGGTATTGAAGGAGACAGAGCTTCATGCCAAAAAGGAACCTGCTTAACAAGCACATCTGTATTTTTTTGGTGTTGCTGTTGTTATCATTGTTATGACTTACCCTTAGTGGTATTGTGGAAGGGCGAGTATGTTTATAATGGCCTTTGTTGCTGCTGTGGCCACACTCCCACAGCACATTCCCTTACCAAACAGCACTAGTGCAGTGTTGGTGATACACATAGCTTTCTAATTTTTATGTGGCTTATGTTAGCATAAGCATTGTGCTCTGGACTTTTCCATGACTTCTGTACATGCACACAATGCTTATGCTATATAGCATTAAAGTCCCGACTGCATTGCAGAATATGTTATGTGTGTACTTTAAGATTAGCATGTGCATGCATGTACGCAATGTAATTTTTAAAAGTAAACAATGCAGTGATCAGAAAATTTTCTTTATATCAAATGTACCAACAACTTAATAATTTAATAAACATAAATCATTTATTTCATATGCATAATTATAGAATAAAATGATGTATGCATCTAAGAGCAACGTTCAGAAATGCTTCTTAACTGCATTCAAAACAACAACTTCTGAAAATGATTGTTGTTTGTGAACAAGCATTCCATCTTCACCTTGGGTGTAGACTATCGGTGACCATTCTGTGCATTCTTATTGGGAAGTCAACTTGACACCCGGCCATCTCCCAGTCGATGATAAACTTGATCCCACTTTGATGAATCAGAGAAGAAGTGTTCTGAGATTTGATACAGTTTTCCTAATCCACGTCTTGGTTTTGTACCCCTATCTCTGAAGAGATACCTGAAGACATCCATTCTAAGTTCTACAGTAAATTGACATTACAAATAGCCCTGATTTTAGACTGCCATGCAGACGGACCAGACAGAAAGTTAGATACACTATCCATAATTTCTCTAACGCTTGGTTGCGGATTGAAATAGCTCCTATAAAGCACAGAATGTACACCTAAAACCACAAGATGAGGAAAAACAGCTGTTTACCTACCGCTTAGCGACAGCTGTAAGGCTTGTTTCAGGAACCCATGACGATTCTTCTTTGGTGTATCCTTCCCACAGTACTAAAAATTCGACATGCCTCTAGGGCATAGCCATGTAAATACGAATTAATTTCAAGGTGTACACAACACGCACCTTCATTTTCCTGGTCGCTACAACACGTTCTACGGGAAAATAGGGACCGGCCATTTTCTGTAGAACACGCATCGTTATCCGTACATTATCTGTACACTTTTGCTTAGGGTTAGGGTTAGAGTCAGTTTAAGTCATGGTTTCAGTAAGTAAACCTTTAACCTGGTACAAAACACTGAAACCAGAGATGCCTACGCACCCCGGTATCTGTTAGTTTGAACCAGTATATACGTATACGTAGTTGGCTGTGCCGAACACCCGCGTTCTAAATATGGCTATAAAAGGCATACTAAAGGTGAACACCTGTATTGTTTAGCCTTCGATGGTGCCTTGTACTGAGTGTATACTCCTGCCTAGCTAAATCAGCTCTTGCATGTAGTTCCTTTCCAAACTTCGATTCACTAACTTGCGCTATAGTCGATTATGGACAGTTCTCAGATTCTCAGCGTATCCACAAACTCACATCAAGATCCTCTAACACGTAGGAAAAAAAGTTACCTATTAGAGTTATTCTATATATTTCCGTCCAATTCAGCTCTAACCTGTCATCACGGTAACAGTATACCTAATGGTAGTATCAGTATTAAAATGGCCGCTGAGTGAACCTTAATGACTAAAATTGACCTTGGACACTATTAAAACAGGATGTAAAAGGCTACAATACAGTCAAAAGCCTTCAATGATGATTTCATGAACATTACAAATTCTGGAAAACTTATCTTCTTTCACTAATACGCAGAAAAAATAACAAAAGTCATGAAAAAACACTGCTTTGTTTAAGATTTCTATACTTATCTATAGAAATGCAGTTACTTGAATGTGACACTACTAAATGACGACTAAAAATTTGTATTAAAGTTCAGAACGATCTAAGGCAATGCCTTTGATCTCCCTGAATTCTGTAAAAATCAGTATATGTATTTAATACTTATAGAGGACAAATAGTGTAAGTCACTCCATACATTTCAACGAGCGCGTGCGCGGAAAATTAACTGACGTTTGCAATTACGCGAGCGTCCGAAATTGCTGGCAATGCATATCTGAGTTAAGCATCCTTCGAATGATAAGAACATACCAACGTTATGTTTTTTATGTTTACGTACGCCATGATATGGACCCGTGAATCACAGCGCTCCATTTATAGAGATGTTGGCTTTTTTTCGTTTATTTGCATGCTTGGCAAGTGCTCCTATGAATTCGTATGGGTGTATGTCAGAGTATATTAAATATTATGGCGGAGCGTACGTGGTCTCATTGATCAGTCGGTACGTAAACAATTACATATGATGGTCATCAGATGTTTTATTTTATTTTATTTATTGTCAGAAATCAAATTAAATCGTTCCATGGGTATTCGTCTAGTTGTTGTGCATTATTTTTCTGGTTTTAATCTCACGTCTGTCCCAGAGCATTTACTAAGAGTCAGTTTGACACATATGCACTGAGATAATGTTGATTCACCCCTGTCTCTGCACTTTATTCTAGGTTCTGTACAGTTTATTGAAGTGGGCTTGTATCGTTTCTGTGTGTGTGTGTGTGTGTGTGTATGTGTGTGTGTGTGTGAGTGTGTGTGTTTGTGTGTGTTTGTGTGTGTTTGTGTGTGCATGTTTGTGTGTGCATGTTTGTGTGTGCTGTGTGTGTGTGCATGTGTGTGTGTTTGTGTGTGTGTGTGAGTGTGTGTTTGTGTGTGTTTGTGTGTGTGCATGTGTGTGTGTGCTGTGTGTGTGCATGTGTGTGCGTGTGTGTGTGTTTGTGTGTGTGTGTGTGTATGTGTGTGTTTGTGTGTGTGCATGTTTGTGTGTGTGCATGTGTGTGTTTGTGTGTGTATGTGAGTGTGTTTGTGTGTGCTGTGTGTGTGCATGTGTGTGCTTGTGTGTATGTGTGTGAGTGTGTTTGTGTGTGTTTGTGTGTGCATGCATATGTTTGTGTGTGTGCATGTGTGTGTTTGTGTGTGTATGTGAGTGTGTTTGTATGTGCATGCATGTTTATGTGTGCTGTGTGTGTGCATGTGTGTGTGTGTGTGTGAGTGTGTGTGTGTGTTTGTGTGTGTGTGCATGTTTGTTGTGCTGTGTGTGTGTGCATGTGTGTGTGTTTGTGTGTATGTGTGTGAGTTTGTGTTTGTGTGTGTTTGTGTGTGCATGTTTGTGTGTGTGTATGTGTGTGTGTTTGTGTGTGTGTGAGTGTGTGTTTGTGTGTGCGTGCATGTTTGTGTGTGCATGTGTGTGTGTTGTGTGTGAGTGTGTGTGTGTGTGTGAGTGTGTGTTTGTGTGTGTGTGCATGTTTGTGTATGCTGTGTGTGTGTGTGCATGTGTGTGTGTGTTTGTGTGTGTGTGTGTGTTTGTGTGTGTTTGTATGTGTTTGCATGTTTGTGTGCTGTGTGTGTGAGTGTGTTTGTGTGTGTTTGTGTGTGTGTGCATGTTTGTTGCTGTGTGTGTGCATGTGTGTGTGTTTGTGAGTGTGTGTGTGCATGTGTGTGTGTTTGTGTGAGTGTGTGTGTGTGTGTGCGTGTGTGTGTGTGTGTGTGTGTGTGTTTATGCATGGATTAAACTTTTGGGGGTCACGTGAATATGTTTACTTTCATAGTTTAGAGATAACGTGGGGCAGTGTAGAGACCAGTTATATGGCTACACACTGGTATGGAGTCTTGGAAGCACCTTCAATTACTTTACCTGGGATGTAGCAAGTGTACATGATTTTGACCATCGGTATAGAGCGACAGGTCCCCGATTTAAGCTACCTCGGATCCACAACATTCTAGCGATCGCAATTACCACTGTATAGGTAGAATGCACTGTAGTGTCATAGGCCAGCTGCATGACCTGCCAGGCAGGACCGTCAGCCTGTCAGGCCGGACCACGCCCACTATGCACCAATAAGTGTAGTCTATATATATTAAACTTCGTTATGAAAATAATTTGCATCACTAACTATGTAGTCTCGTTTCCAGACCGAAAGTTACGCAGCTGTGGGTGGATAACATCCCGTAGCAGCTGCGTTAATTTGGGTTAGGGTACGAGAATAACCACAATGTGCAAAAGTTATACGGTTTCTTGTAGATCTATAGGAATGCCACATATAGCGCGTCCAAATAATGTGCACCACATTTCTGATATAGCTACACTTGTATAATAACCAGAGTCGTTACGGATGTCACGCAAAAAATTGATCCGGGTAAAAGTGATCCGGCCGGTGTCACAGGGAACTCGGTCCCCCACTAATTGGGGAACTCGGTCCCCCTCGGACCGAAGTTCCTAGGGAATACTGTACATCTAGGGATTTGGGGACCGAGTTCCCTGAATATAGTTCGAGTCTCACTGCACGCAAAGAGATGTATGGGCATCTAATAAATACTGTCACCGATCATGTTTCATTTAATGATAATGCATTGTGTGTACATTTGTCTAGTTTTGTGTCACTTGAAATGAGCTATAATATGTTCTAAATAATGTACAGCAGCTTCCTCGTAGTTCATGGCAGTGTTGTCCTTGCGTACCAGCAGAATAATTAGCTGAGAAAAATTTTTTTCCTAATTATGCAGAATACAAGCTTTTCTTTCTAGCTTACTTCAGGATAAAGCACATCCCACGCCAGTGATATAGCACGCAGTCCGTCAGCACCTTCATCAATTGCGATGCCATATAAGAAGTGCTTGACTGCCTCTACCTGTTATGTTGTTTAAAAATAATATTCCATAACCGGGAGAATGACAAACAACTTGCCACATCCATGCTTTTCATTGGTCATAAGTGGAGTGAATGCTTCAATGCTTCATAGCTCGACGATGTTGATTTGAGGAGGTACTTGTGTATGGCCGAGGTATTCTTTTGCAATGTACTTTGCACTTGCTTTCGCAATGTATATTGATGCAAAAAAAGAATGGTGTTCTTTTGTGCATCAGTATTTTTCTTAGATGAGTCTGAAGTTAAAGTTCAATGTTTGACGCATGCACCCATGCAATTGTTAGAATTTCAAACCTCGCTGTTGTGACATAAATTGACTAGTTGCTTCAAAGACAGTTTCTTATCGCTGCAGATAAGGTAAGTATCCATTAACAGATATGAATAGTTATGTTCTCTTACATGTCAACAAAAAATGGCAGTGGTATCTTCCACAACCTTAAATTCATCGCATCCCTCTCATAGAAACACTTTGCTGGTAGAGGGTCAATGGGGCTAACATCCTCTAGCATTGGATGTTTAAAACCTGGTACAAAATGTTGATAGTTAAGAGAATGACCTGCCAAGAATATTAAGGTACATAACATTGTAATGAAAATATTTGCCCACTATCAGCAGTTTGGAGGTCTGATGAATCATTGTGTTGGGCTGACATGATCTGTTATTAGAGCAAATTAGAGCACCACTTCCACTGCCTTTTGGTAAATACCCTCTGCAAGGCATTATGGACATCTTGTGGTACAAAATCTTTACACAAAGATAGAAATATCCTCATCTCCTCATAGTTGATTTTCAAACTATATGAAGATAAAAGTCTCACAGATCAAATGTTAGCACTGAAATGCCACACCTGGGATGGATCAATCTCATTGCCAGCCATGACCGAAGCCAAGTGCATGATGTCTAGGCAAATCCTAATCAATTACAGTTCATTAATTAATTCAATGCTTACTGAAAATGTTAGTGGAAGCTTTTTCACAATGCAGTCTGCAAACTGCAAGTGTAGACAAGGAATGAAAAATTATAACATCACTTTAACTTAATGTTTTTTTTACCTTGCATACTAATACTCCACAGTCTACAGCATTAGTCTGCCTTATAGTACAGGCCTAAATCATGAGTGTACCATTGAAGTTTACAAACAGGTATCCAGCATAATAACATACATTGCACTCTTTAATGGTCCAGGAAGAGATATCAATAGGTACTGAATACTGATTGTAGTATTCTTGGGTCAGGAAATTGCTAAATAATGATAAATGGTCAATAAAATAAGCAAGAGAACACCTAATGACATGTAATGCATTTCCTTGAATTTCATTGTAAAAAGAATCATATAGAGATACTGATCTGTCATGTATGTCAATCACCTGCAGCTGGGTGGGATGGGGGGGGGGGGGGGGGGGGGGAATAACAACTTTGCTCCATAAATGTACCATTTCTATTTATTACCGCAAGAAACCAGTGTTGAGGAATATTGCATGGCAATATTATGTACTTGAAATTAAACATTCCTTTCTCCTAACAATTGAAATGCAAGATAAAATTTAATCCTGTAGTTCTTTACTCAATACCTTGAACACTGACTTCTTCACTGTGTAGCTATTTGTAGCAACCATGTTGAAAACAAATGTATTCATACACTTCACTTCCTTACCATCAAAAATATAAAATCATAAATGCTTATGTGGAACGTTCCATACGAAAATGGGTCTTGTGGATTTTATTTTATAACATAAACTTTAAAACGATATATCTTCCGAAATTTTAACGCTATCGGGTTCCTATTTTTAACGCAACATACCACACCAATACTGTATGTAAGAATCCATTTTGGTGTCTTACACATGCGGGGTACCGACGTTACAAGGTCCGATACCTGTTCTGTTCGTTATTTTTTGCTTTTATCCGTTATAGAGATACAAGTGTGCAAAGTAATTGCATATTTCCCGGGCGTTACGCGCCATTAACGTATTACGACTGGCTTCGTAATACGTTAATGGCGCGTAACGCCCGGGAAATATGCAATTACTTTGCACACTTGTATCTCTATAACGGATAAAGCAAAAAATAACGAACAGAACAAATCAATAGCGGTAGGACCCTTCTACATAAGTACCTATATTGAACCAATTTGGACACTCCTACCCGAAGATGTGGCCGTTTTGAACCCTACGGGGTATCGGACCTTGTAACATCGGTACCCCGCATGTGTAAGACACCAAAATGGATTTTTACATATAGTAATGGTGTGGTATGTTGCGTTAAAAATAGGAACCCGATAGCGTTAATATTTCGGAAGATACATCGATTTAAATTGTATGTTATAAAATAAAATCCACAAGACCCATTTTCGTATAGAACGTTCCATGTAATGAAACTAGAAACATACTTCTGAATGTTCCTCTTCAAGCAAAAGCAGATAACAATTTATTATCTTTACTGAAGTGCACTGAAATGATCTTCACAATTACACTTTCATTATCACCTATGCAAACGCCTTTTATTAGATCTGTAAATTCATGTGCTGTAATCCATAATGATCCCTTGTGACCTGTCATTAAAATGGCTACAGAAGATGAAGGAATTCTAGGTAAGCCATATGCATTGGACTAGAAATGACATCATGAGACCACATAGTGATGTGTAGAGTATATCATTGATCATCCGGATGTAACATTGCACTTATAGCAGCTAACCGAATAATTGTCTGATTCATGTGTTCACATAATCCGTTTGACTGTGGAAGGTAAGCAGAAGTGATTCGATGATCCATTTCAAAGCTGTTGCAAAGACAATCTACAATCTAGGAATGGAATGAAATGCAAACAATCAACAATGCAAACCATCATGTCACACGCTAGCCTCGTCCCCAGGCCCTATTTTTATATTAAAGTTAGCGGGGACCAAAAATAGGGCCTGGTAGCGATTGGCAAGGTCTTGGTGCGCATGCGCTAGCATTCTCCAGAATCTGGAGAATCGTGCACTGTCGTAATTTGGTTTGCTCATTTCCGTATCTTACTAGTCTGATCGACGAGTGATGGCGTATTCAGCTGAGTTCCGTGAAGCGGTAGCTTATTCTCTAAGGTGTATTCACCAGGAAAGCCTAGTACTCAAGGCCAAGCAGGAGGAAGCTCTTTTCCATCTGTACAATGGTCGGGATGTGTTCGCTTGGTTTCCTACTGGGTACGGGAAGTCAATTTGCTACCAACTCTTACCGTTCATGTTCGACTTCAAACTGAAGCGCACCACTGCTCCCCAAGATCAACGTAGTTCAGTCCTAGTGATTTCTCCACTAGTTTCCCTGATGGTCGACCAAGTTTCTGGTCTACAGAAGAGAGGTGTTAATGCTGCAATACTCTCTGGAAACAAGGGTAAGTATTCCTATGTTTAAAAAACCAGATCTAGATGCCAATGTGTCATTGAGGTTTTCTTCTTATTTGTGCAGATGTGGACAAGGAACTAATTGCCAGTGAGAGACAAGTGTCTCTTGGTCATTTTCAGCTCCTGTACAGTGCTCCTGAGGCCATTCTTGGTACAGACACCTTGTGGAGACAATTTCTTGTCTGTCAGGTCTGTCAGTTAGCATTGTGGCAGTAGCTGTTGATGAAGCACACTGTGTCTTCAAGTGGTAAGTAGCTTGAGTAAAAATAAAAAATAATTCTATGTTTCCACTATACAGGAGCAAAGACTTTCGCCCTTCATTTGGTGCACTGAAAGACCTAAGGGCTTTTATGCCACCTGGTGTTCCAATGCTTGCAACTACTGCTACAGTAACTGTGAGAATGAGGGAGTACATAATTGAAAAGCTAGACATGGGAGGTTGTTTCATTGTATCTGAGTCTCCTAACAAGCCAAACATTTGTTACGAGGTGACTCGAAAGAAAACCATTGAGGAGGACTTTGAATGTATCATCAGGGATGTAGCTGCAAATAAGGTCAAAGCCCAGAGGGTTGTGGTGTACTGCCAATCTCTGGATATGTGTGCATCTCTGTATGCTCACTTTCTCCATGTTCTACAAGATGCTAGCTACTATCCTTCAGATGCTGAACACATCAGTGACAACCGTTTATTTGCCATGTTCCACTCCTGTACTGATGAACACAACAAGAGGGTGGTTATGTCCAGTCTAAGAGAGAGTGATAGTGTCTTACGAGTAGTATTTGCAATGATGGCACTTGGTATGGGGGTTGACTTCAAGAGCTTGGACTACATTATCTACTATGGTGCTTCGCGTTCTCTTGAGGACTACATGCAGGAGAGTGGCAGAGCTGGCAGAGATCACCAACAGTCTGTGTTCAGAATTTATTGGAAACCGAGTGAAGCTCCTGTGTATGCAGACCACGGTGTCCATCGTTACAAGGAATTGAAGGACGTCAGAGACTATCTAGAGAATACTGAGCATTGTCGCAGGTTTATGTTGCTGAAGTACTTTGACCCAGCTGTCGCCATGACATTAGGATCCCGTGACAGTACACTTTGCTGTGATTATTGCCGATCCAAACTTCAGTGAAGATCCATATCCTCTCTTACACAATCACCCCTACACTTCCCATCCTAAACTTTTATTGTTGCACTGCAAACCCACACTTCCTTCTTACACTGCACATACAAAATTCACCTCATACACAACTGTTACTCCCACATCAGCGTGGGGTTTGAAACACGTGAGTGCATACAATGTATGTTGTGCATATATAAAGGTATGTATATGGCCATTAGTAGTCCTCCATCTCATTGATCTCATCCACTACTATTGCACTATCTTCCTCATCCTCATCATCATCATCATCACTACCTGCAGAAGTATCACTGATTTTGCTGTGCTGCTTTGCTTTCTTCTGTATCCAGATGATCATTTTTTCTCTATCCAATCTATTTAGGGGATTTGATGAGAAGTTGGGGAACTTTGAGTGGTATCTCTCATCAATCACCTCCAGTATTCTGGCCTGCAGTACAACTTCAGCAACAATCTGTACATCTTTCACATCTGACCTCCTGCTGTGAGCAGTTGCTTCTGGATGGATTCCTGTTTGTCTCTCAAAGCCAAGAGCAAGCCTCTCAAGGGAGGACACTGCTCTTGCAGCACGAGTACTAGCAAACTCGGTAAAGTTAGCTCCCATGCATGTTCCCTATTATTTCTTTGTACAGCTTGTTTACATGTTCATTGTGGAGATCACAAGCAATGTTTCGACCTTTGCCACCATGGTTATTCACAAACCTTCCCCAGGTCAGCTGGTGCACAAGGTATGGCTGGAGAGTAACAAGTTGGAATTGTAGTCGAAGAGCCTCAAGTGCATATTTCGTCTTCCTCTCTGCATGGAAGTGGAGCATACACAACTTCCAACACCTGATGATACGTTCTCCATCTCCTTCCTTGCAAGCGTCGGTGAAGAGATGGACTATAGCTGCAAAGTGGCAGAGGACCTGTGCATAGCTGTGTACTTGATCACCAGTGTCTGGTACACTCTCATTGAGAAAAGCCTCTGGAATCACTGTAAACCTTCTAGCCACCTTCACGGTCAGGTCATTCAACAAAGACATGTTTACGATTATATCCTTTATGTCCCCCTCAGGTCCTCCTATGTTTAGCTCTCTACATGCAGCTGCCACTGTGTGTCCCTTGAACACAGTGAGTAATGCACCCTGGCAAGCGTGCATGTCATCCTTTGGTTTCTTAGCTTTGGACAACCGTCCAAGTCTTGTAAAGAGTTGGGTGAGTGATCCATGGTCTCGTGGACTGATCTTCACAAGCTTTTGCCAAATCAACTGCAAGGTACATGTACATGTAATATACTAATAGTCACACTGAATTATCATGTGTATGTAATGTACTACATGTACTTACCATCATGAAGTTCATGACACAGTGCCAGTCCTCTACACATGGCTCCAGCTGCTCAAGTCGACCCTCTCGTGTGTTGGAGCACATCACATGACGCTTGGCACCCTGCATGTTCTCGTTCACAAGTGACATGGTCGCCCCCTGTAAGAGCTACATGGCTGTACGATGCTCCTAAGTATGAGGCCATCTCTCTCATTATTCACTGCTCTTGGTCTCATTCTTGTGCAGCACATCCAACACAAGGACGTCAGACTTGACTGCCATCTTGTCACTGTAGGTGTGTGGAATGTGAGGGACAACAAACTTCTTCAGCTGACGCAGGTCCTTCACGTAATCGCACAGTATTCTAGCAACAAGCACCTCCATGTCACTCAGAATAACCTTCATATCCTCTCGAGATGGCAGAAAGCAGTCTAAATGATGTGACATGAGGCTAGGTGGGGAGAACTCAGGCAGAGGAGCCGGAGGTGAGATGCAGGCCTTTATTGCAAGTAGGCTGAACATGTGTCTAAGTTCCCCGTGATGGTCACTCCTGATGTCACTTACATTGCACTGCTTGTCCACATTGTCACCTACAAACTTTACAAAAGCCCCTCCTCTTAGCCATTCATCCATCACTTTAGTATGTTGTTGGCTTATTTCATTTACTCGCTTGAGAATGGCATCGTAGGTAAGAGTAACATTCATGTGATTCAGCTGTGTCCAAGTCTGTAAAAAAGTAAGCTGTTATTTATATATTTCCTTTCCATGCCACACACAAACACATACACTTGCACACACCTTCTTGTGAATGTTAATTATTTGAAAAGAGAACACTGGATACATACGACTGCACCCCACACATAACTCTGTTGCGCTCCTTCAAGAGAATGGCCACTGCTGTGCACAAGCCTGGGTACTGTGCATCCCCTTTCTTGTGCTTGTTCCTGCTGGCTGAACGTTGTGTCACTACACAGTTATTCACAATGCTGAAAAGAGTTGGCGCCTTGGTGCTAATCTCTGAAATAGCTTGAGTCCATGTGAATTTCTCAGCCTGCTCGAGGGACATATGGCGGAACAGTGATACTGGCTGTGCGCTCTTTTTGCACAACAAGGAGCACTCATCATTAACCATTCGGGACACTTTGGACACAGCCTCCTGTCTGAGATGAGGATTGGCAAAAAAAAGCTCTGCAAATCGACTTCATGTTGCCACCAGCCAATGCCTTGACAATCTTTTCATATTGAGGACTGACAACTGTGATCACATCAGCACCATTTCCAGGTGAGTACACAGAAATCTGCACACATTGTGCACAATAAGTATTAGGAACATTATAGTTAATAAAATATTTACCTTAACTGATGTAGGAGCAGCCATAGCATCTTCAGTTGTGTTATCACATGGTTTCAACACAATTAAGCTTGCTTCCGTAACTATGGTGCATGTAAATATGGTTGATGAATTTATGTATACAGCTTACCTTCAGCGGAATTCTGAGATACATTTGGGGCACCAATCACATGTAGCTCTTGGTCTCCTGGGCCATCTGTAGTACCTGGTACCTGATCATTGATACTGTCACTCAGTGGCTCAGTGCAATTATCAGTCTGTGCTGTGTAAGCATATATAAATCAAGTGTGATACATTATGTTTTATATTTCCCTTACAGTTATGGCAATCAGGATAAGTAAGTCTTCTTCCAGGGCGCTCAGGAGTCAGACGCTTGGCCACAGGTCTACACTGGCTAGTGTGAGGAGATGCCTCAGGGCCACTGGTGTCCTTGGTTCTTTTTCGTGTGATCTGGGCTTGTGAACCCATGGAATCACTAGTGCCAGAGCCAGAGGGTGAGGCTTTATTCTTCGCATAACTAGCCTTGGCTGTTCTTATAATGACTCTGCTGACAAAAGTTTCCTATTGCAGATCCCGCAGATGAACTTAGTCAGACCATCATCTGGAGCCACTGGGACATCAGCAACCTTGCTGAGCCTTTCTGCAAGACCTGAATTCAAAGATTCTGTAGAAAAGAGTGCTACGAAATGTGTGGGAGGCACAACACTGCCACAAATCCTGCAGGACCTTGACTCTTTCCTTGTCTCCATTTCTTAGCATTGATTTTGTTATATTTCGAAATGGAGCGCTACGCAAATCCACGGGCGACGCATATACGACGGTCTGGAACGAGGTAAAGCTTACGCGGAGAACCGAATTAATATACGGAAAGGATTACAAACCAAATTACAACAGTGCACGATTCTCCGATTCTGGAGAATGGTTAGCGCATGCGCACCAAGACCTTGCCAATCGCTACCAGGCCCTATTTTTTGTCCCCGCTAACTTTAATATGAAAATAAGGCCTGGGGACGAGGCTAGTGACACGCTAAATATCTCATATCTTGCTATAGGATGTATTGTGTATTATAAATGGTGTCTATGTGTAAGCAAACCACCACACATTGGTTGTTATGGGTTACTGTATCACTTGTTAGATTATGATCAAGGTGTATGGACAGCATTTGTGGCTAGATGGTACACACACCCACCACCACTGTCTCTCTTCCAAGCACACGTAAAATTTTGCACAAAGGTACCTTATTCACAAATTCTATTCCCTGATCTGTAACAATATCTCCTGCACCAAACCTACAGTATAAGGAATATAAGAACGTTGCTACAGTGATAGCATTTTTGTTGGGCAAAGCAGCTGCTTCAGGCCACTTTGAGAAGTAATCTGTAGCAACGATGCATGTGTGTGATATAGCAATTTCCCCGAGGTGTCAACGTGAGGGGACCTATGATATCAACTCCCCACATTTCCCATAAACCTGTCACAGGTACAGGCTGTAGATCTAGCGTTGGGCATTTCACAGATGGATTCATCCTTTGGCAGGATTCGCATTCAGATATCTGATAGAAGAAATGACTGTTCAGAAGTATAAATGCGCGAGGACAGAATCGCGTACCCATTTACGGATGTCCAAGTGCATACTTGGCCAATAGTACTGCTTCATTCTGCCTTCGGTGCGATCTCTACGCTGATGCCCACCACTCGACGACGCATGACACTCAGTAAAAGCCCGTCTTCTGTCTATGTCTCCGAAAAGGACAATCCGTTTACTTTCTTGTTTTATGTAATACATTGTACTTGTATCTCCGTCAACCTGGAAGTCTTTAGAACGCTTCCGAATTATACGTCTAACGTCACCCGTAGCCCCCAAGGGGTAGCTGCCTTCTGCAAGGTAGACTTTGACCTGCGACAGGGTTTCATCACAAACACTTTGCCGACAACTCTCTATTTCACACGGCTGTCAAATCGAGCTAGTTTCTGATGCACGTGGACGAGCGTATAATAAATTCGGACAGAAATTTCGGTCCGGGGGGGACTCAATTCCTTAGGGAAGTGGGTCCGGTTTAATTGATTTTGTGCATCCAGGGATTTCGGTCCGGGGGGGGGGGGGGGGGGGGGGGGGGGGGGGGGGGGAGGGGGGACCGAGTTCCCTAGGGAAGTGGGTTTTCCGGACCGAAAATTCGGGGGGACCGAGTTCCCTGTGACACCGGATCACTTTTTGTTGCAATTATAATTGATCCGGCCGTTGGCTGCAAAAAGTGATTCGCCTCTGCAAAAAGTGATCCGCCTCTGCAAAAAGTGATCCGCCTCTGCAAAAAGTGATCCGGGTTCAACTTCTTGTCGATACAAGTTTGTTTTGATATTTATATACAAATCTTAGCAATATGCAGATCGGCCGGGCTCCATTTCACCAGTTGTAGGGACAAATCCATTGCGTATCGATCCTTTTTCTGCCAATACATGAACATAAGACAGCTCGATCCATGTACATTTAGTGCATGCGTGGCCCGATGCTGCCAAAACTGATCCAGACCGCAGCAGGGCTCATCACATAAACCATATAAGTTCATCCCTGCATAGTACACATAATCAGATGCATAGAAAACATATATGCATGGTTTGCATATTTTCTACAGGTAATATATTTGGGGAGGCCAGGAAGGATGTTGGGGTGGGAAGCATTCTGATCTCTATATGAGAAGTGATGTCTTTGTTCAAAATATTACCATGCACTATAAATGTCTGCTGCTATTTTTATACTGCTGATTATGTGTAGGCAGAAGTATGGGGATGGAGTGGGAGGGCTAACAGTTTTTAGCAGGCTTTTAGGATTCTGATATCTTTGTGAGAAATGACAATGACAAGAATAACTAATTCATAATTTATTTGATTTGCATGACAATGAAATGTAAGTTGGATATATTATACTTCTTCACAAGATAGGTGGAGTCTTGCCCAGGGTACAGATCACACCCAGACAACAGAACTAACTAGCAGCTAGAGATATTTAACCCATTCCTGCCCAGGGTACTGGCCACACCCAGGCAACACAAGTAGATAGATTTAACCCAATCTTGCCCAGGGTACAGACCACATCCAGACAACACAACTAACCAGCAACTAGAGATATTTAACCCATTCTTGCCCTGGGTACAGACCAACCCTTTTAATCAGCATCAGCTAAAGTGATTCTTCCTAATGTGCACCCCAGCAAAAAGAGCTGGGAGTATGTGGCGCGCGCGCGTGGTGTGTGTCATTGCGCATATCGGGATGAGGTATCCAGATGTAGGAACGGACCGTTAACGTACGCAGTCGTAGAAAATAGGTAGATGCACGCCGAGCGCACGTTCACGCCGATGAAAGAAATATTCAAATGTATTGAACCAAGGGCGCATTACCAGCAACGACACGCTCCTCCCACTCACACAGGCACCAATTTGCACTATAAGGGCGCGCCCACCATTTGATGTTATTAAACATTATTGACTTCTAAATAATATTATTACGTAATAGCAAAAAGTAATTAATTTTGTTGTTGATTCTCCTGCTCGCAAAATGAAAGCGAAAAATAAAAGAATGCATTATTTATATTTTAAAAATCAATCCAACTGCGTTAATGTTTAAAAACAAATACTTTACATGCGTTTTCAATGTACAGACGTGTATGGATGTCCGAAATTGCTGGACATGAGGCAACAAATGGTCTGAGAGGAGGCTTCGTAGCTTGTGGCTTGCGCAGACGACAAGCTGAGCACACTGCTCAACAACACTCTTTGGAAGGAAGGAGTATGTATACTATGTGCTCCCGACATGCAGTAGGCATGCGTTACGTACCCGTGCATACGTCTTCTTATCACCAGCATGCAAAACGTCGTTATATTGTGGATTTGCTTTAAGATGTCCCAAAACTCCTCCACGAACGCCACTCGATGATATCCCTTCATCAATTTTTTATCATGTTGTGACTGCACAAATGATGTAAGACAAAACTTAAACTTACATGTACAAACGCTATACAATGGCATGCTAGCTTCTATAGGCCCTTTTCGTCACTCGGATATTTCCGTAAAAGCTGTGAATCAACATGGCGGACGTGTATTAATTTATATTGTGTGACACTGACGTATGTTAGATTACGGAGCGATCACATGACACATGAAAAGGGCCTATACGTGGTAAATTAAGTAGGCAGGAGATTCCAATAAATCTATCGAATCACAACGCTGTTGATTCGTGAGAATCCGAACCGATCCTGTTCGACGCCTTCAGTTGCACGTAGCTGTTGATGGCCCTATCTCGTTTTCTAACCCAGCGCTTCGACGCCCATCGCAACAGTAGCCAAGGCGTGGTTGCTCCCATGACAAGTGTAAACCCCATCAGAAATTCCTCTATGAACAGGTTGATGCTATCTTCTTCATCCCGCAACAGGTAATGTACACCGAATGAATACAGGAGAAGCCCGATAGCGCCGTACTCCATCGCTGCCAATGCGGCGCAGGACACGAGGCGGTGGAGGGGGGTCTCGACGCCGTCCACCACTAACAACATGAGGAATGTCAAAAAGGCAAATCCATTCGAAGAAAGGAACAGAATTCCTGCTACCTCTGCAATTGCCTTTGGGAAATCCAAACTCAGGGAGTAACATATATCGACTGCTATTGGCTCATCGTCGCTGATATTAACGAGAGTATATCTGCCGTCCGTATCGAGTATGTAGCAGTCCGAATTTTTGCTTTCATAAATGGACGCGGTGATCTGTTCCACGATAAACTGGTCCCAGAAAACTACCAAAGCCAGCGACGCCACACTGGCCACGTACCAGCTGAGCAGTGTCATGGCCCATTTGCTGCTCAGGATGTGCTCCGTGGTGCATGATCACGTGACCAGGACTGGTGCTGTGCACGATTTCATATTCTACATAGGGAGTAGACAGCTCTGTGCTTCTGGTCTTCTCCGTGCTTGTATAGGAGGATTGATCCGTACTCAGGCTCTTATCTTTTAACTCTTCTCCGGGTTCTTTGGATACCGTTGGCGGGTTTAGGCTTTGAATCGCTTCTCTGTGGTGCAGCATGTTGAAGAACGTTTCGAGCATGTAGGCGATAACCTTTCGATCAGCCTCTTTCAGTTTCGCGATGGCCTTCCATTCCCTTTTCCACGAGACTAGCCGTATTATCGTCAAAATTATGGTGACGAAGTAGGTGCTCCCGACGATGATGCAGATGGGCACGAGGAAGAGAGCTTCATAACTGCTCTTCTGCCATTGAAGGTAAGGTTCTTTCGACGACATCTAAGCAATATATCAATGGAACGGATAACAATGCTATACATGTAATTAAAACCACACTAAACATTAGCGTTTACTAATGTCTACTTTTCCCATGCCCTCTACACTGCATGAATGTGATTACGTGTTGCTAATAGACGATTCGTCGGCACGATACGCGCGTTAAAGCGCGTGGTTGTGCACTCTCAGGAGCTCATGCATTGAATTGGACGCCTCGGAACATATCCCCACTCACGTGCTCGTAACGTAATGGTTATAGTATATGCCATCTTATGCGTCGTGACATGTATTCAAGTGCAGTAACTCAAGGCTTCTTCGTGCGCGAAAGTTAATACAAAAGACTCCGGTTCTCACGTACCTGTTAATTGCAGACGTGTTTCGCTCTAGCCCGCTTTGAATTTTCTTTACGCCTACACTCGCGACTTTTATAGTATACCTTCCACTTGGTGCCGAGGAACAATAACACGACTGTGGCTGTTTGGGACTATATACGGTGTAGAAGACCGTTTACCGCGCTAGCGTATAATACCGACGCACTGAACCACCACAGGACTGTATAACACCCCTTGAATATACCACACTACAGCAGTATACACCAAAGGACGCACCGAACATGGATTGAACAGGGTTTTTATACATAGCGGTGTCACGGTACACTATTTTATCCGCCCGGATAATTAGCGCAAGGATTTAATATCCGGCCGGATAGTACAATTTATCCTACCCTGGTATAAACTATCCTAGGATGTTTTATCCTATACGTACATGCGTTTACGTATTGTTTCCTACCCTAGGAAAAAAACTTTCTTTATAAGTTAGAAACTTTTATCGCAAAGGTACATGAATGTGTAATGTACCTGTATACCGGGTGTCCACGAAAGTACGCAATCGGGAATAACTTTTGATAGGAGTATGAATATTTAGAAACTAACAACTTGGCAAATGTGTTTAAATGCTGTTATTATCGATGCGTAATTAACTTTAATAAACACAACAAATAAACACTTTTAACGTGAAACCATGTTTAGACACCCGTTTCGAAGCCAAAAACAAAATGATCATATTTCTTTCATTTGAAAGTGCCTATTTCACCTCGCTTACGCATGCGCATAGTTACACTTCATTGCATACGCAGGTCCAGTTCCAAGTGACGCAAGGTAATGACGTACCGTATTAGCTCCACCCCCTTCAACTTGCACGTTATCACGTGCCACTTAGCCCCACCTCACATTCGTCCCTCGAATTGCTTAATTCTTAATAGTTTTTTTCAGCGAATAGCCTAATAATGATCTCATATATACTAGTAAATAGCCGTCTCGCTTTTAGAAATGAACTAGCCGTATTACTACCTCTTCGTAAAAGAAAACATACACCCGACCGTTGGTCATTCATACGGGCGGTGCGCACCAATTAGCGTTCTTGCTACGTGTTGTGGATGAGATCGAGATTCGCCTTACGTAGTACAAAATCACACTGGAGGATGTCTTCGATGCAAATGGTTGGTGAGTTAAAGGCACGAACGACTGGGTGTGTACGTACGGGTACACGCACACATGGTGCAGTCCATGCATCAAGCAAACTATAGATCCTTCCAGCTAGCTCTACATTAATTGCTAACTGGTATATGCCCGTAATACTAGAGAAGCCGCGTGTATACTGCCTATAGCTCCTACTAATATTGAAGCCTAAGGCTCTTAGTGTGCTGTTTAGTTACCAATGTATGTGTGAAAAAAGTGACGAACTGTTCAAGCATTATTTTCAGCAGTATTCAATGTCATAGGAACTGTCGATATGGCTCTGAACTGGTGTGTATGCGTATTTGTGTGTGTCATGGTGACTTGTGTTCAAATCTGTGGTGTGTGCTAAGTCTAATCAGTTTTAAAACCAACGTTGTTCATTAAGTAAGAGAGTGAGCAGTTTCACCAACATCAGGATGCCTCTAACTGGGCATGACTTGTAAAATAATACCACCTAATTCGCAGATCTAAATGTAATGTTGAGATGATCTTCAAGTGTCAGTGAATTCTTATTTGGTTGTTTCATGCATGCAAATTTATACAGTTTGTTAAAAAAATATTTGGTGTTGTAGGTGGGTGTACTGTTGAGTAGCTTTGAAAAACATTCACATGCTTCCTGTTAGAGCTTAGTATTTTAATACTAGTCATTTGCGTGTTTCAAAAATATTATTCTCATGCAATGGAAGCAATCTGCTTATATGCCTGTTTGTCCCTAAAGAGCATGTCACTTTGTCATAGAAGGATGAGTCAACAACTTCTTCACTCACAAAATATACCGATGTTTGGTACTTTTGTTGCTTTCTACTGTGTGGTTGTCCAATCCAAAATACTCACCCAGTGAGGTTACCCTACCCATCACCTAAATACTGATGCAACACTGGAAAATACCAATGCAACCTGATTAAACCTTCAGGCTACCAAATATGTTTCACCCATCACATTCTTGCATCAACAGGGCAATACATTTTAAATTCACACCAAGAGCGATTACAACACATACATTACACGTAGCTAGCTACCTCTCGTCCAGCACTTGTTTGAAAAAATACAATATTAATCCTCCAGGGATGCTCAAGGCATTTGAACCAACACACACATCAATACCAACAACCTAAATACGACCACTACTAATACTTTGCCATGGTTTGAATGTAATTGTTCATAATCCCATTTCTGACTTAAATCTAGTGCAGACTGATGTAGTACCTTATAAGAATAAACCCACTTGCTACATGCATGCATGCATGCAGCTACGCAAATTCACATGCCATATTAATCATCTCAAAACACCTACCATATTGTCACACCCCACCCGGATATCTAAATAATTTCTGAATAACCATCAAATCACATCTTGCACACACATACACACACATACACACACACACACACAAACACACAAAACACACACACACACAAACACACATGCACCCACACATCACACAACACACACAAACACACACACAAACATATACACATACAAAAACACACATACAAACACAACCAAACACACACAAACACTCAAACTCGAACACACACACAAACACACACACACACATGCAAACACACACATACAAACACAACCAAACACACACAAACACTAAACACACACAAACACTAAACACACACACAAACACGCACACACACACACACACACGCAAACACACACACACGCAAACACACACACACAAACACACACACAAACACACACACAAACACACATGCACAAAGAATGGATACTCCAAAAACTCAAGCTTTCTCACATATCAAAAACCTAAATGTAATTATTGCTTTGCCATAGTTTGAATGTAATTGATTATAATCCCATTTCTGACTTAAACATACACTCCTATTAGTGTCTGATGCAGTGCATTAAGAACGAACCCACTTGATACATGATGCAGCTATGCAAATTCACATGCCATATTAATCATCTCAAAACACCTACGACATTGTCACACCCCATGCAGAAATAAATATTCTGAATAACCTTGAAACGTTACATCTTTGCACACACATACACACACAAACACACACACACACAAACACACACACAAACATACACACAAACACACACAAACACACACACAAACACACATACACAAACACACACACAAACACACACACACACAAACACGCTGTGAGTCCAGTTACTACACTGCGAAGTAGCCATGTTACAGACGGTGTTTGCCAGAAGGTTAAAAACTCTACACTTGTGTATGCATAGTGGATTTAGTACAAGGGCTTCATTGCTAATAATTAGTCCATGGCATACTTTCTAACCACAATGAAGAGCTGGCCCTTGCAATGCATTTCTTCTATGTTATCGTGTTAGGAAACTGACTTCCTTATCACAAACCACTCAGCAAATTTTCTGCCAAGGAAAATATTTGCATGAGCTGTTTCTGTTTATACGAAACCATCAGTGGTGTGACCTCGCATAACAATGGGATTAATTTGTATTTCTTTATTACATGCAAGTATGAGATGAGAATGTACTACATGACAGTACTGCATATTATAAACAACGTACAATGTCTATAGCATCCTGTCCTCCACTTTATTATGCATGGTCCCTTGTGAGAGATGTTGTTTAAAGTGCAAAGTGTGATTATTACAAAAGTTTTGTATGACCACAATCAGTCTTCATGATTTGGCTGTTTTATTTTGACTAAATGCTAAGATTGGGACTGTGTTTCATTTTCCGCTGTGGGGATGCGAAATGGTGTTTGAGGTATTTGTTAAAGCCTAGCTGGAGCATGTGTTCAGATGAGTGGATTGCCAGATATGATGTTCCTAGTTAAGACTCTGACTGATAAGCATTCGTTGTGATTTTTCAATGACTGTTGAGGGATAAAACTTAGTGGCATTGCACCAAACATCTGTACATTTTTGATGAACATAAAGGAACCTGATTTTTTTTAAATGTATGCAACATTTGCATAAAAAGATTGGGAGGTTACATGTTGTCCTGTTGTTGTGAGAAAGTTCTTTTTTAAAGAACGCCTTGATGGAAAGTTACTTGCTGAATAACTTATGGTATGTATACATGACACTGTAATGAATACAAGACATCCCAAAACATAGCGTTATTTTACGCTATGATTGTGGTGTTGCCCTGTTGTTGTTGGTTATTATTAACATACAACTGTAATTACAGTACTTGTCCCTCCCTGATCATGAAAGTGTGTGGATTTCAGACCTTTACTTGTGTTTTGCATTCCCTAATTGTTTGTGCACAGCTGTCTATAGCTACAGTGATAAATTGGAATGATATTGGCATTGTAAACCTGTAAGAAATTAAGTTTGGTGTTAGATATTGTCCTGTTGTATGTCAGTGCTATGGGTGATTGGATTACTATGAAAAGCATAACTAGATAATTTTTGTTTAGATGAACTTTAGTGTAGCCTTGTGGTTTGTGAAATCACGAAGGGCAGTTGTTTCTTTGGGAGTCTATTGGTGTAATGGTATTGTGTGTGCTAATTCTTGGGGAAAGTATTGAGGTTTGCATGGCATGGTTATAACACACTTTATGCTGCTTGGCACATAAATTTTTGTACAGGATTCTGAGCAAATTGTATGCCATTTTAATACTTGCACATGATGGGAAATTTACTGTACATTAGTTGTTATGGAAAAGCAAAATTGTCATGCTTGTGGGTTACAAACCCCACCACATCAGACACCTGTAAGAGTAAGCTGATGTGAGTCCAAATTGGAATGTAAATTTTCTAGATTGCCGTCATTTGACTTGAGAATGTGGTAGGGGTTACATTTTTTGGGTTTTGAAAAGTATGTTAGAGTAATTCTTTTGAAAAGCCTCAGGTAGGTTTTTAGAAGGCATTTCATCTGACACCTTTAAGAGTATGTATGTGAAACAAGAGTTGAAAGTGTGAAACGGAATTTAACATGGGGTATAGACTGGATTGCCTAGCCCTATCGTTATGTGAGTTGTTCAGAATGCCATTTTAGTCAAATAATGTATTGCCTTACTGCTGTGTAAGGTGGACTTGTATGGGTTGTTTGAGAAAGCCAGCTGGATTGTTAGCATTCAGTAAGGGAGACTAGACATTCTCAGTAGACTGTCTGAACCATAATTAAGGCATTGTTGTACTGTTTGCAAGTATGTATTGAGTCAAATAATCGATGAGCATATTTGTCCTTGGAGAAGAGTACATGTAGAAGGAAGGGTTGGTTATGTTGATTGCGATTAAGTATAACTTTTAGAACGGATTTTGTCTCCCAACCAATGCAAATGAGTAATTAACCAATAGGAAAGCAGGGATAGTTGTCCAATACAAATGCAAGGATTGTTATCCAATTAAAATGTACCTAAAAAGTATAAATAAGGGGGTATACATTTCCACTATGCTTGAAAATGCCACGAGTACCAAGACATTCAATTGAACAAAGAGTTGCCATTGTGAGGCTGTACTTTTCTAATGGAAAGAATGCCTATCTTACTGTAAGCTTGTTCCGGAGTACCCTAATTACAGGACACTATGCAATAGCACAGTTCTGAGGGTGGTGTCCAAATTTGTGGATCATGGCACAGTGCTAGATAGGCTGAAAACAAACTTTGGAAGAAAGAAAACTGTTCAGGTGCCAAGGAACATTGGCATCATTGCTCAGAAAATGTGACAGACCCCAACTCTGAGCATAAGAAGACTCCATCTAGGGACAAGATTGAGACGTTGACAAGAGAGTCAAGTGGGCAGAAGATTACCTTGAAGCAGCTGAGAGGGACTTTACTTACCATGACTACATGTTGTGGATGGATGAAGCAATCTTCCACTTGGATGGACATGATAACAGGCATAATGCTGTAATATGGTCAGTCCAGAACCCACATGCTTTGATGGAATGCAGCATCAGAATAGGGCTGGTGTGATTGCCTGGGCTGGGCTGATCAAAGACCATATCAATGGCCCTTCTTCATCAATGAAATTGTCACAGGGCAAGTGTATTTTCAGCCACTACAGCATCGGGTGTGGCCAGCCCTTGAAGCTATCATGGGGGAAGAGGAAGAATTTGTTGTTTTCCAGCATGATGGAGCCTCAGCTCATTATGAAACCCGTGTTAGAGCCTGGTTGGATGTAAAGCTGGAGGACAGATGGATGGGCAAAGGGGGACCCATACCATGGCCAGCACGAAGTCCTGATCTATCTCCATTGGACAAACTAAGACAGGCAATCACTGATGAGATGCAGGCCATTCCGGCCACTAGGTCCACAGTGCGACACAGGGGGTAGTGCGAAAGGCAGGATTACTGTTCTCAATTGATGGGCTGCAGTTAGGATCAAGACATATAATTGATATTACTAACCTTGATAACATTGTACATGTACATGTACCTGTTTAGTCTCATAATGTTATTATACTTCTCAATGTGGTTGAATGCACACAGTAAGCAAATAGTAGTGCTGTATCATACATGGGTATTTATACAGACTCATCCATAATATTTGGTGAGAAGACAACTTACTATTGCTAGAAAAATTCTGATAAACAGCTTGTTAATGTTAAGTGAAATTGAAATACAGTGGATGGCTAGGAAATACAGCGATTTAAATGTGTGTGTGTTTGTGTGTGTTTGTATGTGTGCGTTTGTGTGTATTTATGTTTTGTGTGTTGTTTTTGTGTGTTTTTGTGTGTGTTTGTGTTGTTTGTGTGTGTTGTTTGTGTGTGTGTTTGTGTTTTGTGTTAGTGTGTGTGTTAGTGTGTGTGTGTTTGTGTGTGTACGTGTGTTTAAGGATGCAATGTTTTAAGGTTATTCAGAATATTTCTGCACGGGGTGTGATAATGTGATAGAGATGATTAGCTATTGCATAATCTGCATATATGAAGTGGGTTTGTTCTTAAGGCACTGCATCAGACACTAGTAAAAGTGTCAGTTTAAGTCAGAAATGGGATTACAATCAATTACATTCAAACTATGGCAAAGTATTACATTTAGGATGTGTGTGTTGATTCGAAAGTCTTGAGTTTTTGGAGTATCCATTGTTTGTGTGTGTGTTTGTGTGTGCGTTTGTGTGTTTGTTTGTGTGTGTTGTGTGTGTGTTTGTGTGTGTTTGCGTGTGTGTTTGTGTGTGCATTTGTGTGTGTTTGTATGTATGTGTTGTACATGTTTGTGTGTTTGTGTGTGCATTTGTTTGTGTGTGTGTCTATGTGTGTGTCTGTGTGTGTGTTGTGTGTGTTTTTTGTTTGTGTATGCATTTTTGGTGCGTTTGTGTGTGTGTTGTTTTGTGTGTATGTGTGCATGTTTGTTTGTGTATGTGTGTTTTGTGTTTGTGTGTGTAAGGATGTAATGTTATGATTATTCAGAAATTATTTGTAATAACCGGGTGGGGTGTGACAATATGGTAGGTGTTTTGAGATGATTAATATGGCATGTGAATTTGCGTAGCTGCATGCATGCATGCATGTAGCAAGTGGGTTCGTTCTTAAGGTACTGCATCAGACTAGTAAGAGTGTACGTTTAAGTCAGTAATGTGATTATAACAAACATTTAGGTTGTTGGTATGTGATGTGGATGTGTGTGTTGGTTCAAAAGCCTTGAGTTTTTGGAGTATCCATTGTTTGTATGTTTGTGTGTGTATGTGTGTGTTTGTGTGTGCATGTGTTTTTGTGTGCGTTTGTGTGTGTTGTGTGTGATATGTGGGTGCATCTGCGTTTGTGTGTTTTTGTTTGCGTGTGTGTTTGTTTGTGTATGTGTTTGTGTGTATAAGTGTTTGTGTGTGCGTTTGTGTGTGTTGTGTGTGATGTTTGGGTGCATGTGTGTTTGTGTGTGTGTTTTTGTGTGTGTTTGTGTTTTGTTTGTGTATGTGCGTATGTGTGTGTATGTGTGTGTATGTGTGTGTAAGGATGTGATTTTATGGTTATTCAGAAATTATCAGTTTAGATATCCGAGTGGGGTGTGACATTATGGTAGGTGTTTTGAGATGATTAATATGGCATGTGAATTTGCGTAGCTGCATGCATGTATGCATGTATCAAGTGGGTTTTTTCTTAAGATACTGCATCAGACACTAGTACGAGTGTACATTTAAGTCAGAAATGAGATTACAATCAATTACATTCAAACCATGGCAAAGTATTACGTATTTAGGTTGTTGGTATGTGATGTGTGTTTTGGTTCAAAAGCCTTGAGTATCCCTGGAGGATTAATATTGTATTTGTTCAAACAACTGCTGGAAGAGAGGTAGCTAGCTATCTGTGATGTGTGTGTTGTAATAGCTCTTGGTGTGAATTTAAAATATATTGCCCTGTTGATGCGAGAATGTGATGGGTAAAACATATTTGGTAGCCTGAAGGTTTAATCAGGTTGCAAGGTATTTTCCAGTATTGCATCATCCATTGCATGAGAATAATACTTTTGAAACACGCAAATAACTAGTATTAAAATACTAAGCTCTAACAGGAAGCATGTGAATGTTTTTCAAAGCTACTCAACAGTATTTTTTTACGAACTATAAATTTGCATGAAACAACCAAATAAGAATTCACTGACACTTGAAGATCATCTCAACATTGCATTTAGATCTGAGAATTAGGTGGTATTATTTTTACAAGTCATGCCCAGTTGTAAGCGCTAAAGAGGCATCCTGATGTTGGTGAAACTGCTCACTCTCTTACTTAATGAACAAGGTTGGTTTTAAAACTGATTAGACTTAGCACACACCACAGATTTCAACAAAAGTCACCATGACACACAAATACACATACATACCTGTTGAGAGCCATATCTACAGTTCCTATCCCAGCAAAAAAATCTTACTTAAGATCTTGACTAAGATCTTAGTTAAGATCAGTTTAAGGTCTTGTTGTAAGATCTTACAAGATTATGGGACTAAGAAGTTTCATAATCTTGTAAGATCTTATGCAAGATCTTACTCAGACCTTATGCAGGATCTTATAACTAAGACCTTATGCAGGATCTTACTAAGATCTTGTATGTTCTTGTTAAGAATGTATCAGGTATCGTATTAAGATCTTAAAAATAGTTCTAACATGGTAACCATCAACATTCATTCCATTGTATACACGTCATTCTTTTGTAAGTTTCGCCTTTGTGTCCAAACATTTTTGATTGCACTTCTTCTGAATAGTTGCAGCTTCTTTATTGAGAGTTTCCTTCCCATACTTCTTTCTATGCATTCTATAATACAAAAACATGACTCAATAAGTTGATAATGCTCTGTGCAAATTATCTTAACCTTTCAATAGTGCAATTCTGCTCGGAGAAAGGGGAGGTTTTTCAGACTTGCTCTCAGGCCTCTTCTTATAGCATGATGAACCCAGTTCCTCATCGGTAAATAGGGCACTCATTAAATTCAATGCATATTTAGATGGATCAACTGCCTTGATGGATAGCAAATCTATCCCATCATCCTGTGACGATTAAAATAAAATAAATGTGGTGTAGATTTGTATAAATTATATCTTACTGTTACAAGACGGTCCATTGGCTTAACATCCTTTTCTGAATTGCAAGACTGGCTCTGCAAGATGAATAAGTAAGCCAAGGTTTGTGATGTATGAATGAATACCTTGGAACTATTTTCTTTGCTTGATAAAAGGGCTTTCAACATATCCTTTATTTCTTCCAGGTTTTGATTCATAGGTGCCAAAAGTTCCTTTGAAAGAGAAACAGTAACATAGTAATTGAAAATGCAACATATTTCTAACCAAGGTCTGCAAAGGTGACTTTTCTGCCTCTTCTGCTCCAATGTATCCGTCCTACTTGGCAATTCAGACAACTAAAGGGCCCATATTGCAGAGTACTCACTTAAAATACATGGCAATCATACCTTCTGCCTCACAGTTGAACCATCATTCTGGTCATGTTTGTCATTGGTGGTATAAAAATTAAAAAAAAGATCTGGTTCACGCAGGGTGTTGAAAAGTGTATGGCAGTTATACCTTTTTCATTTCAGATGATCCAACATTTTCTTTTTCTGATTCCCGAAAACAGGGTGATTTGGACTGAAGCAAGAAGGAATGGTAATGAAGAGGTCTACAGGAATACATGTATTACATTCTGAGAATGGCCAGGTTTGTCAGTCTTGGCCTGCATGTATAAACAAATGACTTGCTCAATGCAGGTATTGAGAAGTGCATGGCAATCATACCTTCTTCCTTGCAGTTGAACCATCATCAGAGGATGATGGAGAATCCTCCTTCTGCCTCAATCTGGCTTCCTTAACATCACCACTACCAGTGGTTTGTTTGTCTGTAATTTGAAATATGAATACTAATATGCATAATTTCTTTTTACCATGTATTCTTAGCAGTTTAACATCATATGGCTTTCCTTTGGAAGTCTTCCATACATATATCTGCTCTGCAAGCAGGTCTGCTACAGCCACAGCTCCATACTCTTTATCTTCTAAGTCACAAGACTTGCAAAGATACTGGCGATTGCTTTGTGTGCACATAACTGTACACCATTTTTTTGAAGTAAATTTTCATACACGACAATACAATAAACTCAACAGCTTAGGTAATAATGGTCAAAATTACACATGGAATGGACCTGTTTAAGGAAAGGCTAGCACATGTCAAAGTGATCTGTGGTCACACTTGATAATTAAAGTAACTGTGCTAATTACGTGCATGTCGCCGACATAGCTGCCTGTATATAGCTAGGTAGATCGATCGAAGGCGGCACGTTACAGATCGTTGTTACAGTCACGGAACATAAAACCATATATAGCCACGGTCAAAATTGCATGTCACCGCAACCTATGTATATTGATAGTGGTGACGCACGCATAAAAGAACTTATAAGCTAAGGCATCTGCATAAACACGCGCAACATCTGACCGGCCGGTCATGATTGCGCAGACATGCATGCATACCCGCGCTAGCATGGATCGATACATGTCAATAGATTGCATTATATATGCAGACCGGCTTACTGCTCTCCTCGTTGACACTGGCATGTTCAAAGGCATTGTCCTTAAAACACGGTGGTTGTTTCCTTGCACGTTTGCTCATCTTTCCCTTTAACAGTCGGCCACGCGTGCAAAGCAGTGAGAATTGTACGTAAATGTAGAATAGAAGTAATTCCGGTATTCAAAATTGAATGCAATTTGACAGTGAAATGTTCCCTCGGAAGAAACTCATGCGCTGCAAACTTGTTCTGGATAGTATCTCAGAGGAAAGGTACCTGTTCCCAAAACCACGCTCTGGAGGTCTGGATACAGAAAACAACTTCGATCTCTCAAAGGTAATGCATTAATAGCAGCACGTGCTCGAACGCGATCGCGCACCGCGTGCTTTAAGATGTTTCTCGGTCTATGAAAGTAAATCCACCAAAGAGATTTTCGTATTATAGAATGCACAATTAGCTATAGATGAGTTAATTGCGTTAAAAATTAATGTATCGTATGAATATGATTTAGGTTGTTTTTGATTAACTTTGTGTTGGACCATAGTGGTACGCTGGTACATGATGTTCCAAAATAATGTTCCCGCCGCAACTCACGTGTATGCAACGAATTTAATTGCGCTGTAAAATGAATGTAGTTACGCTAGGAAAATTGAGTGATTTTACAAGCTACAATGAATCCATGTTTCCCGCTATATTGATCAACAAATCCAAAAGGTTGGTAGCATGATCTATTTGCTTGTGTAATGGATTTGATATAATGGTGTTTGTATATTAATTGTAATCAAATACGTTCCTTCAACAGTTGGTTAAAAAATTTTTTTTTTACAATATTGCTCATCCAGCAAATACCACGAAGGAAAGAAAACTGTATTTTCGTGATCCCTCCATGCCTGTACCACGCCAAACATTGTACAATTGGAGAGTAGCCCAAAAAGATATGAACGATGAGTAATGTTTTTATTGGTACCTTACCTTAAAGGTGATTCAATATACTTTGAAAGTAGTCAATAATGCTGTGTCAGATTTTTTTTTTAGCTGTTTGACAGAAACTAACCATCTGTGTCTTATGCTCTTAATTTAGAATCGTCTGTACAAAGTGTGGTCGAGGTTCCTGAGGTTCACCTCGGTGCCTCTGTGAATGGTAAGTGAAATACTGAAAAGCATTTGTTACCATCTATACTACTTCTGATAGGTGATAGTCATGGCAAAGAGGACTCTTTGATTGCTGTTTTTGAAAATGGTAGTTGACTTTATCTATATATTGACTAATATAATGCAAAATCTTTCAGTGGGTCTAATGTAAAGTGGCTTGACAGAAACAAAGGAGTACACATGTTGGTCTGGAAGCAGAGTGTTTTGAAGGTATGTCTGTTTATAGATGGTCAACTGAATGTATCAAACTTACTGATCTTAATACTCAGATGACTCAGACATGAGTAGGGTTGAATCCTGTAATGATAATGATTTTGGTGGTGAGGGTGGTACTGATGGGGGTGATGGTAGTGGTGGAGGTGATGATGGTAGTATTGGTATCGGTGACAGTGGTAGTGGTTGGGCTGGAGGTGGGGATAGTAGTACGGGTGGTGGTGGAGGTGATGATAATGACGATGATCATGATGATGATGATGATGATGATGATGATGATGATGATGATGATGATGATGATGATGATGATGATGATGATGATGATGATCATGATGGTGATGATTATGGTGATGATGACTCTTCTCAGGATGAAGAGCAGATTATACAGCCTCAGAGTAAGATTATGCACTGAAACAATGAATAAAGTTATGATTTTGTAATTATAGTGCCATTGTATGCAGGAGCAGCTATAAGCAGAAATGTGAGTTGCATTGCAATCAATCAATATGTGGTTGCGCATCGTCTGACAGAAAGTAGCATAAAGCAACTTTTGGATCTTGTTGAACTACATTGTTTGCCTGATAATTGTTGTCCAAGAACGATCCACCAACTCAGGAAAAATCTTGGGGTTAATGAAGGAATTGAACACTTCCAGTACTGCTCTGTTTGCCTAGAAGAAATTCCAATGGATGAAAAGAAATGTTGTAAACAAAAATGCAAGGGCATGAACTCAAGTGTCTGTAACTTTGCAATCCTTCCTTTTGAAGACCATCTAGTACAGATATGTGAAGGTATTATATTATATGATATGAAGGTATAGATAGCTAAGATGCTCTGTTACAGAGAACTGGGATCAACTGCAGTACCCATTTACAAGGCATCAAGACCCAGATATCCTGCATGACCTTTACGATGGCAGCAAGTACAGAACCTTAGCAGCCAGGGGAATTTTTATCTGTACCTGAACACATTGGACTTATGTTATGCAGCGATGGAATCTCAGTATTTAAATCATCAGGTAATAAAATAAAAAATAGAGCATGCATACTTGGTGCATTGATTAAGCAATCTTAAATTATATTTCTAATAGGACTCCAACTCTGGCCTATAGAATTGTGCATTACAAACCTTCCACCGGAAATAAGATACAATGTGCAATTTCTTGTGGTTGGTGGCTTGTGGCTTGGTACAGTCAAGAATATGATACTGAAACCTATTCTGTCAAGGATCAAGGCACTTGAAAAATCGGAGAAAATAATTAAAACCATGGATGGTAACAAAAAGCTAAGAGCCAAATTGATACTAGCAACATTCGACCTCATAGCTAAAGCTATGGCCATGAAATGTACACAATTCAATAGAAAATATGGGTGTCCATACTGCTTGGACAAGGGAACATATGAAATGAAAAGGAAAATTTATCTGCCTAATGATTTGCATGAACCACGTATCTTCAGTGATGTGATTGCATGGGCAGAAATGGCGATGCAGTTGGAAGAACCAGTGTATGGCATTTTAGGACTATCAACCTAATTGACATAATTTTATGTATTCCTGTAGATTACATGCATGCAATTTTGGAGGGTTTAGCAAAGCAGTTTATGAAGTATTGGTTTGGATCAGAGTTCAGTGGTTACGTATTCAATATTAGAAAATTTTTGAGCGAGATTGACAAACGGTTGCTACGAATGAAGCCACCACATGCTTTTAGACGAAGCCCACGGAGTATAAAATGCTTAAGCTTCTGGAAAGCAGCAGAATTCAGAGCTTGGCTGCTGTATTATTCTATACCAGCCATGAAGGATTTCCTGCCACAAATCACTGGTGTCTTACATTTTGTTTAACACATCAGTATCCAGCAATGACCTTCAAGTGGCTTCAGACTATCTAGTAAAATTTTATGAACAGTCCCCTGAGTTGTATCCAAGTATCGTTTGTACAGCTAATTTGCACAGCATCATTCATATTAACCAGTCTGTAAAGGATTGGGGCCCATTATGGTGCTACTCAACGTTTGGTTATGAGAACTTAAATGGATTTTTGCTAAGGCAGTGTCATGGCAGTGGTAATGTACTGCCTCAAATCTGTAGATCCCTTCAAATCCGGCAAAAACTTAACCAGATGACAAATGATGCAAGGAATTACACCAGTGACCGTTTACAGATGTATGTATGTAAATATGATATGACATTCTCTCAGCCCAATTCTCCGGAGTGTATGAAGTTGAAATATGTACATTTAGATGAAAATGAAAGGAGAGCTCTTCTACGCATTAATATTATACCTTCTGAAGCTGTTGCAACCATCAACAAACTAAAGCTCTCACTTCAAGTTTTACACATCCGAAATGAAAAAAGGAAAAGAAATTAATCAGTGTGTGAAGTCAAGTATTTTGAAAACTCAGATAATTTTGAACTTTTATTCATATCTGTTTGCTGTTTATGCATCATAAATAAAAATTGGTATGCTCTCTTGCGAAAACACAAGAGAGCATATTGGATTGTGGTGATAATTTCCCCTGTGCACATCAATTTTATATACAAAGTAAAGAAGATGTCTCTGACAAAGAAACTGATTGCTATTCCTGTGGTAGTATTGTTAGAGTTTGCGTTCATATAGCTGTGAAGTATTCACCAATTGATTACATCATACTGCAGCCCAATGAATATGAACACCATTGATCATTGCATATATAGCCTGTATTCTAGAATGTGGACTATAGAGCAAAGCACATTTCTTGCATGTTATATGATTCTCTTATGTATCCCTTTCCTCCTGTTTATACCATGAGAAAACGTGCGTATTAAAATCATTGAAGTGAGCATACCTATGTGTGATAAATGTAGTAATAAGTCAACAGTCTGTATGTATATATAATTATGATCTTATTGTACCTTATCCATTTCTTACAAGATCTTAACACAGCGAAACCATTACATTGAGACGGTAACGTCTCATCACGTGACCTTACCCGTCACTCAGATGTAGGCGGATACCGTTGATATCAATACCAACGGTCCGTCTGTGGACGGAGAGTGGACGGCAACGTCCTTCCCCTCCGTCGCTCTGTCACGTCTTTAAACGTTATAATCCGTCAGTCCGGGAAATCCACGGTTAAAGGCGGTTCGCTTTTTACCGCATCGTACCGTCGGTACGTAAGGTTGGATTTCTGGCTACCGGTACTACAGCGGTACCGCTTCTAATTTCTATCCATGCAGCTTTATCGTATACGTGCACCATCCCATTCACTTTTCACAGGGTTAGTTCTTCAAAAAACCATATACAAATACAAATGCATATAAAAAGGGAAGAGCAAGTGTCAGTTTTGCTTGGTCTCCACATTAGGCAAAAAGCCGGATTCCGTTCTGTTGAAAGATAATTATGTATAGCATCAATCACATGAACCACAGAAGTACTTGCTTACACATTTGCGCCGGTATTGACAATCTGCGCGCGATGACAATGGCACAAACGTGGAGCCACTCACGTCATCAAACGTTCATCTTGTGTAAAAAGTCACAGATGAGAAAAAAAGTGACCCTTGTACATACATACCTCATTGCGTTCCAAAGCCAAAAAAAATAAAGGTGGCTGGGTAGAGGAAATACAATTAAATAACGTACCAATAATACGTTACACCTACTAATATGTGTTCGCGTTACAACCTATTCCTGTAGATGGAAGAAAAGTGGTTGTGATATCTTCGACACCCCAAAAATGGCACTTACGCAGCACTCATGTCTTATCATCAGTATGTGGCGAATCAACAAGTTTATTCGGATCCATAAGTTCCACGCCAATCTTTGAACCTGAAAGTTGCTATAGAGGAGGACAAAGGCCGATAGCGAAACGCTTACCATATCGTGCTCTTTGCTGCGCTGATGCACGTTGTACTTTGGCGCCAAAATAGGTTGCGATAAAATACCATCGGCTACACCACTGTTTCCCCGCCAAAAACCTATTATTAATAGTCACGTGAATTGGTCAAAGGACAGTTATAGTTGAATTAACCAGCAACTGTCAATCAATTGCAATTAGCGAGCTTATACCGCTGGTTATTGGTATGCGATGTGTTGCCATGGCAATGAGGTAACAGTCCATGCAGTACATGTATGTGCGATTTAAATCTTTTATCAGCCTTGAAATTGATTCATTAAGGTCCAATACAAGAATGCAGAACATACAACATGTACATGGAATCAGTTTTAGTTTGAGTGAGGATGGAAGACATAATCCTTTATCCCTACACATGTAAAAGTACTTCTATAATGTTGCACACAGCCACACACACGTCACACAAACAGGCACACATCACACACAGGCACACATCACACAAGGCATACATCACACATAGGCACACATCACACATAGGCACATATCACACAGAGGCACACATCACACAGAGGCACACATCACACAGGATACATAACACAGAGGCACCATCACACAGGTACACATCACACAGGCACACATCACACAGAGGCACACATCACAGAGGCACTCATCACTAAGGCTACAAACACACACAGGCACACATCACACCAACAGGCACAAATCACACAGGCACACATCATACAGGCACACATCACACAGGCACATATCAACACAGACACACATCACACACAGGCACACATCACACACAGGCACACATCACACAAACAGGCACACATCACACACAGGCATACATCACACATAGGCACAAATGACACACAGGCACAAATCACAAAGGCACACATAATAAAGAGGCACACATCACACATAGGCACACATCACACAGGCACACATCACACATCACACAGGCACACATAACACAGAAGCACCATCACACAGGTACACATCACACAAACACACATCACACACATCACAAACACAGGCACACATCACACACACGCATACATCACGCACAGGCACAAATGACACACAGGCACACATCACACATAGGCACAAATCACTCATCACAGGCACACAGAGGCACACATCACACAGGCACACATCACACAGGCACATGTCACACACAAACACATCACACATAGACACTCATCACAAAGGCTACATATCACACAGAGGCACACATCACACAGGCACATATGACACACAAGTTACACATGTTGGCACACATTACAGACAGGCACACATCACACAGAGGTATGCACACAGACACACATAGCACACAGCCACACATCACACACAGCCACACATCACACACAGACACATATAGGCACACATCACTAAGGCTACACATCACACATGACACATATCACACACAGGTTACACATATTGGCACACATTACACACAGGCACACATCACACATAGGCACACATCACACATAGGCACACATCACACAGAGGCACACATCACACAGAGGCAGACATCACACAGAGGCATGTGTATATCACACACAGGCACACATCACACGCAGGCATACATCACACACAGCCACATCACACAGGCACACATCGCACATAGGCACACATCACACAAGCATACATATTACACAGGTACACATCACACACACAGGCACACATCACACACACAGGCACACATCACACACAGAGGCACACATCCCACACAGCCACACATCACACACAGGCACTCATTACTAAGGTTACACATCACACACAAGCACACATCACACACAATTTACACATTGGCACACATCACACACATGGACACATAAACAGAGGAACACATCACACAGGCACTCATCACTAAGGCTACACATTAGAGGCAAACATCACACATGGGCACTCATCACACACAGCAATACATCACACAGAGGCAAGTGCACATTACTCAGAGGCATACATCACGCACAGAGCCTAGGCACACATAACACACAGGAACACATCACACAGAGGCATGTGTACATCACACACAGGATACACATATTGGCACACATTACACACAGGGACACATGTATCATAAACAGAGGCGCATATCACACAGAGGCACTCATCACTAAGGCTACATATTACACAGAGGCACACATTGACACAGAGGCACACTTCAACTCACAGGCACACATACACAGTGGCACACATCTCACACAGAGGCACACATCACATACACACACAGGCAACTGGTGCCATTTATAGTTATGGAGTCCTTGCTGTAAAGATTCTTTACTTGATGACGAATCTGACTAAGAGCCGGTATTCTATATGCTCTCCAGTCTACCATAGTACCGGTACCCGGTACGTCTGGATAATACGAAAGGATACAATTAGCTGCTAATAGCTACCGCTCAGCACTAGCTATATCTCGCGAATCGAGTATACGCATATGCAGCTGCGCATATGCATACATAATCGGTGCACGTGTATGATATACGATACATACCTTCCGCTAGAAGCTGTTGTTTAGCTTGAAGAGAACTATCAGCTTTGGATGACGACTCTACTAGCATTTGGTGTTCAAAAAATGTAGATCTACACACGTATTCCCCGCAGTGGTGACAGTAACGTCACTTGCCGCTCATTTTTTGAATTCGGAAGGAGTTACTTGTATCACGTGACCATGAGTCAATAATAGTGGAGGACGCGGTACCGTGCGGTAGCGTTCGTCGATTACCGTTCATAAATACACGGATACCGTCACTAAACGTTTCCGTGAAATTTACGTGGAAGTCCGTCTTGATCGAAAGTGACGGGGCACCGTTGCAACCCGTCTCCGGATAGCGGTTTCGCTGTGTAAGTAAGCGGTACTTTTCTTACATACATTCTTACACCTTATCTAAATCTTAGTGCCGTCTTATAAGATCTTGTAAGATCGGAGTAAGAATTTCTTGCTGGATGACATTGAATACTGTTGAAAAGAATGCTCGAACAGTTCGGCACTTTTTTTCACCTTAGGTATCAATATTAGTAGGAGCTATAGGCAGTATACACGCGGCTTCTCTAGTATTTCGGGCGTATACCAGTTAGCTATTAATGTAGAGCTAGCTGGAAGGATCTATAGTTTGCTTGATGCATGGACTGTGCGTGTACCCGTACGTACAGTGTACACTGCATGCCAATAGGCACCCAGTCGTTCGTGCCTTTAATTCACCAATATTTGCATCGAAGACATTCTCCAGTGTGGTTTTGTACTACGTAAGGCGAATCTCGATCTCGTCCACAACACGTAGCAAGAACGCTAATTGGTGCCCACCGCCTGTACGAATGACCTACGGTCGGGTGTATGTTTTCTGTTACGAAGAGGTAGTAATATGGCTAGTTCATTTCTAAAACTTAAAGCGAGAGATAAGCAGTCGCAGGTACAGCTATTTACTAGTATCTATGATTTCACAAGGATAGCTTTAGATCTTCATTGGGCTATTCGCTGAATAAACAATTTAAGCAATTCGAGGGACGAATGTAGGGTGAGGCTCAGTGGCACGTGATAATGTGCAAGTTGAAAGTGTGGAGCTAATACGGTGCGTCAATGGTTGCATCACTAGTCTTGGAACGGGACCGTGTAACTAGTGCGCATGCGTAACCGAGGTGAAATAGTTGTTGCATCTTACTTTCAGTTTAAGAGGTGAACATTTTGTTTTTGGCTTCGAAACGGGTGTGTAAACATGGTTCACGTATAAAGTTGTTAATTTGTTGTGTTTATTAAAGTTAATTCAGCGTCGTTAATAACATGATGAAAACACATTTGCCTAACCTCAAGTTGTCAGTTTCTAAATATTAGATTTTTTTTCAAACTCCTATCAAAAGTTATTCCCGTACAAAAGCATTGCGTTCTTTCGTGGACACCCGGCATATTTATAGTATTCTTGGTATTCTTCGTGTCTCGATGGATGAGGAGCTCAATAAAATGTGGTTAATGTTCTTTTGTTACTGGCTCACGGTTATCAAGAAATATACTAACATCAGCAGCGCCACTACCAGCTGATTTTCCCAACAAATCATGTACACTTGCTATATCCCTGGTAAAGTAATTGAAGGTGCTTCCAAGACTCCATTCCAGTGTAGCCATATAACTGGTCTCTACACTGCCCCAGTGCATGCAAGTTATCTCTACACTATGAAAGTAAACATATTCACGTGACCCCCAAAAGTTTAATCCATATGCACACACACACATACACACACGCACACACACACACACACATGCACACACACACACACACACACACACACACACACACACACACACACACACACACACACACAGAAACGATACATGCCCACTTCAATAAACTGTACAGAAGTGTAGGGACAGAGGTGAATCAACCTTATCTCAGTGCATGTGTGTCCAACTGACTCTTAGTAAATGCCCTGGGACAGACGTGAGATTAGAACCAGAAAAATAAAGTACAAAAACTAGAAAAATTGTTAATAATACCCATGGTGGAATAATTTGATTTCGATAATAAATGAAATAAAATAAAACATCCGATGACCATCATATGTGTTACTATAATTGTTACGTACAGACTGATCAATGAGACCACGTACGCTCCGCCATGTTAAAAAACAGCCGTATTTAGACTCTTGGTTTGTCTGACAGCAAAGATGTTCAGTAACGTAGGTAGCTAATACTTAATATACTCTGATATACACGCATTAGGCAGACATGCAAATAAACGAAACAAGCTTTGTGAAGCCAACGTCTCTACATGGAGCGCTGTGCATGATTCACGGGTCCATATCATGGCGTACGTTAACAAAAAAAAACATAACGTTGGTATGGTCTTATCAATCGAAGGATGCTTAACCCAGATATTAACTATTATTGAGCTAACAGTGAACGGATTGAAAGATAACCCAAATTCTAATGCTATGCTATAATGAGGACACAGTTACTCATCCCGCGTATCCAAAAGTGGGGATGAGACCTAATGGCCAGATTTTCAATGCAATGAAACACGTGTACATTAATCCTTTTAACTCAACATGTCAATATTCTCACAACAGTTTGATTTACATGTACTTCGATTTCACACACAAGTCTTTCCATGCAAATACACAGTTGTACTACACAGTCCGAGCGGTGTTTCGATTATCGGGCCATGTATCAATCGAATCACATCGCAGTTGATTCCACCCTAATCCTGTCTTCCACTTGTCTATAGCTGTAAATGGCCTTATCCCGTTTTCTAACCCAGCGCTTCGACGCCCATGGCAACAGTAGCCAAGGCGTGGTTGCTCCCATAATGAGGGCGAAGCCGATCAGGAATTCCTCAATGGTAAGGTTGACGCAATCTTCTTCACCCCGCAACAGGTAGCGTACACCGAATGAATACAGGAGAAGCCCGATAGCGCCGTACTCCATCGCTACCAATGCGGCGCAGGACACGAGGCGGTGGAGGGGGGTCTCGACGCCGTCCACCACTAACAACATGAGGAATGTCAAAAAGGCAAATCCGTTCGAAGCAAGGAACAGAATTCCTGCTACCTCTGCGATTGCCTTTGGGAAATCCAAACCCAGGGAGTAGCATTTAATTGGCTCACCGCTCGCTAGCCCCAGCGGGTCGCTTATATTAACGAGAGTATATCTGCCGTCCGTATCGAGTATGTAGCAGTCCGCATTTTTGCTTTCATAAATGGACGTGGTGATCTGTTCCACGATAAATTGTCCCCAGAAGACTACCAAAGCCAGTGACGAAACACTGGCCACGTACCAGCTGAGCAGTGTCATGGCCCATTTGCTGGTCAAGATGTGCTCCGTGGTGATCACGTGACCAGGACTGGTGCTGTGCACGATTTCATATTCCACGCACGAAGTTGACAGATCCATGCTTCTCCATTTCTCCTGTAGCTCCTCCACTTTTTTCTCAGATACCGTTGGAGGGTTTAGACTTTGTACCCCTTCTCTTTGGTGCAGCACGTTTCGAGCATGTAGGTGATAACCTTTCGATCAGCTTCTTTCAATTTCGTGACAGCCTTTCATTCTCTCTTCCATGAGACCAGCCGTAATATCGTCAAAAAATGGTAAACGATGTAGGTGTCAAAAACGATGACGTAGATAGGCATGGTGAGGAGATAGTCATAACTGCTCTTCTGCCATTGAAGGTAAGTATCCTTTGTAGCCTCCGTCATCTTTAGCAATGAAACGGGTAACGAAACTATACAGCAGTAATGATAATGATAATAATATAACTATGCTTGTACAATGCAATGTAATGTATACACAATTGGATCGTTTCCGCGAAAATAGGACCTAACGCAGGTTTTTAAGATTTCAAATTTTTTGATATCTAGGTTTCTGAAATGTCCTCTACACATTTGTTCTTACGCATTGAGAATCGAAGTATCTGTCATTAGTTGTAAGGCTCTGAATTGTTTATTATAGTAACGTGATAATTGGCCATAAAATTTTTTTCATCCTTATTGAACATATCTTGGTTCTCTAAAATTACTGATTTGGAATATTGAAAGTTTGATTACAAAATAATTTTTGGAACCATCTGGCAAAAACTGTAGTGAAATCAATATTACTCACTCGACTTCTTGAGCTAACACTCTTTCATTTTCAGTTACTGCTCCAAATGCACAGTTTTTAGTGGATATCTTCATAAATAGACTATAGTTTTCGTTGAACTTCGGTGTATAACTGCAGCGTTTGCCCTTTCATTCTAATTACCGTGTTGGATCTTAACCGATTAACGCCGAGAGACGCCGATCTGCGTCATAGATGTTTTTACCGTAACCAAAGACTTCTTCCAGACCCTTTGAAACATTACACCGATTAGAAGTTATTCACGTTCACGGCTTCAGTTTTATTGTTGAAATCCACGTTCCTGCTACTTAACATTCCACTGTTGCCTCCTTTAGTTGATTTTTGGATTACTCTACTGTAGCTAAACAAAAAATATTATTTCGGCGTTAATCGGTTAAACGCGATAAACAGTTTCGTTTGTATTGCCTTTTTAAGTACCAATTTTAGGGGGGAAGTGTTTATAGTGCCGCGTGTTCTACATCCCACAATTAAACAGAGCAACGCTAGTTGCATCGAAAGATGCTCTATTTGTAGCGTTTTCGACCGTTTTCCTGAAAGAAAAGTTGCTTCTAGCCCTGAGATCGAAAAACAGGCATCTGAAATGAATGACATTACAAAGGTGACGTAATGTGTTTGCTGTGACGGTGGGAGTTGCGAGCAAAGCGAAAACGGTTTTTTTCAGAACCAACTCAGCAAGCTTACGCATGTGGCGTATCGCTAAGACATCGATGCTGAAAAACATCTTCATCTATTTGGGAACCATTAACGCAACGAAAAGCTTATTGAGGTACAAACTTTTCGTTGCGTTAATGGTTCCCAAATATGTGAAGATGATTCCTGGTTTTTTGCGACAAACTTGCCGAAGCTTGCTGAGTTGGTTCTGAAATTAACCGTCTTCGGCTCTTTGCCGTCGCCTTTGTAATGTTATTCATTCAAAGATGTTCGATCTCAAGGCTAGAAGCAGGCAGGAAAACGGTCGAAAACACTACAAATTGAGCATCTTTCGATGCAACTAGCATTGCTCTGTTTAACTGTCCATAATTATTGCCAGATGAATATTCTGCAATCAGACTTTCAATACAGTAATTTTAGAGAATCAAGATATGTTCAAAACTGATTTATGTTCAAGTATCACATTAACTTGCTTGCTGAGTTTGTTCTGAAATCAACCGTCTTCGGCTCTTTGCCGTCGCGACAAACACATCACGTCACCTTTGTAATGTTATTCATTCAAAGATGTTCGATCTCAGGGCTAGAAGCAGCTTTTCTTGCCGGAAAATGGTCGAAAACACTACAAATAGAGCATCTTTCGATGCAACAGGTATTGCTGTGCTTAACTGTCCATAATTTGTAATCAGACTTCCAAACAGTAATTTTAGAGAATCAAGATATATAAAACTGATTTATTTTTTAAGTATCCCATTATGCACTGTAGCCTCAACACAAGCGTTACATTTCTATTGCGCTTACTGGAAAATTTATGCGTAATAGGTCCCTTTTCGTGAAAACGACCCAAGTATTATTCCCTATTCATAGTGTCTTATAAAAGTCACTGGGATGGATACATGTATATGGCAGGCCCAACCCACTTCCGTCCCGAAAGAAGGGCGTGTCTGACCAAGCGCCTAAAGAAATAACTAACCATTCGTTTTATTGTTAATTTTACTGCAACGCCAACCAAACTATGTGATTACATGTACATTGGGAAGTCAAACTCTTTGAAACACGTTAGCTTCTGGGGCTTCATACTAGTCTTGGTCCCAAACCCTCTAACCGCAGCAGCGGATGGATTACATCACCTCTAAGCTGGCATGTCAATGCTCCATACCGTCACAAATTGTAATTAACCTCTCGATTATAACAAATATATGCAATTATTGCATACCTCCAATCTGATTGATTCCCAAAAATTCTGGGACAGAAATTAGTACAGCAGTTTTTTACGAGACGTGTAGCGGTGGTGAAATCCGCCTGTAACGTTGGGTCTGGGTACGTTCTTCCCCGCTACTAATTACGATACTCATCAATTATATACAACCGGTTGTACACGTGCATGCTATATTAGAGACGCATACTCAAAGACTAAGAAGCGGCTAGCGCTGCTTTTGGTGACCGCGAATAACGTGGGTGAAAGAAATATATCAGTAATCGACTGAGGTATGGAAAAAATATATGGATCAGTTTCCGAGAAAATGAAAAGTGGCTATATAAAAAGTTTTAAAAATGCTTCACGTTTGAATCGTTCAAACTCCATAACTGTTTAAGCAATCAACTTCTTATTTCGAACACATCGTGACACACCACTTCTCTCTACGACAATATATTTTGGTGTCTTACCCTTGCTCCTTGCCGACGTTACAAGGCACAGTACCCCGAGGGGTTCAAAATCCAGGTAGCTCCCTGCAGGAATGTCCAAATCGCTACAAAATCGATATGCACGTAAAGGAGTCCTGTCACTATTGATTTCTGCAGATCGTTGATTTTTACCTCTTCCGTTATGGAGATACAGCAATGCAAAGTAAGTCCACGTTTCCCGCTCGAATCGCGCCTTTCTCAGTCCTTGAACCGCTTCCATTCTCCCGAGTGGGACTGAGAAAGGCGCGATTCGAGCGGGAAACGTGGACTTTACTTTGCATTGCTGTATCTCCATAACGGATAAGGTAAAAATCAACGATCTGCAAAAAATAAACAGTGACAGGACTCCTCTACGTGCATATCGATTTTGAAGTGATTTGGACATTCCTGCAGGGAGCTACCTGGATTTTGAACCCCTCGGGGTACTGTGCCTTGTAACGTCGGCAAGGGTAAGACACCAAAATCGATTTTCGTAGAGAGAAGTGGTGTGGCATCAAGTGTTTGAAATAGGAAGTTGATAGCTTAAACCTTTACGGAGTTTTAGCGATTCAAACGTGATGCATTTTTATAACATTTGGGTCAGTTTCCGAGAAAATGAGCCTTCGCTATATATATAAAAAAGTTATAAAAATCATTCACGTTTGAATCGCTATAACTTCCGAACGGTACACGCCATTGACTTCCTATTTTCACCACTTCATACTACACCATTTCTCTATGGTAAAATACTTTGGGGGTCTTGCACTTGCTCCGTGCCCGTATTGCAACGTCCGATACCCCACAGGGTATGAACCCGTCATAACTTTCGGCAGGAGTAATCAAATCGCTTCAAATTCGGTTTGTAGGTAGAGGGGTCCTATAGCTATTGATTTGTTCTGTTCGTTAATTTTCACTCTATCCGTTGCGGAGATACAGGCGTGCAAAGTTAATGCACATTGCCCAGGCAACCCTAGTTCCATTCTCCCATTCCGCATGAATATTAATCACTTCCTTGTTCCGCCCAATCTCCGCCTTAAACTAAGCTATATAGCCGTTCGCAACTCAGTGTCTGTTTGTTTTTTGTTGTTTTGTTTTATTTTCTGAGGTCAAAGAAGATGAGTTATATGACGATCGTACCGAATTAACGGATCCAAGTGAATGGTTGTCAGCTAGCTAGCGCCTGATGGTTGTCGCCGCCTCCCACGTCGCGGACGCGCGTAAGGATTTTTTTTTTCCTAGTCACTCGCATCACCGTTCGGTACCTAGTAGTGTATTATAAAGCTTTCCCACATTTGCTTGTTTAACTTCATTCCTGTCACGCCCACTCGGCTACACTGCGCAAGGATGCTATAACTTAGCTCACATAGCACGTGAACATGCACTACGCACTTGCATTGTTACCTGCCACACACCTACCTACTGTATCTTTGCACACACAAACACGTCCACGCCACACACACACACACACACACACACACATGGGCTTGTACAACTTGCAGAGACTTTGGGTTCTTATTTCTCACACAAATCGTACATGTCCATGA
>JABACO010000007.1:11267976-11312976 GCA_013339895.1 Ephydatia muelleri | reverse complement strand
ACAATAGAGAGCGACACATTACGAGTACAGAAACTCAGTCCATACAGAAATTGAGAATAGAACCAGTGTCCTCTTAAACATGCATACGAGCAGTTCGATAGAACTGAATGCAAGTGTATGTGCAGAGAACAAGTTCACACCTTGCATGCAATGTACATGAGTTTGTATATGTATAGTGTGCACCATCATTAGACAGGTACAATGTTTGCCACGGTGTGTGTGTGTGTGTATGTGGTAGCCGCATGTCCCATACGATGTGCATACATTGTGTTTGTCCCCATTGGATTGGTCCTCTATACATACACTACTATTCCCTCAGTACACTCATCTAGCACTCTGAACAAGTAGAAAGGGGTGCAGTATTTTTGTCTATAGAGCTGGATAATGAATATTGTTACTAACTTCCTTCTGTCAGTTCTGTGTAAACGCACCACGGGCCCTGACCTACCACAATCTCTACTGATAGCTTAGGTGCAAAAAAATTCAACACCATGAAGGCCTTTCAACTTTCCTTTAGCATGTCAGGACTACAATTGTATGTGTGTGTGTGTGTGTGTGTGTGTGTGTGTGTGTGTGTGTGTGTGTCCGTGAGGGCATGTACATGTACTCTGTGTGAGCTAAAAACTTTGAGAAAAGTCATGCAAGTGGAACAAAGCTGAGCATAGCGAACAAAAAGAAGTTTAGTAAGGGTTGTGCCCAATAAGACAGTTTTATTTCTTCACATCTCCGAGAATGGTGATGTGAGTGTCTGTGTACAGAGAACCAGCCACAAGGGAGCTCCACACGCAAGGAGCAAAGAGACAGGGTATAAAAATCAAATACATGCATAAAGCAGTTAAATGAATTTATATTGCATGTGAAGGTGCAGAGAACAAGTTTAGAATAGACCTTACATGCAATGTACATGTGTGTGTGTGAGTGTGTGTAGACATGCTTAATGTTTTTCATTAGTATGCGTGCGTACAAGTGTACTGTACATGAGTGTATGTATGTGTTGTGCACAAGAATCCATTTCCGTAACAATGCAAGTATACTGTATGTGTATGTGCTGTATGTGTGACAAATATATGGTGTACAGGCTGTGTACATAACAATGTGTGTGCACAAGTGTGTACATTCATGCACATGTACACTTTGTGAAAACAGTGTGAAATTGAGAACCCAATTGATGTCACTGCAAGTGGTGTGTTCAGTGCACGAGTGGTGTGTGTGTGTGTATGTGTGTGTATGTGTGTGTGTATGTGTGTGTGTATGTGTGTGTGACGAATATGGTGTACAGGCTATTTACATAACAATCAAGTGTGTACATTCATGCATATGTACGTGCTTTGTGAAAATAGTGACAGTGTGAGAAATAATAACACAAATTCACTACGTGGTACTGTGTGTGTGTGCATATGTGTGTATGTGTGTTCATTCATGCACATGTACGCTTTGTAAAAACTCTGCAAGTGGTACAAGCCCAGTCTCTGTGTGTATGTGCATGTGTGTGTGCATGTGTGTGTGCACAGGTGTGTACATTCATGCACATGTACGCTTTGTAAAGACAGTGTGAGAAATAAGAACCCAAAGTCACTGCAAGTGTTACAAGCCAAGTCTGTGTGTGTGCATGTGCATGTGTGTGTGCACGTGTGTGTGTGTTGTGTGTGTGTGTTTGTGACGAATATGGTATTTACATAACAATGTGCAAGTGTGTTCTTGCACATGTTTACATGCTTTGTGAATACAGTGTGAGATATAAGAGCCCAAAGTCTCACCAAGTGGTACAAGCCCAGTCTGTGTGAGTGTATGTGTGTGTATGTGTGTATGTGTGTGTCGTGTGTGTGCACAGGCGTGTACATTCATGCACATGTACACTTTGTGTGAGAAATAAGAACCAATGTCACTGCAAGTGGTACAAGCCCTCTCTGTGTGAGTGTGTGTGTGTGTGTGTGTGTGTGTGCACAGGTGTGTACATTCATGCACATATACGCTTTGTAAAGACAGTGTGAGAAATAAGAACCCAAAGTCACTGCCAGTGGTACAAGCTCAGTCTGTGTGTGTGTGCACATGCATGTGTGTGTGCACATGTGTGTACATTCATGCACATGTACACTTTGTGTGAGAAATAAGAACCAATGTCACTGCAAATGGTACAAGCTCTCTTGTGAGTGTGTGTGTGTGTGTGTGTGTGTGTGCACAGGTGTGTACATTCATGCACATGCTCTATTTGTGAAAACAGTGTGAGAAATAAGAACCCAAAGTCTCAGCAAGTGGTACAAGCCCAGTCTGTGTGTGTGTGTGTGGGGGAGGGGGGGGGGTGTACAGGCTATTTACATAACAATGCAAGGTGTATTGTTACACATGTACGTGCTTTGTGAATAAAGTGTGAGAAATAAGAGCCATAAGTCACTGCAAGCCCAGTCTGTGTATGTGTGTGTGTGTGTGCTACATTCATGCACATGTACTATTTGTGAAAACAGTGAGAGAAATAAGAACCCCAAGTATCTGCAAGTGGTACAAGCCCAGTCTGTGTGTGTGCATGTGCATGTGCGTGTGTGTGTGTGTGTCCATGTATGTGTGTGTCATGTGTGTGTGCACAGGCGTGTACAATTCATGCACATGTATACTTTGTGAAAACAGTGTGAGAAATAAGAACCAATGTCACTGCAAGTGGTACAAGCCCAGTCTGTGTGTGTGTATGTGTGTGTGTTTGTGTGTGTGTGTGTGTGTGTGTGTGTGTGTGTCCATGTATGTGTGTGTCATGTGTGTGTGCACAGGCATGTACAAGTATACTTTGTGAAAACAGTGAGAGAAATAAGAACCCAAAGTCTCTGCAAGTTGTACAAGCCCATGTGTGTGTGTGTGTCCATGTATGTGTGTGTCATGTGTGTGTGCACAGGCGTGTACAATTCATGCACATGTATACTTTGTGAAAACAGTGTGAGAAATAAGAACCAATATCATTGCAAGTGGTACAAGCCCAGTCTGTGTGTGTGTGTTTGTGTGTGTGTGTGTGTGTGTGTGTGTGTGTGTCCATGTATGTGTGTGTCATGTGTGTGTGCACAGGCATGTACAAGTATACTTTGTGAAAACAGTGTGAGAAATAAGAACCAATGTCACTGCAAGTGGTACAAGCCCAGTCTGTGTGAGTGTGTGTGTGTGTGTGTGTGTGTGTGTGTGTGTGTGTGTGTGTGTGTGTGTGTGCGCGCGCACACAGGTGTGTACATTCATGGACATGTACGATTTGTGTGAGAAATAAGAACCCAAAGTCTCTGCAAGTTGTACAAGCCCATGTGTGTGTGTGTGTGTGTGTGTGTGTGTGTGGCGTGGACGTGTTTGTGTGTGCAAAGATACAGTAGGTAGGTGTGTGGCAGGTAACAATGCAAGTGCGTAGTGCATGTTCACGTGCTATGTGAGCTAAGTTATAGCATCCTTGCGCAGTGTAGCCGAGTGGGCGTGACAGGAATGAAGTTAAACAAGCAAATGTGGGAAAGCTTTATAATACACTACTAGGTACCGAACGGTGATGCGAGTGACTAGGAAAAAAAAAATCCTTACGCGCGTCCGCGACGTGGGAGGCGGCGACAACCATCAGGCGCTAGCTAGCTGACAACCATTCACTTGGATCCGTTAATTCGGTACGATCGTCATATAACTCATCTTCTTTGACCTCAGAAAATAAAACAAAACAACAAAAAACAAACAGACACTGAGTTGCGAACGACTATATAGCTTAGTTTAAGGCGGAGATTGGGCGGAACAAGGAAGTGATTAATATTCATGCGGAATGGGAGAATGGAACTAGGGTTGCCTGGGCAATGTGCATTAACTTTGCACGCCTGTATCTCCGCAACGGATAGAGTGAAAATTAACGAACAGAACAAATCAATAGCTATAGGACCCCTCTACCTACAAACCGAATTTGAAGCGATTTGATTACTCCTGCCGAAAGTTGTGACGGGTTCATACCCTGTGGGGTATCGGACGTTGCAATACGGGCACGGAGCAAGTGCAAGACCCCCAAAAGTATTTTACCATAGAGAAATGGTGTAGTATGAAGTGGTGAAAATAGGAAGTCAATGGCGTGTACCGTTCGGAAGTTATAGCGATTCAAACGTGAATGATTTTTATAACTTTTTTATATATATAGCGAAGGCTCATTTTCTCGGAAACTGACCCATTTTATATATATAGCCACTTTTCATTTTCTCGGAAACTGACCCAATTGACTAGTTGGGTCAGTTTCCGAGGAAATGAAAAGTGGCATGGCGTATATATATATAAGGTTATAAAAATGCTTCACGTTTGAATCGCTAAAACTCCGTAAAGGTTTAAGTTATCATCTTCCTATTTCGAACACTTCGTGTCACACCACTTCTCTCTACGAAAATCGACTTTGGTGTCTTACCCTTGCTCCTTGCCGACGTTGCAAGGCACAATACCTCGAGGGGTTCAAAATCCAGGCAGCTCACTGCAGGAATGTCCAAATCGCTTCAAATCGATATGCACGTAAAGGAGTCCTGTCACTGTTTATTTCTGCAGATCGTTGATTTTAACCTCTTCCGCTATGGAGATACAGCAATGCAAAGTAAGTCCACGTTTCCCGCTCGAATCGCGCCTTTCTCAGTCCCAATCGGGAGAACGGAAGCGGTTCAGGGAGAAAGGCGCGATTCGAGCGGGAAACGTGGACTTATTTGCATTGCTGTATCTCCATAATGGAAGAGGTAAAAATCAACGATCTGCAGAAATAATAGTGAAAGGACTCCTATACGTGCATCAGTATCGATTTTGAGGCGATTTGGACATTCCTGCAGTGAGCTACCTGGATTTTGAACCACTCTGGGTATTGTGCGTTGCAACGTCGGCAAGGAGCAAGGGTAAGACACCAAAGTCGATTTTCGTAGAGAGAAGTGGTGTGGCACGAAGTTTTCAAAATAGGAAATTGATAGTTTAAACCCTTACGGAGTTTTAGCGATTCAAACGTGAAGCATTTTTATAACTTTTTATATATAAGGATTGGCCGTGGAATTAATTGCTCGTGCGCAAAGCATAGATCTATACAATCGAGAGGTTTTCTATATTACCTTTCTTTTCGTGTAATATGGAGGATGTTCATGTTTTTAACGAAGATTACATCGAATGAGATATTTATTCGCCTGCATACAGTTCAAAAGAATTTTGCCTATTTGAACAAGGTAATGGTTTCCATCCATCGATCTATCTTTAATGGTGCATGTCTAATTTGATGGCTACTTCCAGGATGATAACTACAATTACTAAAAGTTTGTCCCTGGATACACGTTGCACCCAGTGCCGGATTATCCATTGGGCAAGTGGGGCTACAGTCCAGGAGCTCACAACCTTAGGGGGCACCAAACGGGCAAGTATGCATGCGGTGTTTGGTCAGACCCTCCCCCACCCCTTCCCAAAGACGCACTGTACACTAAAGAAACCTCAAAATAATTATCGGTTAATGCATTATGCATATCCCCTCCCCGCTGCTTTGATAATCAACTCCGTCTGTAACGCAGGTTACGGCAGGTAATAGGAAACTCTGAGTGTGCGTTATTATGAATAGTAGCACCTCGACCTCGAAAAAAAGCAGTGATTGACCAGGAAGGGTACAGATGAGTGGCGCTGCAAAACGAAAGTTGAAGAAACAGCAGGAGAAATCAATTACTAAGCTTCGCAAGCTGGATGACCTGGGTTTTATCAACATCGTAGCACCCACAAACATGTCTGAAAGCTCTGCCACTACAACAGTGGACCAGAGTGGAGATCGTGCTTGCAATGAGCTTAATAGCTCCAATCCAGAAGGCATGATTCCTTTGGAGGCTGAAGCTCTCTCGCTTGGCGGAGAGCGGACATGAAGACAATGCTTATCCTGGTTATCCAATTGAAAAATGCAGTAGTTCCGAATGCAGTAGCTCCAAATCCAGTAGCTCCTTGTTGCCAGAATATAGTGGCGATGTTGCTTTGTGGAAGAACATTTCAAAAGAGGTGCGTGAATACTGGAGCATGAAAGGACCTAAAGAGTGCCAGAATTATGATGGCGATTTTGCATGTAGCTTCCGAGCGACAGTTCAAGGACCAAAGCAGAAAATTTTCTAAACATCCCCTCTTTCGATAGCATCTTTCTGGTGAAGAAATTGCTCGAGAATGGATTGTTTACTCCCCTTCCACAGGAAGTATTTTCTGCTTTATATGTGTTCTGTTTGGTGACAAGCACATTACAACACAGTTTTCAGGTACTGGATTCAGTGATTGGAAGCATGCATCCAGTAGATTGATTGATCATGAAAATAGCGCTGCACACAATAGCGCTCAAGTAGCATACTCAAGTCAGAGACATATGGGCGGAAGAATAGATTGTGAAATTGGGAAATAATTAGAAGCTGAGAAGAGATACTGGCATGATTTTCTAAAACGTGTGGTTGCTGTCATTAAATGTTTATCAGAACGTGGTTTGCCGTTTCGAGGAGCAAATGAAATCTTTAACTCACCACACAATGGAATCTACCTCGGTGTACTGAGCCATTTCTTAGAAACCACATTGAAACCTATGGAACAAAGGTAAAGGTAGGCCATCATATTTGTCATCGACATTATGCGAAGAGTTTATAGAAATCATGGGCAGCACAGTGTTATCTGTTATCATTACTGAACTAAAAGAAGCCAAGTATTTTTCACTTTCTGTTCACTCAACTCCAGACCTATGTCATGTAGACCAGCTTACGGTTATATAGTACGATATGTAAATAAGCAGTCGCACAACATACAAGAGCGTTTTCTTCTTTTTTTTTTTTACCTATCCAGAGTCATACAGGTGAATTCCTTGCCACTACCACAGTGCAGTTTCTTGACAAACATAGTATTAATAGATATTATGTACATACGCTGACAGACCTACGATAATTCAGCAAACATGTCTGGGAAATATAATGCAAGCTATAAACTATGTAATATAAATCCGTTGGCATTGTATACGTGCCTTGTGCTGCACATTCACTAAATTTAATAGGTGTTTGCGCTGTTGAATCTTGTGTGGAAGCAACAAATATCTTCAGCTTGGTTCAGAAACTGTTCACCTTTTTTAGTGCTAGTACAAGCAGACTTGTACAATATTTTGAAGGGGAAAAAAGAGTGCTCAAGTGTTTGTCCGATACGCGATGGTCAGCTCGTGCTGAAGCTACTAAAGCACTGTCAGAAGGATACGATAATATTCGAGCTGCTCTTCTACACATTGTGCAAGATCCTGAACAGCGAGCAGATACCCAACAAGATCTGAAGCTAACGGCCTTCATATTTCGTTATCATACCTGGACACTGTTTTCATGGCTGTATTTTGGAACATCATTCTAGAAAGGTTCAACAGAGTTAGCATGGCTTTTCAAAGTGCTGAAATTGAGCTAGGAACAGCTGTCAAACTGCTACAGTCACTCCAGGACTTCGTGTCAGAACTTAGAGGGAACTTTGATGCTATATTGAGATGCGTGCGAAACAAAAGGATAAGTGCTAAATATAAGGATGCCGAAAAAAGAATAAGGAAACCAAAAACGCAATTCGGTGATGAATCTAACGGATTGGTGCTTCATCAGCATGATAAGTTTCGCATCGAAGTGTTCCTTCCAATATTGGATAAACTGTCACAGGTCTTGACGTTACGCACACAGGCATATGATGTGGTGCACAAGCGCTTCGGATTTATTACAGAATTTCTAAGCATGGGAGCAGACGAAATAGAAAAAGCGGCTCACAACTTACAGCAATGCTATCCTAATGACTTGGAGCTCAGCTTTCCACAAGAGTTCAAACACTTTTCCTGTTTTATCGAACGTTTGAATTCAGACAAGGAAATGCCGACATGTACATTCACATGTACAGCTATTAATTTGTACAGTATTATTTTTAACCATTGTCTCCAATCAACCTTTCCAAACGTTGAAATTGCTTATCAAATGTACTTGAGTTTGATGGCAACCAATGCATCAGGAGAGCTCCAAGCTAAAGCTTATCAATAATGAGAAAAGAACATGCATGCATCAAGACAGAATTAACTGGCTATCACTCATGGCAATTGAGTCTGAGGTGCTACAGCAGATTGAATTTGAAGACATTATTGAAAAATTTGTGGCTGCAAAGTGTCGAAAAGTTGTAAAATTGTAAATCCTTTTTGCACAACTTGTACTTCTTATACAATAGTACTAATCACTTAATTTAGTATATTCAATTCCATGCGCAACGATTGAAACTCAAAAAAGGGAGGGGGAGGGGGGGGGGGCCATTTCAAAATAAGTAGTCCAGGGGCCCCAGTGACCCTTAAACCGGCACTGGTTGCACCTAACATCCTTTATGTAATTACCACAAAACGCCATACACATCAGTTCTCACCTTCAGACATGTGATTTACTATCTCACTTCTGCACCCTGCCATAGCTTTTTTTCTCTCCGCATCAAATATTGAAACACATATACATATATTGACACATCAAAGCTCATCTACTATGAGTCATATCTTCCTCAAGTCCTGCATTACTATTGACATATCTGTTTTGCTTCTTTGTATTCTTAAAGTGTAATGTTTGGTCACTATTATAACAAACTTTGGCACTGGCCAGATAGCAATAAAAGTGAAGCAGATATGGTAGGGTGCAGAAGTGTAAAGAAAACTAGTTGCCTGATATAGCAGGTAACATGTATGATAGTTGGTTTGTATTTTATCTGTGTTTAATACTGATATTTGAATAATATCAATTATATTATCCTGTCTGTACAAGGTACATTTAGACTTTGAGGAAATAATTTACCTACATTTCTTTCTGTAGCTATTAGTGAGGTTAAGGAAGAAATGAGTGATATCTCAAGTGAATTGTATGCTTTTTGTGTTTTGCATTTGTAAAATATTATAATTCGCACTCAATGAATGACATAGATTCAGATCGAAATAGTGATAGTGCCAGGTATATTATATGGATTTATGTGTACAATGTATTCAATGAATTAGATACTTTAAATGAGTATTATAGATTCAGAAATGGTCGGACATATTGGTCAGACATGGTGCATCATGCATTTATACAATAATTGAATATTACCTTTAAATTACTGTTCATTTTCAATGAAAAGTTAGCAGGCAACAAGGTTACATTCCAATGATGCATATGTTGAATTCATCCTCATGTTTTAATTTGAAATATCACTCTTCTTCACTTTGAAGCCATTTATCCCATATTTCAAGTGTAAATGTCTCTCTTGGTCATCAATTGTGGATTCTTCGGTGCTAGATTTCATGACCTGTACTCCTCCCTAAGGTGCTGATTGGTCTTCTTCCTGTGAAGAGAAGACCTGCCACTAAAGCTTTATTGCTGCATCTGCATTGAATGAACTTAATGGTGGCCCTTGAATGTACACTTCTGGAAAGTCGTTCAATGTGTCATTACTCTATGCAGTTCTTCGATCTGTCTTAAGTGCCATTAAAGAAGATAACATTTGCTTACTGTTCAATTTGACAGTTAAAACAAAATTAATATGATTAGGCCATTCTGGCATCTGGACAGGTAAACAATGGGTACCAAAGTTTGTAACACTGAGATCCAAGTTGCATCAAGCATATTTCACAATTTCATGTACTTCATCTGGAAGAGAACAATTTGATACAACTCTAGCTTCTTCAAGTGGTAACCTAAAATGATAGCTAATATGCTGTATAGTTTTCCTTGACTTCCATTAAACTTCAATCTTTATCTGTACCTGGATCACCTGAACGCTTCTATTCACCTAGATTGTGTCTCTAGAAAAACAAGTAAGGATCTTTAAATTACTTTTGTATGGGACCATAATAGACGTTCCCTCATTGGAGCATCAAGATTTGTCCGCTCATTCAACGCATCTTGTGCACATTCGGAATTGGTTAAAATCGCTCAGTATTGAGCCTTGGCAAGAGTTTTTCATGCATTGATTCTCATCAACAGAAGCTCACTGTTGGCCACTCAACAGAATATCTAGCCCAGCCAAACTAGACAATACAGAGACTGACTTGAGGATGCTCTTCATGGCTAGAACTATGTCTAGCTCACTGCTCTGAAGACACTGACAAAGAACTAGAAGATGGTTTGAATTGAGAGCATAACATAAAGAGCACAGCCACAAATCACCCTGAATTGCATCCACTTTTTTTAGATAGCCTCTTATCCTTGCTCTGTCATCTCATTTTACTGAACGGTCTTCTGCAAGTGTGGTTAGATGAGTAATGTAGGCACCATACCTATCAACAACATGCTGCTGTGCTTTACACTTGTACTCAAAGCTCTCGGATCTTCTTTGGAGACTTCTCATAAAGAATAATAAAAGAAAGTAACATCTCTTCAATATCTTTCAACAGCATACTGAAAGCATCTCTGCAAGCTAATGTTTAAGACAAATGGCATAACACCAAGACCACACAAGCCAGGGATGAGCACGGTTTGCGATCTTCAACACATGCAAATGACACATAAAATTAATCAGTTAACCCAGAACAACTCTCCTAGACAGGATGGTTCTAGCTACTGACCTCACTGGAGAGAGATTGAGCCGGCCATAGATCTTCGCAATGATCTTAGACTTTGGCTGATATTAAGAATGAGAGATGCCAGACGTGAGATGGTGCTTTAGGCCAATTGTCATACATTTCAGCAGCAAGGGAAATACAGACCCACCCAACTCCTGACACTTTGGTCATTGAAAGACTCTGCTTTGTAAGCTGCAACTCCTGCTGATTTACAAGCATTACTCAAAGTGGCCTAAGTAAGGAGCGAGGTAACTATTATGTCAAAGGCAAATAATATTATTATTCGCACTCAATGAATGACATAGATTCAGATCAAAATAGTGATAGTGCCAGGTATATTATATGGATTTATTTGTACAATGTATTCAATGAATTAGATACTTTAAATGAGTATTATAGATTCAGAAATGGTCGGACATATTGGTCGGACATGGTGCATCATGCATTGATACATTAATTGACTATTACCTTTAAATTACTGTTTATTTACAATCAAAACTTAGCAGGCAACAAGGTTACATACCAATGATGCATATGTTGAATTCATCCTCATGTTTTAATTTGAAATATCACTCTTCTTCACTTTGAAGCCATTTATCCAATATTTCAAGTGTAAATGTCTCTCTTGGTCATCAATTGTGGATTCTTCGGGGGCTAGATTTCATGACCTGTACTCCTCCCTAGGGTGCTGATTGGTCTCCTCCCTGAAGAGCAGACCTGCCACCAAAGCTTTATTGCTGCATCTGCATTGAATGAACTTAATGGTGGCCCTTGAATGTACAGAGTTGTTCAATGTGTCATTACTCAATGCAGTTCTTTGATCTGTCTTAAGTGCCTTTATAGAAGATAATATTTGCTTACTCTTCCATTTGACAGTTAAAACAAAATCAATATTATTAGACCATTTTCTGGCATCTGGACAGGTAAACAATGGGCATTAGATTTTGTAACACTGAGGTCCAAGTTGCATCAAGCATATTCTACATACTCATGCACTTCATCTGGAAGAAAACAATTTGATACAAATCTAGCTTCAAGCGGTAACCTAAAAAGATTGCTATTATGCTCTATAGCTTTCCTTGACTTCCATAAAACTTCAATCAGATTTATCTGTACCTGGATCACCTGAACGCTTCTATTCACTAGGATTGTGTCTCTAGAAAAACAAGTAAGGATCTTCATTACTTTAGTATGGGACCATACTTGACGTTCCCTCATTGGAGCATCAAGATTTGTCCGTTCATTCAACGCATTTTGTGCACATTCGGAATAGGTTAAAATCGCTCAGTATTGAGTTTTTCATGCATTCATTCTCATCAACAGAAGCTCACTTTTGGCCACTCAACAGGATATCTAGCCCAGCCAAACTAGACAATGCAGAGACTGACTTGAGGATGCTCTTCATGGCTGGCACTATGTCTAGCTCACTGCTCTGAAGACAAAGAACTAATTGCATTCACTTATTTTACATAATCAAAAAATTAAACGTTAATGGACGACAATCAATGACTACAGGTTTGGATGAATGTTTTAGCAAAAAGGTAAGCTACTAAACTGGTTGTTTTGTTTCTAGTGCATACACCTCTTACCTATCTATGACAGGTAAACCTGACGCCCATTAAGAATTCTTGTTGGTTAAATTTTAACCTTTTACAACCTCTAAACACCACGTATTTGGAGACAAAACGGTAACGGTTTACCGCGTTGAAATTTTGACTCGAACGATCAATAGAGCCATTGACATAGTATATATATATATATATAGCAAGATTCAGGTCAATCCGTCACGTAATGGTGGAGAAACAATCCAAAACGTGCTTATTGAACAGGCTGCACAAGCGAAAATTACAAAGTCACGTGACAACTTCACACTTTCGATATATGTTGCCATATAGTTTATCAACATTCAAATTTGTGATATCATTTTCCAAAAACTAATGCCAAACATTGAAGTACTGAAAAAGATTTTTTGCTCAGGTATCACGTGTACAGTTGTAGTCTCGTACCCAGACCCACATCGCAGCTGCGGATAGATTACATCAGAGATCATATATATCTCTGATTACATCACCGCTACGCGAGTAGTGCCTCCTCCTGTACGAATTTCTGGCATACTACTTACATTCCAACGTCGGGAGGAATGCAATTACGTAATGTATGAGTGCACCGCAGTAGACACCTCTGATGAGGCTTGGTTGCAGGCTCAGCTCAGTCTTAGTCTTAGTCGTGGGGTCTTGGGGCGGTCTCTATCATCTCATGCTGCTGCAGCTTACATTGCTTCCCTTTGTTTTTCGGACTTCAGTTCCCTCTCTAGTTTGCATCTCACCTCAGCAATTGGGAAGTTAACTCAACTGTTAAACCATCTGATGTGGTTTCAGTAGAGAGCCTTGCACAACAGCCTCCAATACAGAAAGCCTTATCTGCCAAGATTGACGACTTCCAGTTTAACCAGCTCTTCAATTCATCTACCTTGGCAGATAGGGCCCGCCTTTTGTCCATTTCATCGTGGTAGTCAGTTGTCCCATCTGAAGGTCTAGGCCTTCATTTAGGCCTGTACATCATCCATCTCTTGCCTTACCGCCATAACAGATAACTTCGATTGATAACTGGAGTATGCAATTAGCGCATACCTCAAATCTGATTACATTCCGGCGCAATCGCCGTAGCGGTGATGTAATCCATCCGCAACTGCGATATGGGTCTGGATACGAGACTGTGCGCAGACAGAAATAATAAGCCCCCCCCCCCCCCCCCCCCCCCCCCCCCCCCCCCCCCCCGCATGCCTTATACTGTACACGTTACGTATAGCATGCACAACCAATCCTCCGGGCGCATAACTGGCACATAGAGAAGTTGCAGTGCTTTGCTGGCAACCCTGGACAGCTCGGGAGAAGCGAAAGTCTGCCGGCTCAGTGAGTGACAGTCTCTTGTTGGCCTCCTAAGCCACACCTACATGTACAAGGAGGTGTGTCCTGGCTGGTCCTTATTCAGGATGATGGACCTCCTCTCGGGTCCAGCTCCAGTCTCTCCCCATGTCACACTCAACTGCCTCTTCGCATCTCACCTCGCATGGTGGCCATTATTCGTGCCCTCATGGAATTAACGCTGTAGGTTCTCATTTCCCACTCCACACACATACGGTGGGACCTCGTCTCAACACAGATGTGTCGGGCATCCTGGGGGTGTGGCACTTGGTCTGGCCTGTGCTGGTTTCAAGTCCAGTGGCACGTTTGCTCCACACCGCTGCCCAGCACAGTCAAAGAAATGATTCTATTATTTGAGCAGCCGGGTTGTGGGGCCACCACTGGGCTGATCACTTGTTTCTATGACAACACATTGAAGGGTCAGAGGTGCAGCTCCTCCCCCTAGTACCCTCTCCATGACTTCCTCCTCAGACCCCTCTATCACATCCTGCTCCACCCACATAGCCAGTCATGTTGAAGCCCATCTGCTTAGAACTGCTTCAGAATGAACAGCAGCAGCTCATTGGTGTCATGTCTGTAGGCCAGGTAGTGGGCAAAGGCCTATGGAGGGGGCATGACATAAGGTAAGGATGATGATGGCCAATATCACACGAGGTAAGCCTAATGGCCAACACATAAGGTAAGCCATGTGTATTGAATCTTAAAAGCAGTTTCACAAATTTGCAATAAACATATGCTGCAGGCACAAATTCGATCATTTTGCCCATTTCGCATATGCAATGACATGTCACAAACACACACACACACACATTCAGACTTGCCCCTCCCACCCTCTTTTACCAATGTAAAAACAAAGTTTGCTTACATACAGTGTACATGCCTTTCTCTTTCCACCCTCCCTCCCTACCTTTCACATCCTTTCGCATATCACGTCAGCAAACTTGTGTGTGTCAGAGAAGCTCTCCAGCTGCACCCTGATGGCCATGTTCACATCATCCTCCAGCACATACTCCCTCAGGTGGATGAGCCTCCACCACACCTACATATGATGGACTCTATGTGCTGTATCGTGATGGGAATGCTCCCTGTACCCGGGTAGGGAAACAAAACTTCATGAGAGTACAAAGTCATGATGGTCCAGATGACTGGGGAGTTTCATCTTCCCTAATCCCATCAGCACTTGCAGTTGGTAATGCCACGAGGTAGCTGTGTCAGTCCTTGCAACAACACAGTATATATTAAAATGTGACGCTTTGCATGTGTAATATAACAAAGGGCACTAGTTAGGTCCATGACAACCACACACACACACACACACACACACACACACACACACACACACACACACACACACACACACACACACAGGCTGTATATGTTTGTGTGCGAGCTTGTAATAGCAACAAGATGTCTTCAAAGGCAGGGCAAAAACAAGTCTGTACATTTCTGATTATTATCACACACCACATCACGTGAACACAGGCACACTCCATCTTCCCATTACCATACACCTGGGTAGACTCGTTCCCAGACGTTACAACTGCTCTTGTATCCTCTGATTTCTCAGGAACACAGGCCTCCGTCTCCTTGGTTACATCCGTTGTTGCATCCTCTGGTTTCCCAACGAGCTGTGCAGGGCAAGTGACACAGGCATCCGGAGTTTGATCAACACTGGAAGTCAGATGACGCCTGTTTCTACGTAGTTGACCACCGGGCGTGAGGACCTAGGAGTGTTAGCTTCAGATGCAATTGTTTTCCTCAGAGCTATAGAGCTAACTATACTAATATTATAGTAAAACATACATGAGTCGTTTATAGACTGACATGTAGCTGGTGCATGGCCACGTGCACGCTTCGGTCACAAATTCACAAAAGCTTTGCGTCACGAATTTAATTTCTGAGCAATAGGAACCATAGCATTATGAAGAATGAAGAGTTTTCTCGTCGCTGGCTCTAGTAATCCGGATATCGCGTGATGTATATGTATTGGATATCACTGTGAATCTCATGCTAAATAAACGCAAATGCAAAAAAGTGGCCGGGGCTTCGCCCCAGACCCCACTGGGGGAGCTATCAGCGCTCCCTCACACACCCTTGCTGTCACGAGAGGGGGCGTGCCCCCTCCCGTACCCTCCCCCTAGTTGTGAGTATACTTATCAGACCCCCCTTTCCCAAAGTCCTGGATCCGCCCCTGTACCTGGGTCTTTTGCTTCTCCTCCAAACAGCTGTGTGATTGCACGCGTGATGTTCCTTATGCCCAAATGTGGAGGGTGCTATGCTTTCAAATACCTGCTGGAAAGAAAAATAATGTGTTTAAGAAATATTCACCTTTCTCATCTCCCTGGTTTTAACACACCAGTACCACCCTCTTCTCATCTTGTTCTGCACAATATGTAATATGATGCGAAGAGTAGCTCCTTTTTTCCAAAACACAAAGCTATTTCCACGACACAAATAAAATGACAATGTACTTTGACGAAATGAAATAATTAATTTCGCTTCGCGTTTTAATAGCTATTAACGGCAAGTGCAAGTAAGGATACATCTAGATCGCGAAAATGAGTGATGCAAAGGTAATTGTGGTGATATGTTGCACGAACTACTAGATCCTATAATCGTGACAGTGCATATTGAGTGCGCATGCTCCCTGTGTTTGTATGCTCATCTATTAGTATCACAGCCATACTCACACACACATACTCATGGCAGCGGGTCAATACACAACGTTTTAGCCTTACTTTTCATCAGGGTTTAGAAGGCGAACGGTTTCTGCCTAGATCAGGGTATTTACATTTATGGGTTCATGATTCGCCGTGAATCAAGCGAAGTTGCCTCCTTTCAAAGGTGCAGCTCTCTATGGAGAAACCATTCATGTTGCTACTCAAAAACTATCCTTTTGTTGATGTTGTTTTCACCATCAGTAAGCTACCGACGCAAGGTAGCTTTTAATAGCACATACAACTACAGACGTTTTTCTCATTGGTAGGTTTCAATCTCATCATTTTGTGATGCCGAAGCTCAGTTCTTGTACCATTTATTTTCTTTGCTAATGTCACGACCTTTCATAATGGAGCAGAAAAATCGTCGTTATTTCCCTCATATGCCCATGTTTGATGACTGTGTACATCCATGACACATTGATGTTCCTTTATTGTAGGAGCTAGAATATCAGCTTACATTTACATTAGCGTCATTCAGGGGGGATATTGAGACAGTTATCAAACAACTACAATCTGGAGTACATGTTGATGGCACAAATCTGGTGAGTTTGATCCCATGTTATGGTACTGTCTCCATCCCATGTCATGGTACCAACTCCACCCCATGTCATGGTACTATCTCCATCCCATGTCATGGTACTATCTCCATCCCATGTCAAGGTACTATCTCCATCCCATGTCATGGTACTATATCCATCCCATGTCATGGTACTATCTCCATCCCATGTCATGGTACTATCTCCATCTCAGTCTGACATTATCAGAAGATGTAGTGTGTACTGTATGGTTTCTTTATGTGGGTTGTGTCATATACATCCCACTGTAAGATAAGAAGTGGGAGGGGTGTCTTATAAATCCAGTTTGTTCATAATCATATCTTCATCTCTTCAGGATGGGGAGGAGTGGGAAGACATATTGGTAGGAGGGGTGAGGGGGGAATAGAGGGGGAGGGGCAGATGGGGAACCTCCATTCCCCCCTGGCCCCCCTGGCCCCCTTCTACCTTCCCCATATGTCCTCCCACTCCTCCCCCTCTCTCCTCCCATCAGACCCTCTATTTCACATTTATTTGTGTACTGTACATGTAGCATGTAACACATCTGGGTGTGGTGTGTGTTAACCATGGTTACATGCATGTATATGTAGTGTGCGTTTATTGCAAATTATCATTCACTACCCTTTCTACCTCCCATGCCTCCTCCCCATTCCAACCTGCTCTCCCACATCTGCACACCTTTCCACTACAACCACTCATCTGTGATCCATATTGTTTGTTACTCATCTGTGGGTATGTCCTCTGTGACTATCATAATGAGTCATTGTTTGATGTGATGTTTCTGGAATGTTCATAATCATTTCTTCATCTCTTCAGGATGGATGGTCATCACTGATGTGGGCATGTGTGAAAGGCCATGCAGAGGTTATGAGGTTGTTGTTATCAGCTGGGGCACATGTCAATGATCAGGATAAGGTAAGTAGTAACAGCCCAGCCCAATGACCCTTGGAGACTTGTATCCTGATGTGAGGCTGTACTCAGAGGTGTAGACTTAATTATGTCCTGGGGAGGAGGGGGAGACATAGAGGGTGAGATGGGAGAGAGAGGGGGAAGAGTGGGAGGACATATGGGGAAGGTAAAAGGGGGTGAGGAGGTAATAGAGGGGGAGGGGCAGATGGGGACCTCCCCTCAAGTCTCGTTCTTCTGTGTGCTATGCTGAGCTAGTATTCTCATGTACCGATGGGTCTATGAACAGGGAAAGGCTAGAAGGTGGGTAGGGTTAGTACCAGCAAAGCAGAATTATTGACATGTACATGTGATGTCTGTAGTACCAGCTCCAAGGACCATTGTTGAGGGAGGGGAAGGTTAAAGCAAAGGGGTGGAGTCAGCATGAAAGAGGAGAGGTGGGATTTGGGGGCGAGACAAAGCTGTGGGGAGGTAGGGTGTGGAGTAAGGAAACAGACCAGAGGAGGGGAGGGTGATATGGGAGACAGTTGAGGATTACATGTAAATCATGTCATACCATGATAATTATGAATATGATTAAGAATAGTACGCCCCTGTGCTTCTAACCAGGGACTTTTAACGAGGGCAGACTGTAACTTCATCTCATGTTGTGGCACTATCTCATGTCCCATGTCATGGTACTATCTCCATCCTATGTCATGGTACTATCTCCATCCCATGTCATGGTACTATCTCCATTCTATGTCATGGTACTATCTCCATCCCATGTCATGGTACTATCTCCATCCCATGTCATGGTACTATCTTCATCCCATGTCATGGTACTATCTCCATCCCATGTCAAGGTACTACCTCCATCTCATGTCATGTCAGTCTGACATTATCAGATGATGTGGTGTGTGTGGTAACCATAGTAACAAAATATGTGTACAGTACAGTAGCTTGTTTTATAAAATACTATTGCATCATTCAGTCCACTTTCCACCTCTCATGCCTCCTCCCCAGCCCAACCTTCTCTCCCACATCTGCACACCTTTCCACCTCTACCACTCATCTGTGATCCACGTTGTTTGTTGCTCATCTGTGGGTGTGTCCTCTGTGGCTATCATAATGAGTCATTGTTTGATGTGATGTCCATAATCATATCTTCTGCTCTTCAGGATGGGGAGGAGTGGGAGGACATATTGGGAAGGCAGGAGGGTGTGAGGGGGGAATAGAGGGGGAGGGGCAGATGGGGAATCTCCATTCCCCCCTGGCCCCCCTGGCCCCCTCCTACCTTCCCCATATGTCCTCCCACTCCTCCCCCTCTCTCCTCCATCAGACCTTCTATTCCACATTTATTTGTGTACTGTCCATGTAGCATGCAACATATCTGGGTGTGGTGTGTGGTAACCATGATTACATGCATGTATTTGGAGTGTGTGTTTATTATGTATCATTCACTACCCTTTCTACCTCTCATGCCTCCTCCCCATTGCAACCTGCTCTCCCACATCAGCACACCTTTCCACTCCAACCACTGTGATCCAATTTGTTTGTTACTCATCTGTGGGTGTGTCCTCTGTGGCTATCATAATGAGGCATTGTTTGATGTGATGTTTCTGGAATGTCCATAACCATATCTTCATATCTGCAGGATGGATGGTCATCACTGATGTGGGCATGTGTGAAAGGCCATGCAGAGGTTATGAGGATGTTGTTATCAGCTGGGGCACATGTCAATGATCAGGATAACGTAAGTAGTACCAGCCCAGCCCAATGATCCTTGGTGACTGGTATTCTGATGTGAGGCTGTACTCAGTGATATAGACTTAATTATGTCCTGGGGAGGAGGGGGAGACATAGAGGGTGAGATGGGAGGAGCGAGGAGGGGGGGAGTGGGAGGACATATGGGGAAGGTAGGAGGGGATGAGGAGGTGAGGTTGGAGAGGAGAGCCAGGGATAGTGAGAACTGTGGAAAGAGGGGGGGAATGATGGGAGATGAAACAGAGGGTGATATGTAATAGAGGGGGAGGGGCAGATGGGGATTCTCCCCTCAAGTCTTGTTCTTGTGTGTGCTGTGCTGAGCTAGTATTTTCATGTACCGATGGGTCTGGGAACTTGGCTAGGGGGGTAGTTGGGTTAGGACCAGAAAAGCACAATTGTTGACATGTACATGTACATGTGGTGTCTGTAGTACCAGCTCCAAGGACCATTGTTAGACTGGATGTGGGTACACTCTTGTATCCTTGGGTTGGTTGGGCCTTGTATACTTGCCATGTGCTGAGGGAGGGGAAGGTTCAAGAATAGGGGAGGAGTCAGCGTGGAAGATGAGAGGAGGGAGTTGGGGGAGAAACCAAGTTTTGGGAGGTAGGGGGTGGAGTGAGGAAATAGACCAGAAGAGGGGAGGAAAGGGACAGGATGGGAGGGGGAGGGGACAGTCATGGGGGAGCTTGAGAAGGAATTGAGGAAGGGAGGGCATGTTGAGAAGGGAAGGGGGTGAGGAATGGAGTAGTGGGAAAGGTGGAGGGGAGGGGAGAATGGAGAAGTGTGCTCATTAATCCTATGTTGTATTGCTTCAACCTGTGAGCATTGTCCCAAGCATGATTCCATTGGTACTTGTATACATGCTGTATGAATACAAGGGGTTGAGGGTGAGAGATAGATGAGAGGATTGGGAGGAGGGACAGGGAAGGATATGGAGAATGGTGGTGGGTTGGAGAGGGGAGAAGGGTAGAGTGTATATTTGGTGAAGGGAGGGAAAGGGTGGAGGAGGGAACCCTGTCATGTACTGTCAGGTCTGGGACATGGAGTACTTGAGGGAGTGAATGTTCATTACCATGGGATGTGATGTGCACTTGTATGGGTTTGCTTTTATGTGGTTGTGCCTTGTACAGATGTGTAGAGTGCTATCAGTATGGATAGGCATTGGAACATAGAATGGGGTTTAGTGGAGAATGCTTTAGAATTAGTGCACCCTTCCTCCCAGATCACATTCATTTGTATACTGTACTTGCAGCATGTAACACATCTGGGTGTGGTGTGTGGTAATTATGGTTACATGTATGTGTTTCAGGTGTGTTGATTGCAACTTACTATTGTATAATTCGGTCCCCTTTCAACCTCCCATACCTCTTCCCCATCCCAACGTCTCCCATGTCTGCACACCTTTTGACCCAATCACTCATCCATGATCCAAGTTGTTGCTCATCTGTGGGTGTGTCCTCTGTGTCTATCATGAGGCATTGTGTGATGTGATGTTTCTGGAATGTCCATAATCATATCTTCATATCTGCAGGATGGATGGTCATCACTGATGTGGGCATGTGTGAAAGGCCATGCAGAGGTTGTGAGGATGTTGTTATCAGCTGGGGCACATGTCAATGATCAGAATGAGGTAAGTAGTACCAGCCCAGCCCAATGACCCTTGGTGATTTGTATCCTGATGTAAGGCTGTACTCAGAGGTGCAGACTTATTTCTGTCCTGGGGAGGAGGGGAGACATAGAGAGTGAGATGGGAGGAGCGAGGAGGGGGGGAGTGGGAGGACATATGGGGAAGGTAGGAGGGGGTGAGGAGGTGAGGTTGGAGAGGAGAGTCTGGGATAGTGAGAACTGTGGAAAGAGGGGGGGAATGATGGGAGGTGAAACAGAGGGTGATATGCAATAGAAGGGGCGGGGCAGATGGGGATCCTCCCCTCAAGTCTTGTTCTTGTGTATGCTGTGCTAAGCCAGTGTTCTCATGTACCTATGGGTCTGGGAACTGGTTCAGTTAAAGGCAAGGAGGGTAGTTGGGTTAGGACCAGCAAAGCACAATGGTTGACATGTACATGTGATGTCTGTAGTACCAGCTCCAAGGACCATTGTTAGACTGGATGTGGGTACACTCTTGTATCCTTGGGTTAGTTGGGCCTTGTACACTTGCCATGTGCTGAGAGAGGGGAAGGTTCAAGAATAGGGGAGGAGTCAGCGTGGGAGATGAGAGGAGGGAGTTGGGGGAGAGACCAAGTTGTGGGAGGTAGGGGGTGGAGTGAGGAAATAGACCAGAAAAGAGGAGGAAAGGGACAGGATGGGAGGGGGAGGGGACAGTGATGGGGGAGCTTGAGAAGGAATTGAGGAGGGGAGGGCATGGTGAGAAGGGGAGGGGGTGAGGAATGGAGTAGTGGGAAAGGTGGAGGGGAGGGCAGAATGGAGAAGTGTTAAGACTTTGCTCATTAATCCTATATTGCATTGCTTCAACCTGTGAGCATTGTCCCAAGCATGATTCCATTGGTACTTGTATACATGCTGTATGAATACAAGGGGGTGAGGGTGAGAGATAGATGTGAGGATGGGGAGGAGGGACAGGGAAAGATATGGAGAATGGTGGTGGGTGGGAGAGGGGAAAAGGGTAGAGTATATATTTGGTGAAGGGAGGGAATGGGTGGAGGAGGGGAACCTGTCATGTACTATCAGGTCTGGGACATGGAGTACTTGAGGGAGTGAATGTTCATTACCATGGGATGTGATGTGCACTTGTATGGGTTTGCTTTTATGTGGTTGTGCCTTGTACAGATGTGTAGAGTGCTATCAGTATGGATAGGCATTGGAACATGGGGTTTAGTGGAGAATGCTTTAGAATAATTCACCCTTCCTCCCACTTCACATTTATTTGTGTACTGTACCTGTAGCATGTAACACATCTGGGGGTGGTATGTGGTAACTATGGTTACTTGCATGTGTTTCAGGTGTGTTAATTGCAACTTACTATTGTATCATTTAATCCCCTTTCAACCTCCCATACCTCTTCCCCATCCCAACGTCTCCCATGACTGCACACCTTTCCACCCAATCACTCATCCATGATCCAAGTTGTTGCTCATCTGTGGGTGTGTCCTCTGTGTCTATCATGAGGCATTATGTGATGTGATGTTTCTTGAATGTCCATAATCATATCTTGATCTTCAGAATGGATGGTCATCAATAATGTGGGCATGTTGGGAAGGCCATGCAGAGGTTGTGAGGATGTTGTTATCAGCTGGGGCACATGTTAATCATCAGAGTAAGGTAAGTAGTACCAGCCCAGCCCATTGACCCTTGGTGACTTATATCCTGATGTGAGGCTGTACTCAGAGGTGTAGACTTAACTATGTCCTGGGGAGGAGGCGGAGACATAGAGGGTGAGTTGGGAGAGAGAGGGGGAGGAGTGGGAGGACATATGGGGAAGGTAGGAGGGGGTGAGGGGGGAATAGAGGGGGAGGGGTGGATGGGGAACCTCCCCTCAAGTCTCGTTCTTCTGTGTGCTATGCTGAGCTAGTATTGTCATGTACCGATGGGTCTGGGAACTAGATCAAGAAAAGGCTAGAAGGTGGGTGGGGTGGTGCAGACTTATTTCTGTCCTGGGGAGGAGGGGAGACATAGAGGGTGAGATTGGAGGAGCGAGGAGGGGGGGAGTGGGAGGACATATGGGGAAGGTAGGAGGGGGTGAGGAGGTGAGGTTGGAGAGGAGAGCCTGGGATAGTGAGAACTGTGGAAAGAGTAGGGAATGATGGGAGGTGAAACAGAGGGTGATATGCAATAGAAGGGGAGGGGCAGATGGGGATCCTCCCCTCAAGTCTTGTTCTTGTGTATGCTGTGCTAAGCCAGTATTCTCATGTACCAATGGGTCTGGGAACTGGTTCAGGTAAAGGTGTAACGAGACACTGCAGCAGCCAAAAGAAGTATCTAATTAAAAAGAGAGACATGCATATATACACAGGACAAGGTCAAAGTACAGTCCAGCTGGAGCCAGCACAAACACGCATGCGTACATAGATCCAAAAATATATTATGTCATTTGCTACAAAGGCAAGGAGGGTAGTTGGGTTAGGACCAGCAAAGCAGAATAGTTGAGATGTACATGTGATGTCTGTCGTACCAGCTCCAAGAACCATTGTTAGACTTGATGTGGGTACACTCTTGTATCCTTGGGTTGGTTGAGCCTTGTATACTTGCTATGTGTGGTAGGAGGGGAAGGTTAAAGCGAAAAGGAGGAATCAGCATGGAAGAGGAGAGGTGGGATTTGGAGGCGAGACCAAGCTGTGGGGAGGTAGGGGGTGGAGTGAGGAAACAGACCAGAGGAGGGAGGGTGATATGGGAGACAGTTGAGGATTACACGTATACATGTATCATGTCATACCATGATAATTATGAATATGATTAAGAATACGCCCCTGTGCTTCTAACCAGGGAATTTTAATGAGGGCAGACTGTATCTCCATCTCATATTGTGGTACTATCTCCATCCCATGCAATGGCACTATCTCATGTCCCATGTCATGGTACTTTCTCCATCCCATGTCATGGTACTATCTCCATCCCATGTCATGGTACTATCTCCATCCCATGTCATGGTACTATCTCCATCCCATGTCATGGTACTATCTCCATCCCATGTCATGGTACTATCTCCATCCCATGTCATGGTACTATCTCCATCCCATGTCATGGTACTACAGTATCTCCATCCCATGTCATGGTACTATCTCCATCCCATGTCATGGTACTATGGTACTATCTCCATCCCATGTCATGGTACTATCTCCAACTCATGTCATGTCAGTCTGACATTATCAGATTATGTGGTACTGTATGGTTTCTTTATGTGGGTTGTGTCATGTACATCCACTGCAAGATAATAAGTGGGAGGGGTGTCTAATAAATCCAGTCATTTATTCAACAGTGGTGTATGGTAACCATGGTTACAAAATATGTGTACAGTACAGTAGCTTGTGTTATAAAACACTATTGCATAATTCAGTCCACTTTCCACCTTTCATGCCTCCTCCCCAGCCCAACTTCCTCTCCCACATCGGCACACCTTTCCACCCCAACCACTCATCTGTGATCCAATTTGTTTGTTACTCATCTGTGGGTGTGTCCTCTGTGGCTATCATAATGAGTCATTGTTTGATGTGATATTTCTGGAATGTCCATAATCATATCGTCATCTCTTCAGGATGGGGAGGAGTGGGAGGACATATTGGGAAGGCAGGAGGGGGTTAAGGGGGAATAGAGAGGGAGGGGCTGATGGGAAATCTCCATTCCCCCCTGGCCCCCCTGGCCCCCTCCTTCCTTTTCCATATGTCCTCCCTCTCTCTCCTCCCATCAGACCCTCTATTTGTGCACTGTACATGTACATGTAACATATCTAGGTGTGTTATGTGGTAACCATGGTTACACGCATGTATTTAGACTGTGCATTTATTACAAAGTATCATTTGTATAATTCACTACCCTTTCTACCTCCCATGCCTCCTCCCCATTCCAACCTGCTCTCCCACATCAGCACACCTTTCCACTCCAACCACTCATCTGTGATCCATATTGTTTGTTGCTCATCTTTGGGTGTGTCCTCTGTGACTATCATAATCAGTCATTGTTCTATGTGATGTTTCTGGAATGTTCATAATCATATCTTCATCTCTTCAGAATGGATGGTCATCACTGATGTTGGCATGTTTGGAAGGCCATACAGAGGTTGTGAGGATGTTGTTATCAGCTGGGGCACATGTTAATGATCAGAATAAGGTAAGTAGTACCAGCTGAGCCCAATGACCCTTGGAGACTTGTATCCTGATGTGAGGCTGTACTCAGAGGTGTAGACTTAATTATGTCCTCGGGAGAAGGGGGAGACATAGAGGGTGAGATGGGAGAAGAGAGGGGAAGGAGTGGGAAGACATTTGGGGAAGGTAGAATGGGGTGAGGGGGTAATAGAGGGGGAGGGGCAGATGGGGAACCTCCCTCCTAGTATCGTTCTTCTGTGTGCTATGCTGAGCTAGTATTCTCATGTACCGATGGGTCTGGGAACTAGGTCAGGGAAAGGCTAGGTGGTGGGTTGGGTTAGTACCAATAAAGCAGAATTGTAGACATGTACATGTGATTTCTATAGTACCAGCTCCAAGGACCATTGTTAGACTTGATGTGGGTACACTCTTGTATCCTTGGGTTAGTTGGGCCTTGTACACTTGCCATGTGTTGAGGGTGGGGAAGGTTTAAGCAAAAGGGAGGAGTCAGCGTGGAAGAGGAGAGGTGGGATTTGGGGGCGAGACCAAGCTGTGGGGAGGTAGGGGGTGGAGTGAGGAAACAGACCAGAGGAGGGGAGGGTGATATGGGAGACAGTTGAGGATTACATTTACATCATGTCATACCATGATAATGATGAATATGATTAAGAATACGCCCCTGTGCTTCTAACCAGGGACCTTTAACGAAGGCAGACTGTATCTCCATCTCATGTTGTGGCACTATCTCATGTCCCATGTCATGGTACTATCTCCTACCCATATCATGGTACTATCTCCATCCCATGTCATGGTACTATCTCCATCCCATGTCATGGTACTATCTCCACCCCATGTCATGGTACTATCTCCATCCCATGTCATGGTACTATCTCCATCCCATGTCATGGTACTATCTCCGTCCCATGTAAATGTACTTTCTCCATCCCATGTCAAGGTAATTTCTCCATCTCATGTCATGTCAGTCTGACATTATCAGATGATGTGGTGTGAACTGTATGGTTTCTTTATGTGGGTTGTGTCATTTCCATCCACTGCAAGATAAGAAGTGGGAGGGGTGTCTAATAAATCCAGTCATTGAATTCAATAGTGGTGTGTGGTAACCATAGTAACAAAATATGTGTACAGTACAGTAGTTCGTTTTATAAAACACTATTGTATCATTCAGTCCACTTTCCACCTCTCATGCCTCCTCCCCATCTCAACCTGCTCTCCCACATCAGCACTTCTTTCCACCCCAACCACTCATCTGTGATCCAATTTGTTTGTTATTCATCTGTGGGTGTGTCCTCTGTGACTATCGTAATGAATCATTGTTTGATGTGATGATTCTGGTATGTTCATAATCATATCTTCATCTCTTCCATGTCATGTTGTGGTACTATCTCATGTTCCATGTCATGGTACTATGTCCATCTCATGTCATGGTACTATCTCCATTCCCTTTCATGGTCTATCTCCACCCCAAGTCATGGTACTATCTCCATCCCATGTTATGGTACTGTCTCCATCCCATGTCATGGTACTATCTCCATCCCATGTCATGGTACTATCTCCATCCCATGTCATGGTACTATCTCCATCCCATGTCATGGTACTATCTCCATCCCATGTCCCATGTCATGGCACTATCTCTGGAATGTTCATAATCATATCTTCATCTCTTCAGAATGGATGTTCATCACTGATGATGGCATGTTGGAAAGGCCATGCAGAGGTTGTGAGGATGTTGTTATCAGCTGGGGCACATGTCAATGATCAGAGTGAAGTAAGTAGTACCAGCCCAGCCCAATGACCCTTGTTGACTTGTATCCTTATGTGAGGCTGTACTCAGAGGTGTAGACTTAATTATGTCCTGGGGAGGAGGGGGAGACATAGAGGGTGAGATGGGAGGAGAGAGGGAGAGGAGTGGGAGGACATATGGGGAAGGTAGAATGGGGTGAGGGGGGAATAGAAGGGGAGGGGCAAATGGGGAACCTCCCCTCAAGTCTCATTCTTCTGTGTCCTATGATGAGCTAGTATTCTAATGTACCGATGGGTCTGGGAACTAGGTCATTGAAAGGCTAGAAGGTGGGTTGGGTTTGTACCAGCAAAGCACAATTGTTGACATGTACATGTGATGTCAGTAGTACCAGCTCCAAGGACCATTGTTAGACTGGATGTGGGTACACTCTTATATCCTTGGGTTGGTTGGGCCTTGTACACTTGCCATGTGTTGAGGGACGGGAAGGTTAAAGCAAAGGGGAGGAGTCAGCATTGAAGAGGAGATGTGGGATTTGGGGGCGAGACCAAACTGTGGGGTGGAGTAGACCAGAGGAGGAGAGGGTGATATGGGAGACAGTTGAGGATGACACGTATATCCTGTCATACCATGATAATTATGAATATGATTAAGAATGCGCCCCTGTGCTTCTACCAAGGGACTTGTAACTAGGGCAGGCTGTATCTCCATCTCAGGTTGTGGCACTATCTCATGTCCCATGTCATGGTACTATCACCATCCCATGTCGTGGTACTATCTCCATCCCATGTCATGGTACTATCTCCATCCCATGTCATGGTACTATCTCCATCCTATGTCGTGGTACTATCTCCAACCCATGTCATGGTACTGTCTCCATCCCATGTCATGGTACTATCTCCATCTCATGTTATGTCAGTCTGACATTATCTGATGATGTGGTGTGTACTGTATGGTTTCTTTATGTGGGTTGTGTCATGTATATCCCACTGCAAGATAAGAAGTGGGAGGGGTGTCTAATAATTCCAGTCATTGAATTCAATAGTGGTGTGTGGTAACCATGGTAACAAAATATGTGTACAGTACAGTAGTTTGTTTGATAAAACACTATTGCATCATTAAGTCCACTTTCCACCTCTCATGCCTCCTCCCCAGCCCAACATCCTCTCCCACATCTGCACACCTTTCCACCCCAATGATTAATCTTTGATCCAAATTTTTTGTCACTCATCTGTGGGTGTGTCCTCTGTGACTATCATAATGAGGCATTGTATGATATGATGTTTCTGGAGAGTTCATAATCATATCTTCATTTCTACAGATTGTAAGGTCATCACTGATGTTGGCATGTAGGGAAGGCCATGCAGAGGTTGTGAGGATATTGTTATTAGCTGGGGCACATGTCAATTTTCAGAGTGAGGTAAGTAGTACCAGCCCAGCCAAATGACCCTTGGTGACTTGTATGCTAATGTAAGGCTGTAGTCAGAAGTGAAGACTTAATTATGCCCTGGGGAGGAGGGAGAGACATAGAGGGTGAAATGGGAGAGGGGGAGGAGTGGGAGGACATATGGGGAAGTTAGGAGGGGGTGAGGGGGGAATAGAAGAGGAGGCGCAGATGGTGAACCTCCCCTCAAGACTCGTTCTTTTGTGTGCTATGCTGAGCTAGTATTCTCATGTACCGATGGGTCTGGGAACTAGATCAGGGAAAGGCGAGGAGGTGGGTTGGGTTAGTACCAGCAACGCACAATTGTTGACATGTGCATGTGATGTCTGTAGTACCAGCTCCAAGGACCATTTTAGACTGGATGTGGGTACACTCTTGTATCCTTGGGTTGGTTGGGCCTTGTATACTTGCCATGTGTTGAGGGAGGGGAAGGTTAAAGCAAAGGGGAGGAGTCAGCATGGAAGAGGAGAGATGGGATTTGGGGGCGAGACCAAGCTGTAGGGAGGTAGGCGTTGGAGTGTGGAAACAGACCAGAGGAGGGGACGGTGATATGGGAGACAGTAACTGTTGATATTATATGTATATTATGTCATACCATGATAATTATGAATATGATTAAAAATACTTCCTTGTGCTTCTAACCAGGGACTTTTAACAAAGGCAGACTGTATCTCCATCTCATGTTGTGGCACTATCTCATGTCCCATGTCATGGTACTATCTCCATCCCATGTCATGGTACTATCTCCATCCCATGTCATGGTACTATCTCCATCCCTTGTCATGGTACTATCTCCACACCATGTCATGGTACTATCTCCATCCCATGTCATGGTACTATCTCCATCCCTTGTCATGGTACTATCTCCATCCCATGTCATGGTACTATCTCCACCCCATGTCATGGTACTATCTCCATCCCATGTCATGGTACTATCTCCATCCCATGTCATAGTACTATCTCCATCCCATGTCATGGTACTATCTCCATCCCATGTCATGGTACTATCTCCATGTCATGGTACTATCTCCATCCCATGTCATGGTACTATCTCCATCCCATGTCATGGTACTATCTCCATCCCATGTCATGGTACTATCTCCATCCCATGTCATGGTACTATCTCCATCTCATGTCATGTCAGTCTGACATTATTAGATGATGTGGTACTGTATGGTTTCTTTATGTGGGTTGTGTCATATACATCCCACTGCAAGATAAGAAGTGGGAGGGCTGTCTTGTAAATCCAGCTTTTGAATTCAATAGTGGTGTGTGGTAACCATGGTAACAAAATATGTGTACAGTACAGCATGTTTTATAAAACACTATTGCATCATTAAGTCCACTTTCCACCTCTCATGTCTCCTCCCAGCCCAACCTCCTCTCCCACATCTGCACACCTTTCCACCCCAACCACTCATCTGTGATCCAATTTGTTTGTTACTCATCTGTGGGTGTGTCCTCTGTGACTATCATAATGAGGCATTGTATGATATGATGTTTCTGGAGTCTTCATAATTATATCTTCATTTCTGCAGATTGGAACGTCATCACTGATGTTGGCATGTGAGGAAGGCCATGCAGAGGTTGTGAGGATGTTGTTATTAGCTGGGGCACATGTCAATATTCAGAGTGAGGTAAGTAGTACCAGCCCAGCCAAATGACCCTTGGTGACTTGTATGCTAATGTGAGGCTGTACTCAGAGGTGTAGACTTAATTATGTCCTGGGGAGGAGGGGGAGACATAGAGGGTGAGATGGGAGGAGAGAGGGAGAGGAGTGGAAGGACATATGGGGATGGTAGAAGGGGGTGAGGGAGGATTAGAAGGGGATGGGCAGATGAGGAACCTCCCCTCAAGACTCGTTCTTTTGTGTGTTATGCTGAGCGAGTATTCTCATGTACCGATGGGTCTGGGAACTAGGTCAGGGAAAGGCTAGGAGGTGGGTTGGGTTAGTACCAGCAAAGCACAATTGTTGACATGTGCATGTGATGTCTGTAGTACCAGCTCCAAGGACCATTGTTAGACTGGATGTGGGTACACTCTTGTATCCTTGGGTTGTTTGGGCCTTGTATACTTGCCATGTGTTGAGGGAGGGGAAGGTTAAAGCAAAGGGGAAGAGTCAGCATGGAGGAGAAGAGGTGGGATTTGGGGGCGAGACCAAGCTGTAGGGAGGTAGGGGGTGGAGTGAGAAAACAGACCAGAGGAGGGGAGGGTGATATGGGAGACAGTTGAGGATTACATGTATATTATGATAATCATGAATATGATTAAGAATACCCCCTGTGCTTCTAACCAGGGAATTTTAATGAGGGCAGACTGTATCTCCATCTCATGTTGTGGCACCATCTCATGTCCCATGTCGTGGTACTATCTCCATCCCATGTCATGGTACTATCTCCATCCCATGTCATGGTACTATCTCCATCCCATGTCATGGTACTATCTTCATCCCATGTCATGGTACTATCTCCATCCCATGTCATGGTACTATCTCCATCCCATGTCATGGTACTATCTTCATCCCATGTCATGGTACTATCTCCATCCCATGTCATGGTACTATCTCCATTCCATGTCATGGTACTATCTCCATCCCATTCATGGTACTACATGTATCTCCATCCCATGTCATGGTACTATCTCCATCTCATGTCATATCAGTCTGACATCTGATGATGTGGTGTGTACTGTATGGTTTCTTTATGTGGGTTGTGTCATGTACATCCCACTGCAAGGTAAGAAGTGGGAGGGGTGTCTAATAAATCCAGCCATTGAATTCAATAGTGTTATGTGGTAACCATGGTAGCAAATTATGTGTAGCATGTAACACATCTGGGTGTGTTGTGTAGTAACCGTGGTTACATGCATGCATTTTGAGTGTCCGATTATTGTGTATCATTTACTACCTTTCTACCTCCCATGCCTCCTCCCCCTTCCAATCTGCTCTCCACATACGAACACCTTTCCACTGTAACCACTCATCTGTGATCCAATTTGTTTGTTACTCATCTGTGGGTGTGTCCTCTGTGTCTATCATGAGGCATTGTTTGATGTGATGTTTCTGGAATGTCCATAATCAAATCTTCATCTCTTCAGAATGGATGGTCATCTCTGATGATGGCATGTGGGGAAGGCCATGCAGAGGTTGTGAGGATGTTGTTATCAGCTGGGGCACATCTTAATCATCATGATAATGTAAGTAGTACCAACCCAGCCCAATGACTCTTGGTGACTTGTATCGTTATGTGAGGCTGTACTCAGAGGTGTAGATTTAATTATGTCCTGGGGAGGAGGGGGAGACATAGAGGGTGAGATGGGAGAGAGAGGGGGAGATGGGAGAGAGAGTGGGAGGAGTTGGAGGACATATGGGGAACTTAGAAGGGAGTGAGGGGGGAATAGAGGGGAGGGGCAGATGAAGAACTTCTCCAAGTCTCATTCTTTTATGTGCTATGCTGAGCTAGTATTCTCATGTACCGATGGGTATGTGAACTAGGTCAGGGAACGGCTAGAAGGTGGGTTGGGTGGGGTTAGTACCAGCAATACAGAATTGTTGACATGTACATGTGATGTCTGTAGTACCAGCTCCAAGGACCATTGTTAGACTGGATGTGGGTACACTCTTTGTATCCTTGGGATGGTTGAGCCTTGTATGCTTGCCTTGTTTTGAGGGAGAGGAAAGTTAAAGCAAAGGGCATGAGTCAGCATAGAAGATTAGAGGTTGGATTTGGGGGCGAGACCAAGGTGTGGAGGTAGGGGGTGGAGTGAGGAAACAGACCAGAGGAGGGGAGGGTGATATGGGAGACAGTTGAGGAATACATTTATATCATGTCATACCATGATAATGATGAATATGATTAAGAATACGCCCCTGTGCTTCTAACCAGGGACTTTTAACGAGGGCAGACTGTATCTCCATCTCATGTTGCGGCACTATCGCATGTCCCATGTCATGGTACTATCTCCATCCCATGTCATGGTACTATCTCCATCCCATGTCATGGTACTATCTCCATCCCATGTCATGGTACTATTTCCATCCCATGTCATGGTACTATCTCCATCCCATGTCATGGTACTATCTCCATCCCATGTCATGGTACTATCTCCATCCCATGTCTTTTTGCTATCTCCATCCCATGTCATGGTAGTATCTCCATCCCATATCTTTGTACTATCTCCATCCCATGTCATGGTACTATCTCCATCCCATGTCCCATGTCATGGCACTATCTCATCCCATGTCATGGCACTATCTCATCCCATGTCATGGCACTATCTCATCTCATGTCATGGTACTATCTCCATCTCATGTCATGTCAGTCTGACATTATCAGATGATGTGGTGTGTACTGTATGATTTATTTATGTGGGTTGTGTCATGTACAGTATGCGTCAATAAAAAGTTAACGCTACGTACTACGCCCCATTATCGCAACGCAATACCTTAATTAGGTAATAAATTACGTAAGTAGAAAGTTGCGGTAGATCAGTAGAAAAATGCGTTACCTTATGGCAATGCGTAACACGAAAACATATTGGGAACAAGTTGTCAGGTTGGGCAGCTGCTAAAGCACGGGTACATATCCGCCACACGCATTGCGTCAGACAACTGCCACTGTTAGGTTCGTAGCGATGGTGTTTTCGGACTACGTGATGCAAAGGTTTTTATTTTATCATCAACAGGGGCGTAAGAGTAGAAACATTAGGAATCTTTTGTTGGGGGAAGGGTTGATCGTTAGCCATGTAGGTATTTATAGATTTCTAAAAAGGTTTGAAAAATGTGGAACCTTGGCGCGCCGCCGTGGATCTGGTAGACCTTCAAAGATTACTGATGAGGTGAAGAGGATCGTGGAGGCACAAATGCAGCTTGACGATGAAACAACCGCTGTTCAGCTTCGCGCGCTTCTGGCACAAAAAGGTGCGTATTGTTTTATTAACCCTATCAATCAACAATCATGTGCATGTACAGAAGTGCAGAAAATAACACATTAAGTAAAACTTCTAGCTCGAGTACATCCATGGCCTATGCTAGCTATACATCTACTCCAAATAGGTTCAAAGTCATGTGGCGCACTCCAATACATAAGTAGTTTACTAAACAAAAATTGCTTTAAACTATTTAACTCAGTAATAGGTAACCCCTTATATTGTGTGCATCCCATTACTGTGCATTGACCCATTACTTTAGGTCCAAAATAGGACTCTGTTGCCAGTTTTAGAGCTAAAGTATGCAACCTTGCTGGCCATGAAGGTTTACCAGACAGTCCGATCTCATCCAGCTTCCCCAAAAGTGCCTCTTGAAGATCACTGATGGCATCAACAATACTAGCCTCCATCTTTTGCACTGAGGGTTAAGACTGATGGCAAATGCCTTATGTGACCAAATTCAGTTACCTGCTTTAACAACATTGGTGTCAGATGGATACACGGGTGAAGGTGGACGGTATGGTGATGGGAGCGGTGGTGGTGACAATGACCAGGGAGGTGATGGGGACCTTCTAAGGGGTGAACACAGTGCGCGTGGTGGCTCAGCTGAAAAAGCACGAGGTTAATAATCACAACCAAGATACGGCTAGAAAGCCTTACATTGGTGTGACTGGGCAAGCATATGCAGGGAAGTGGTGGCTGGTACAGGCTGGATTGTGGTGGCTGGTACAGGCTGGATTGTGGTGGCTGCTGGTACAGGCTGGATTGTGGTGGCTGGTACAGGCTGGATTGTGGTGGCTGGTACAGGCTGGATTGTGGTGGCTGGTACAGGCTGGATTGTGGTGGCTGGTACAGGCTGGATTGTGGTGGCTGGTACAGGCTGGATTGTGGTGGCTGGTACAGGCTGGATTGTGGTGGCTGGTACAGGCTGGATTGTGGTGGCTGGTACAGGCTGGGATGGGGCTGGTTTGAGAGGAGTCACTCAAAAATTAATAGCAGTATTTACAGATCCAACGCATACTTTCAGCATCAGATGAGACCTCATCATCGGCTCCACTTCCATAGTCCAGAATCCTTCCTGAAATAATACTTTGTTTAACCATGCAGTTCTGTGACTGTATCTACCAATAGGCTTTGACTTGGCCTTGCCAGACTTTGCCCTGGCCTTGCCAGACTTTGTCTTTACTGCCATCTTTTTTCCTGGTAGTTACATTGTACTGATCAGCAAGATATATAATCATCAAAGTCTAACTAACGTTTTGGTGTAGATGCTTCTTTAGGGCATGTGGCGTCAGACAGTTCAATTCCTGATGGGTGCACGCAGCGCGCTACATTGAAAACTTAAGCTACTTAAGTGGCACTAACGTTCTGAGGAGGTATTCACTGTAACAGCCGTTAGATATACCGTTTCTTGCTGTTCCATAGCGCCCTTCGTTCCTATGTATAATCATTGAGTAATTTGTGGTTGTAATTGTTTGTTTACCTGAAGCCACAACATCGCCGTAGTAGAGCTTCTTTCCCCACTTTACGGAACAACCCACGCCTCCCTCGCTCAGCATGGTTACGGCACTATTCGCGACTACCGACACCGCGTCTTCATTGTGCCAGCGCAAAAGATGGTGAGCTCTAAAGATAGCGGATGACATCGGACAATACTGGCGAATAAACACCCAACCTGTCTCCTTCAGTAAAGACATCGTAGAAGTGGTGAAGTGGTGCGCGATCGTTAACGTGATAGTACTCCAGGTTATTATTTATAGGCAAAACTAACCGCGCATTTGAGAAGGGACAGGCGTACTTCAGTGAACGACTGGCGCGCTAAACAATGATTGGCTCATTATATCGAAGAAACGCGGGTACTTCAAGACGATAAACAAATGTGAAACATATGTTTAGTTGTTGAAACATTATGTTCCACTTGCGCAACGTAAGACCTACCGCAAATACGCAAAACATTACTCCGCAACGTAAGGTAATTTTCTACGTAGGTATTACGTTACCAAGGTAGAGAACTACCTAGCGTTAACTTTTTATTGACGCATACTGTAGATCCCACTGCAAGTTAAGAAGTGGGAGGGGTGTCTAATAAATCCAGTTTAAAATGTTCATAATCATATCTTCATTTCTTCAGGATGGGGAGGAGCTAGTGGGTGGGAAGGTAGGAGGGGGGAGGTGGGAATACAGGGGGAGGGGCAGATGGGGAACCTCCATACCCCCCTGGCCCCATTGCCCTCTCCTACATTCCTCATATGTCCTCCCCCTCTCTCCTCCCATCAGACCCTCTCTTTCACATTTATTTGTGTACTGTACACAGTGTTGAAAATACTTATAAAAAGTTGATTAGCAGAGTTGCTGTGCACATGTATGATTGATTAGCAATTGCAAATTTTGTGTAGCAACAATACATTATACATTTTAATAATATCTACATGTATGTAACACTAAATTAATCCTCCTCAGGTTCACTACCTATTTCTACATCAGTTCTAGAGCGCTTGGGTGAATTACTGACACTAGATTTTGAACTCCGTTTATGTGGGCCATATGGCTGAGCATCTGGGCATCTAGGTTTCTTTGCGAAGAACAATTCCACTGATTTCTTTGGTGAAAATAAATCTAGTTCTGGCCCCATTTCTTTAATACGTAGAAGCATATCTACAGTTGGTAAAGCATCTTTCAACTAAGGCATTAGAAAACGGGAACACTCTCATTAAATTAATCACTCTTGCAACCAACGGATAATTGTCAGCATAAAATGCATGAATTTTCTTCCAAATTTCTCTGGGAGGTTGTGCCTTAAAATTAACAAGTACCAATTCTTTTAATTCATGCCACTGCTTCATTAGTCCCTCAGTACCATCAACACCCAGGTTAAAAATAGGACCAAAATGATCTGCAATTACTTTGAGGTCACTATCTCCATGGTCCTTTAAAGTATCAGAATCCGTGGGCCGTAGATTTGTGTCCAGAATGCATGTGTAATTCAGCAAACTTGCACTGTCTTTTGTTCATTACATTCAGCTTCTATGTTTGTTACATATTGCATATAATATGATTTAAAAATGCTAAGCCTTGTGACACATTTTTAAGGTTCACATCCATGAAGCTTGCAACTCCGCTTTGAGCAGCTGTATTGAGTAGGGATGATAGCATACTTTTGTCATCTGACATATTTAGTGATTTCAAATCTTGTAATGACATATGCAAAGTCCTTTCAGCTGCAAGCATCTGCGGTATTTCAATGGCATCTTTTTGCCAAGCAAGTGACAGCCTAGAAATGGGTGTAAGTAAGTCCCGAAAAAATAAAAGATGAATAACAAACTTAAAAGTTGTTATTTTTTGAATTAATCCTTTTGCCTTTTCCTGATCACTGGTTTTATCTGCTGCCATTGCTTCCAAATGCATTACTATTACCTTGTATGAATGAAGCAGTGCTTTAGTGGCTTGCAGTTTATGCTGGATCCAACGGGTTCCATTACACTTCTTGGGTTTTTGTATGCCATTTTCCAAAATATTCGCCAACTCTTGCAATTCTCTCTGCCTTTTACCACTTGCATGATAGAAGTAATGAAGTGAGAGTGTCTATGATGTCATCATAAAACGTCTTAGAAAGAGCATCTTTCACTGCTAGTTCAAGACGGTGATTGAAGCAGTGTAATGGTAAAAGCCATGGATATTCATCCTGCAACCTAACTGCTATACCTTTCCTTACACCCATGTTCACACTTGCACCATCTGCACCAAACTTTACTATACATTGTGTTGTGCCCAGTCCAGGGATGATCTCAGCCATTGTGTCCTTCAAAAGTTCTGTCAATCCTGCAGCAGTTGCATCATGAACCTTTTTTAGTTTCATGAAACTCTGTGTCAGATTACCATATTTGTCCACATAAATGACATACATTAACTCTGATTCCACTACAGCACAGTCTGTGCTTCCATCCATAAGAATTGAAAAGTATTTTGTTTCAGCCAAGGCTTCCTTCAATTCACCTTCAATACACTCTGAAATACATTGTGTCATATCACGGCATCCTGCAACATTCTGGTACGCACTGCCTAATGAAACTCCATGTCTTTTTTCCATACTACAGAGGGAGTTAAAATTGTTGAATGGCAATGCCCGCTTTGCCATCATATAAACAATTTCTATAAGTCTATCAACATTATCCCTGTCAGCTCGCTCTGAATTAGCCAAAGCTTTTCCCAGTGGTGTCTTACTATAAACGTCTAGCATGCTCATTGGTTCACTTTCATAACGAAGTGCTCGCGTATGTTGTTCACTCTTTTGGTGTTTAAGAATGTTGTCTTTTTTAATTGCTGTACCTTCTATACCTTTGACAAATGAGTCACTATAATTACGTACACACTGCAATTTGTCATGATGTTTAGCACAAAGAAGGCAGGAAAAGCTCGTAACTTGCCCACTCTCTACAACAATCTTCAGCCATTTCTTTGATGGGTCGATTACTGCCTGCCACTGATCAGCAGTAGCTTGAGTGGGCATCGCGAGTTCGTTACGACACAGTCAATTAAAAACCGCGACAACGTCAATCAACAATGAGGCCGACAAAGGAAAGGCAATGGCGTTACGATCTCGAACAACGGCAGCATTCAACAACAACAACGAACCCAAACAACGGTAGGCACTCACAGTGGCAACGATTTGGAACAACGGCAAGTGGTAACAAACGGAAATGAATGATGGATAAACCGAAACACGTGCACTGTATCAACAAAATAGAAGTAATGAATACGATTTCAATTGCACCCAAACGCCGCTACACAATAATAGCTTTGTGTCGCAATTAACAAATATTAAATCGCAATTTGCGATGCGATACCGCTTATTTTCAACACTGTGTACATGTAGCATGTAACACATCTGGGTGTGGTGTGCGGTAACCATGGTTACATGTATGTATTTGGACTGCGTTTATTGCAAATTATCTTTTGTATCATTGACTACCCTTTCTACCTCCCATGCCTCCTCCCCATTCATACCTCCCCATTCATACCTGCTCTCCCACATCAGCACACATTTCGACTCCAACCACTCATCTGTGATCCAATTTGTTTGTTACTCATCTGTGGGTGTGTCCTCTGTGACTATCATAATGAGTCATTGTTTGATGTGATGTTTCTGGAATGTCCATAATCATATCTTCATCTCTTCAGAATGGATGGTCATCACTGTTGTGGGCATGTGAGGAAGACCATGCAGAGGTTGTGAGGATGTTGTTATCAGCTGGGGCACATGTTAATCATAAGGATAACGTAAGTAATACCAGCCCAGCCCAATGACCCTTGGTGACTTGTATCCTGATGTGAGGCTGTACTCAGAGGTGTAGACTTAATTATGTCCTGGGGAGGAGGGGGAGACATAGAGGGTGAGATGGGAGGAGAGATGGGGAGGAGTGGGAGGACTTATGGGGAAGGTGGGAGAGGGTGAGGAGGTGAGGTTGGAGAGGAGGAGAGCCTGGGATAGTGAAAACTGTGGAAAGAGATGGGAGGTGAAACAGAGGGTGGTATGCAATACAGATGGAGGGGCAGATGGGGATCCTCCCCTCAAGTCTCGTTCTTGTGTGTGCTGTGCTAGTATTCTCATGTACCGATGGGTCTGGGAACTGGTTCAGGGAAAGGCTAGGAGGGTAGTTGGGTTAGGACCAGCAAAGCACAATTGTTGACAACTTACTGTTGTATCATTCGGTCCCCTTTCAACCTCCCATACCTCTTCCCCATCCCAACGTCTCCCATGACTGCACACCTTTCCACCCAAACACTCATCCATGATCCATGTTGTTGTTAATCTGTGGGTATGTCCTCTGTGTCTATCATGAGGCATTGTGTGATGTGATGTTTCTGGAATGTCCATGATCATATCTTCATCTCTTCAGTTTGGTAGGTCATCACTGATGAAGGCATGTGAGGAAGGCCATACAGAGGTTGTGAGGATGTTGTTATCAGCTGGGGCACATGTCAATGATCAGAATGAGGTAAGTAGTACCAGCCCAGCCCAATGACCCTTGGTGACTAGTATCCTGATGTGAGGCTGTAATCCGAGGTGTAGACTTAATTATGTCCTGAGGAGGATGGGGAGACATAGATGGTGAGATGTGAGGAGCGAGGGATTGTAGTGGGAGGACATATGGGGAAGGTAGAAGGGGGTGAGTAGGGAATAGAGGGGGAGGGGCAGATGGGGAACATTTCCTCAAGTCTAGTTCTTTTGTGTGCTATGCTGAGCTAGTATTCTCATGTACCGATGGGTCTGGGAACTAAGTCAGGGAAAGGTTAGGAGGTGGGTTGGGTGAGACCAAGCTGAGGTAAGGGGTGGAGTGAGGAAACAGACCAGAGGAGGGGAGGGTGATATGGGAGACAGTTGAGGATTACATGTATTTAATGTCAGACCATGATTATTATGAATATGATTAAGAATACACCCCTGTGCTTCTAACCAGGGACTTTTAACGAGGGCAGACTGTATCTCCATCTCATGTTGTGGTACTATCTCCATCCCATGTCATGGTACTATCTCCATCCCATGTCACGGTACTATCTCCACCCCATGTCATGGTACTATCTCCATCCCATGTTATGGTACTGTCTCCATCCCATGTCATGGTACTTTCTCCTACCCATGTTATGGTACTATCTCCATCCCATGTCATGATACTAACTCCATCCCATGTCATGGTACTATCTACATCCCATGTCATGGTACTATCTCCATCCCATGTCATGTATGTCTGACATCATCAGATGATGTGGTGTGTTCTATATGGTTTCTTTATGTGGGTTGTGTCATGTACATCCCACTGCAAGATAAGAAGTGGGAGTGGTGTCTAATAAATCCAGTCATTGAATTCAATAGTGGTGTGTGGTAACCATGGTAAAAAATTATGTGTACAGTACAGTAATTTGTTTTTTAAAACACTATTGCATAATTCAGTCCACTTTTCACTTCTCATGCCTCCTCCCCAGCCCAACCTCCTCTCCCACATCTGCACACCTTTCCACCTCAATCACTCATCTGTGATCCAAGTTGTGAGTTGCTCATCTGTGGGTGTGTCCTCTGTGGTTATCATAATGAGTCATTGTTTGATGTAATGTTTCTGAAATGTTCGTATATATATCTTCATCTCTTCAAGATGGGGAAGAGTGGGAGGATGTATTGGGAAGACAGGAGGGGAATAGAGGGGGAGGGACAGATGGGGAACTTCCATTCCTCCCTGGCCCCTAGGTCCCCTCCTACCTTCCCCATACGTCCTCCCACTCCTCCCCCTCTCTCCTCCCATCAGACCCTCTATTTCACATTTATTTGTGTACTGTACATGTAGCATGTGACACATCTGTGTGTGGTGTGTGGTAACCATGGTTACATGCAGGTATTTGGAGTATGCATTTATTGCAAGTTATGTTTTGTTTCATTCACTACCCTTTCTACCTCCCATGCCTCCTCCCCATCCCAACCTGCTCTCCCACATCAGCTCACCTTTCCACACCAACCACTCATCTGTGATCCAATTTGTTTGTTACTCATCAGTGGGTGTGTTTTCTGTGACTATCATTATGAGTCATTGTTTGTTGTGATGTTTCTGGAATGTTCGTAATCATATCTTCATCACTTCCATCTCATGTTGTGGCACTATCTCATGTCCCATGTCATGGTACTGTCTCTATCCCATGTCATGGTACTATCTCCATCCCCTTTGTCATGGTACTATCTCCATCCCATGTCATGGTATTATCTCCACCCCATGTCATGGTACTGTCTTCATCCCAAGTCATGGTACTATCTCCATCCCATGTCATGGTACTATCTCCATTCCATGTCATGGTACTATCTCCATCTCATGTCATGTCAATCTGACATTATCAGATGATGTGGTGTGTACTGTATGGTTTCTTTATGTGGGTTGTGTCATGTACATTCCACTGCAAGATAAGAAGTGGGAGGGGTGTCTAATAAATCCAGCCATTGAATTCAATAGTGATGTGTGGTAACCATGTAACAAAATATGTGTACAGTACAGTTGCTTGTTTTATAGAGCACTATTGCATCATTCAGTCCACTTTCCACTTCTTCTCATGCCTCCTCTCCACCCCAACATCCTCTCCCAATCTGCACACCTTTCAACTCCAATCACTAATCTGTCATTATTTGATGTGATGTTTCTGAAGTGTTCATAATCGTATCTTCATCTCATCAGGATGGGGAGGAGTGGGAGGACATATGTGGAAGGCAGGAGGGGGTGAGGGGGGAATAGAGGGGGAGGGGCAGATGGGGAACCTCCATTCCCCGCTTGTCCCCTTGCCCCCTCCTACCTTCCCCATATGTCCTCTCACTCCTCCCCATCTCTCCCATCAGACCCTCTATTTCACATTTCTTTGTGTACTGTACATTTCGCATGTAACACTTCTGGGTGTGGTGTGTGGTAACCATGGTCACATGCATGTATTTGGAGTGTGCGTTTATTATGTATCATTCACTACCCTTTTTACCTCCCATGCCTCCTCCCCATTCAACCTGCTCTCCCACATCAGCTCACCTTTCCACTCCAACCACTCATCTTTGATCCAATTTGTTTGTTACTCATCTGTGGTTGTGTCCTCTGTGGCAATCAGAATGAGGAATTTTTTGATGTGATGTTTCTGGAATGTCCATAATCATATCTTCATCTCTTCAGAATGGATTGTCATCACTGATGTGGGTATGTGTGAATGGCCATGCAGAGGTTGTGAGGATGATGTTATCAGCTGGGGCTCATGTCAATGAACAGAATGAAGTAAGTAGTACCATCCCAGCCCAATGACCATTGGTGACTTGTATCCTTATGTGAGGCTGTACTCAGAGGTGGAGACTTAAGTATGTCCTGGGTAGGAGGGGGGGACATAGAGGGAGAGATGGGAGGAGAGAGGGGGAGGAGTGGGAGGACATATGGGAAAGGTAGGTGGGGGTTTGGAGGGAATGGAGGTGAGGTTGGAGAGGAGGAGGAGAACCTGGAATAGTGAGAACTGTGAGTATTCTCTTGTATTGATGGGTCTGGGAACAAGATCAAGAAAAAGCTAGGAGGGGGTTGGGTTTGTACCAGCAAAGCGGAATCGTTTCATGTACACGTGATGTCTGTAGTACCAAGCATTGTTAGACTGGACTTGTGTACACGTATGTATGGTTTCTTTTGGTCTGTTGTGCCTTGTACTTGCCACTTCACATATATTTGTGTACTATACATGTCGCATGTAACACATCTGGGTGTGGTGTGTGGTAACCATGGTTACATGCATTTGTTTTTAGTGTGCGTTTATTGCAAATTACTAGGAGATGTGGAATGGGGTAGGGGGAGCAGTGTGTGTTTCGTGAGTGGAGAGAAAGGGAGCAGTGGGGGGAACTTGATATGTACTGTTTGGTCTGGGGACTAGCTTGGCAAGAGGTGTGAAAGGCAGTGTCATAGCGGAATTTGTCATCTCCCTTTTCCTCTAGGAGTGCCCGCTGGACAGAATTTGCTAGCGGATTCGGTCCTGGGGGCCACTATTCGCTAGCCTGTTTTTTTCACTTCACAGAATATGTCCCCCCTGCCCATAATCTCTGTGTTGATAAGATTGTATCTACGTTCATGTATTAAAACTCATGAGTGCCTAAACCAGCAACCAAAAGCAACAATAGTAGTGAAACTATAAGCATGTATATATAAATGTCAAAGAAACAACTACATGTATTGAGTGCAAAGGGACAGAGCCAACTTGTTTTCTTCTGCTGCCTAGTCAGGTCAGGAGATTGCCGATGCACACATCACCATGTAAGCGTTCTTTGCAGTGGCTGCAGCTAATCATAGTGATGTCTGGTACACTGTAGTTGTGGCATGATGAGCCAAAAATAATGATACATGCATGCAAATGTGCTACACACTATAACCGTTACATAATTATATTAAAATCATGCATCTTTATAATATATATTTATATGCATTGTGCACTGGTGCCACCAAACCTTCTATAAAAATCATCTTTCTCTTATGGAATAGAACCTGAATGCAATTAAATGTGACCCGAACACTAATGTACTCCACGCAACTTACCTAAGTGGGGAAACAGATGGAATGGACAGTAGTTGTGAGTGCTGGTGGAATGGACTGTAGTGGAGGGCTGATGAAGAGGCTGGTAGAATGCTGTATTGGAGTGGCTCAAATAGGAATGGTGGCTTTTGGTGCAGTTTTAAATCAGCATATATTCAATACAAAATAATCTAAAATTAGAAACTCCACCTTTCTTAGAAGGACTCCTTCAGTCTGCAAACTTTCTTTAGTATATTCCTTGTTCCAGCATTGTTTAATCGATAGACACGTTTCCCAAAATTACATGTCTGTGCTGATGACTGAGATATTTTGCCTGATACTGATTTGAAAAAACATTTCTTCTGAAAAAACACATTCTATTGAAAACATCTTGATTATAGTCTTCATCAAAAGGTTCATTTAGCTGAGTAAATTGCTTATCACTTGTGTCACAGTGTTGTGGAAATTCTATCAATTGTACCATCATACACTGTATGTACCAGAATGATTATAAATTGATGCACATATTCTTATAGAAATATCATAACTACTGTACCTGCCATACATCAGCTCAAATGGAGTGTGCAATGTTGATTTTTGTTTAGAGGTCTGCACTCTGAAATGTACAAAAACAAACTAAAGGGAAGGTGATCAATGTTTAAACATAAACTGTAGCGAAGAGAACAGATCATCATCCCAATCAATTTCCTTGTCATTGGAAAGTTTGATTATAGGCTCAGCCTCAGGCCACTCAGGAAAGTAATTGACAATGTACTCAGCTCAGTTTTTGGCAGAAGGCTTCCGCACAAAAATAATTGATGCCAAACACTACAGCCTGAAGTTGTATACTTGTAGGTAGCGTATGCAAAGTTAAAATCAGCTTGCGTGCAGACTAATGGAAAAGCTACATGCGAATAAAAAGTTGGTAATCAAACCACTAAATGCTGACAGCTGAACGCTAGCAGCTTCTTAGAAGGCACCACGTGCCATTTTTAAGGGCAGAGGGGACAGTATTAGTATTTGATAAGGCGGAGCATCACCTATACCGAAACGAGGGGGGGGGGGGGTGTTCGACAATTTCTGTGGAAGGGGTGCAATATCAGCTAGCGGATTTCATTCATGGGGAACAGAATTCACTAGCAGATTCTGTCCAGAGTACTGCATGTTTAGGAAACTAAGGCAACCATTGGTAGTATTTGTTGTATTGTGTCTGGAAACAAACCTGTGTTCACACCCATTGTAGCACATGTGGAAATAAATCATTGCAAAGTTCTGATGGAAGTGGCTTTGATGTACCGTTTAAGAGGATATTGATTATATGGATAATGGATCATTTTAGTTGTATGTATGGTGAAAGTGTCTCATCTCTGTAGGATGGATATACTGCATTACATTGGGCTGCAAAAGGAGGTGATGGAGGCTGTGTACGACTCCTCCTATCGACACCAGGGATTGATGCTAACCTTATGAACCATAAAGGCTATGCACCATTGAAGCTAGCTACGGACTATGAAGTATTAACAATGCTTCAGAAGTATACTACCAGCTGTGAAGACTTTCCTGTTCACACATATGGGAAAGTGATCATGTGTGGGGACAGTGGTGCTGGGAAAAGCACCCTCACAGAGGTGAGACACACTTGGTGTATTGATGTCTTCACAATGTACAGTGTCATTACTGATACT
>JABACO010000007.1:11188576-11266976 GCA_013339895.1 Ephydatia muelleri | reverse complement strand
CTGCTATTTTTGGCTATTCTCTGTGCGCCACGTGCCACTTGCACTTCGATATGCATGCATATCAGACTAATCTGAAGTGCAAGGTTGTTTCAACAAGCCCACTGGTCATGGAAAATGTTGTGCTACCACCAGGTGATGTAATCATAGTTGTATGTGTGTGTGTGTGTGTGTGTGTGTGTGTATCCACACAGACCACACAGAAAAATGAGCACTGAGCTATTAAATCAGCTCCGATGCAGTTATTCCAATCCAGACAAGTGACTCACCACCAAATATGCCTGTGACTTCTAATGAGGTTGTTAAGGCTATCCAGTCCTTCCCTTGTGGATCTGCTGGTGGGCCTGATGGCCTAAGACCACAGCATCTTAAAGATATGATCAGTGCATCTGCCAACTCAGGAGGTGAGGCCTTTATTGAAGCTCATAGTTCTTTTATCAGCCTAATCCTCTCCGGACAAACACCCATCGCTATCCGGCCTTATTTCTTTGGTGCTTCTCTGATTGCGTTAGAAAAGAAGGGAGGGGGGATCAGGTCTATAGCAGTTGGCTGCACTCTTCGTCGTCTTGCAGCTAAGGTAGCAAGTGATAAAGTGATGTTTGAAATGGCTTCATTACTATCTCCACGCCAACTTGGATATGGAGTTAGCAAAGGAGCTGAAGCAGCAGTCCATGCAGCAAGATTCTACCTCAAAAACATTGGTTCCAACAAAGTATTTCTAAAGCTGGACTTCAGAAATGCTTTCAATTCCATTCGCAGGGACAGAATGCTTGAGGCGGTGCATCGTTTGGCCCCTAGTATTTATTCCTTTGTCCATTCTGTATACTCTTCCTCCTCCTCTTTGTTTTGGAGCGACAAAATCATCCTGTCGTCAGAAGGTGTCCAACAAGGGGATCCTCTTGAGCCACTCCTTTTTTGTTTCACAATTCACCACATGTGCTCCCGTTTGAAGTCAGAACTGTGCATTTTCTATCTAGATGATGGCACCCTGGGAGGACTTCTGTCAGATGTTCTTCATGATGTAGAGATGATTAAGAAGGAAGCAGGAATCGTTGGTCTAGAGCTGAACCCACAGAAGTCTGAAGTGGTAGGTAATAATTCAGAACTCATTGCAGGCATACAGTCTGTGCTACCTGGGGTACGTGTGGTTGCTCCAGCTGTTGCTACACTATTGGGTGCACCAATTGGAGGCACTGAGTCCCTTGACACTGCCATTGATACTAAGACTGCCATGCTGAAGTGCCTCCGGGAGAGATTCCGTTACATAACTTGCCATGATGCCTACCTTTTGTTACGTCATTCATTGGCCATCCCTAAACTGTTGTACCTACTTAGAACGTCACCTTGTTTCCTGTCACCCAGTTTGAAGATTTATGATGATGAACTTAGAGCGACAATTTGCAGCTCTTTTAACATCCATCTAACTGAAATTGATCCTTCTTGGATACAATCCATTTTACCTGTAAATAGCGGTGGGCTTGGTATTCGGAGTGCTGTGCAGTTGGCACCTTCTGCCTTCTTGGCTTCAGCTGCTGCCTCCTCTGAACTTGCTCACATGATTCTGCCGACAAATATGCAACCAACCCAACTCAGTTATGTGGATGAAGCCCTTGTGATCTGGTCTCAAGGATGCCAAGAACAACCGCTTACTGGCGTTGCTGCCCATCATCAGAAGTCATGGGATTCACTTCGACTATTTTCTATGGCAGACACACTATTGAAAAATACAACTGATGAGTTGAACAGAGCTCGCCTCCTTGCAGCATCCTGTAAGGAGTCCGGAGCATGGCTAAATGCCCTGCCAATTACATCGCTAGGGTTACGCATGGATGACACTACCATCAGAATATCCATGGGCCTTCGTCTGGGAATACCTATGTAGAAATCATATTTGTCAACACTGTGGAGCTGAAGTGTCTCAGTTTGCCACACATGGCTTAAGCTGCAAAAGGAGTGCTGGTCGTCATTACCGCCATTCAGCTATCAACGACATAATACACAGGGCTTTAGTGGCAGCACATGTTCCATCACGTCTAGAGCTTTCAGGTTTATATCGCTCGGATGGAAAGCGACCTGATGGAATTACAACAGTTCCATGGAAATGTGGCCAACTTCTTGTACGGGATGCCACTTGCCCAGATACGTATGCACCATCTTACTCCACAATTGCAGCACAGCAAGCTGGAGCAGTTGGCCAACAAGCGGAGGATAAGAAGGCACAAAAGTACAAACACCTTAGCTCACACCACTTTTTCACTCCTGTGGCAATCGAGACATCAGGAGTGTATGGTCCAAGAACAGCCGATTTCCTAAAAGAGCGGGGACATCGGTTGAGGCAAGTGTCGGGAGAGGCGAGCTCTTTCCATTATCTTGCCCATAGGCTGTCGGTTGCTATTCAGAGAGGCAATTCAGCTTCAGTAATGGGGACAATGGATGGGGATGGGGAGGAGTTCTTTGTATAGTGTTTTATGTATTTGTATGTATTATATATTATTATTATTATTCATAAAAATATATATGGGTCAGTTTCCGAGAAAATGAGCCTTCGCTATATGGGTCAGTTTCCGAGAAAATGAGCCTTCGCTATATATATATATATAAGTTATAAAAATCATTCACGTTTGAATCGCTATAACTTCCGAACGGTACACGCCATTGACTTCCTATTTTCAACACTTCATACTACACCATTTCTCTACGGTAAAATACTTTTTGGGGTCTTGCACTTGCTCCGTGCCTGTATTGCAACGTCCGATACCCCACAAGGTATGAACCCGTCATAACTTTCGGCAGGAGTAATCAAATCGCTTCAAATTCGGTATGTAGATAGAGAGGTCCTATACCTATCGATTTGTTCTGTTCGTTAATTTTTATGCCATCTGTTACGGAGATACAGTTGAATAAACTACGTGCACGTTTTCCCGCTTGATTCGCGCCAATGTAATAATCCCCGCCTCCCCATACATTGAGCGGAGCGCAATTTGCCCAAATCATTGGCGCGAAACGAGCGCGAAAATGTGCACGTAGTTTGTTCAACTGTATCTCCGTAACGGATTGCATAAAAATTAACGAACAGAACAAATAGATAGATATAGGACCTCTCCTCCTACAAACCGAATTTGAAGCGATATGATTACTCCTACAGAAAGTTATGGCGGGTTTGAACCCGGTGGGGTATCGAACGTTGCAATACTGGCAAGGAGCAAGTGCAAGACCCCAAAACATATTCTGCCATAGAGAAATGGTGTGTTATGAAGTGTTGAAAATAGGATGTTGATGGCATGTACCTTTCGGAAGTTATAGCGATTCAAACGTAAATGATTTGTATAACTTTTATATATATTATTATAGCGAAGGCTCATTTTCTCGGAAACTGACCCATATATATATAAATTAAAAAAAGTAGTAAGATGGTACACGTAATATTGTCTTTCTGTACTCATTCTTGTGGGCCTAATGCTGTGGTGGTGGCCATTCTGGAGGTGGTGGTGGCCATGCTGGAGGTGGTGCAGGCCATGCTGGAGGTGGTGGCGGCCATTCTGGAGGTGGTGCAGGCCATGCTGGAGGTGGTGCAGGCCATGCTGGAGGTGGTGGTGGTCATGCGGGAGGTGGTGGTGGTCATGCTGGAGGTGGTGGTGGTCATGCGGGAGGTGGTGGTGGTCATGCTGGAGGTGGTGGTGCAGGCCATGCTGGAGGTTGTGGTGGTGGCCATGCTGGAGGTGGTGGTGCAGGCCATGCTGGAGGTTGTGGTGGTGGCCATGCTGGAGGTGGTGGTTGTGACAGTCAGAGCTGGCAGGGGCAGCACTAGTCAATTATTGCATAAGGGCTGGGTTTGTGCAAGGTAGTAGCTATAGAGAAGGAAATGTATATAGTTGTCAGATTTAGCCAATCCTAAACAATTCAATAGCAACATAAGTATTCACACAGGCCTGCATGCCCACGTGTTAAAATAACATAAAGGCCCTATTATTTAAAAATTCTTTGAGGTCACCAGGGCTAGAAACTTGGAATAGAAACTTAATTTTATTGTTTTTTGCTAGTGATAACGTGTGTGTGTGTGTGTGTGTGGGTGGGTGGGTGGGTGGGTGGGCGTGTTTGTGTGTGCAAAGGTACAGTAGGTAGGTGTGTGGCAGGTAACAATGCAAGTGCGTAGTGCATGTTCACGTGCTATGTGAGCGAAGTTATAGCATCCCTGAGTGTAGCCGAGTGGGCGTTACAGGAATGAAGTTAAGTGGGAAAGCTTTATAATACACTACTAGGTGAGTAGGTAAAAAATCCTTACGCGCGTCGTGATGCGTCCGCGACGTGGGGGGCGGCGACAACCATCAGGCGCTAGCTGACAACCATTTTCTTGGATCCGTTAATTCGGTCTGATCGTCACACGAAGCGATAACTCATCTTCTTTAACCCGTATAGACTCAGAAAATGAAACAAAACAACAAAAATCAAACAGACACTGATTTGCGAAAGGTAGTTTAAGGCGGAGATTGGGCGGAACAAGAAAGTGATTAATATTCATGCGGAATGGGAGAATGGAACTAGGGTTGCCTGGGCAAATCGAGCAGGAAATGTGCATTAACTTTGCACACCTGTATCTCCGCAACTGATAGAGTCAAAATTAACGAACAGAACAAATCAATAGCTATAGGACTGTCACGCAAAAATTATACCGGGCGAAAATTGTACCTGGCGGTACAAATAATCCACAGCATCAGATGATGATGCAACTTCATGAACATAAGCCTCAGATTCCTCATCCAGTGAAACTTTAAATTGTTTCTGCTGTTATTTATCCTTCAAGCAATTAAAACGCTTTTGGATAGAACGATAGGAGCTGCTCACTTGTTGTAGCCTCTGTATTAACTCTGGGATCTTCATGTATCTATACAATAAAATAATAATCAGCTAATACTGATATATGTATATGTATCATGCAGTGGTAAAAAATACCTGTAATTGACGTGGGTAATTGTTCCAGCATCATTGGCGCAGCTGTGCTCAGCTTTCCAGCATTGCAGTTTCAAAACAGAGCAATAGGTTGAACACTTAGAGCAGCGCACAGCTCGACTCTCATTGGAAGTAGAAGAGGACAACTACTATGCCTAATAGTCATTACGCCAGGAATGGAAGTTTCATCTCTGATTGCCACCTGCGTCCCTGCATGTGATATGTAAAATAGTAACAAAACATACCAAGTCAAGGGTAATCATATACCTTCAGAACTATGCAGTGTTGGTGAGAAACTATTCCACTGTTGTACTAAGTCAGCATCAGGATTTCCTAAACAGATCTTGCAAAAATCCAGAATTTCCATGAGCTGATATGCAGCATACACTAAACAAAGTGTGGCACTGATTTTGGACAACTGTGGGAGCAAATCAACTGTGATGACTGTGCCCAGTGCTGAAACAGACCAGTTCCTCGTTTCCAAAATGGAAATAGTTATCAGAACAGTAGGTGTGGTACATGACGGAACAACCATCTTGCAAAGAGTAAGTGGCACCCCTCAGCAGCAACAACCCCGGACGCCTTTAATCCTTGGGTACGCAGCAACACAACTAACTGCTGAATCTTGGGGACAACAGAGATAGTGAGATTGCCTGGAGTTACAGATACGTTCACAAGGTGCCGTGAAACGATGCAACTAAGCTACGTAGTTGCGCCTTTTTCCTTTTCGCGTTCTTAATTGAACACATGCGAAACTTCAGTGAGTTGGCCGACCCATAGAACGGTCCTGTGATAGGAAATATCTATCTTCGACTACAACAGGCAGTTTCTCTTTTAGCTGGCCCCTTAGAAATGCTATACGTTCTTTCTTTACGGTACCACTGTCGGACAAACAAGGGGTATCCCTGTTGCTGCCACATTGCCATCAAACTGTTTCAGGCCATAAAACTGTTACAGTCGATTAGTACAACCCATTTGTAGTAACGAGACGTTATTAGCAACCTTATGGCACGTAACCTGCACAAGAAACAGTCCTACACAAGCTCTCTTAGTAGCTGGTGATCAAACCATATATCTGCGAGAGTCGACTGATGGTAATGTCACTGGGATCGGTAACACATGCGGCTTTCTTAAGGTTGGAGGCAATCCTTGGAACTACAGTTCGTGCTGATTTCAACAGCTCGTCATCTACGTTACTGAGATGCACTTTGTATGGCACCTCCGTATGGCTTACATATCGCCATCCGTTTGGAGCATCCTCTTCTTCGTAGTCGTCATACCGCTGCTGCTCATGCTGATCATCCGGCTCTTCAAAAAATCGGTCGTACGGATCGTCAATGTTATCAACAAAACGTTCCAAAGCATCCTACTCTTGTATACTACACGTAACTTTTATTCTATTCGTAGAGTAAAACGGTTTAATGAAATGTGACCTAAAAATCCGTTTTATTCTATTTAATAGAATAAAATTTTCTACGGCTAGAACACCATCTATAATATCAAACCTGGAACCAGACAATAGGACAATCCAGTTTGGGGATAGTTTGTTTGGGGGGGGGGGGGGGGGGGGGGGGGGGGGGGGGGGTGGGGTTGCAGACAGAGAGGCAGGCTTTACCCACTAACCTTTGACAAAGCCCCTATTATCCCATTATATGCTTTCCCATGCCCAATCTAAACAGAGAGGGGTAAGTCCACAACCATTCGCCTTTCATCAGAAAATTAAACATTGTTTACTCATGCACAGAGTATAGTGCAGTGCATTGCACTGTTCATGCAGCAATCTTTTACTAGTTTACTAGCTTCCAAGAGGCATTCTATCATCCAGTCATGATATGAAGGTTGATGTGGAGACTAAGACATCCTGTCTGCTGACTCAATTTATATTATTTGGCAGGCAATCACACAATTGGTGCTGTTAAAGGCCACGAATGCTACCATACTTCGTGTAAAGCATTCGCTGCACCCTTTTGTGAAATCAACACCTTGCTTGATGTTGGCTTTATTCAAGATCAGTGGAGCTCTTTTATGGAGGGGACAGGAAGGTATGCACCATAATAGTAATACACAGTTGAACTGATTTGCATTTTATTTTTCTTAGTTCCTACTTATGATGTTAGGCCTGAATGAAGCACATGCCAACTATGCTTGTCCTTTTTGCAATGTACATAAGGAAAAGAGGGGATTGTATGCATGGCATCAGTGCATCAAGTGTTTTTAATTATATCTTATTAGCAATCACTTTGTGGTAGGTGTGGCACACACCAATACATACATTTCATACACTGTATAGGTGGGACATGTCATTACCAGAAGAGCACTATACTATAACAAATGCTAGAACACTTGCATCCCTGAGGTATGAGCATGCCTGCATAAGCATGCTATTTATAGAATGTTTGCGTTTGGCCAGACACTGTCATGCAATGGGAAGGTCAATCAACATGTGGCAGAGGGATCTGTACACCTTCCCCTTCTGAAGATTCCTGTTAACCATTTTGTGTTAGATGAACTTCATTTATTACTAAGGATTTTTTATGTACTTTTTGACAGTGTATATTTATGAAGATGTATATCGAATGATAGGCAAAGCAGTGGATAAACAATTTCCTATTATAAAAACAGCAGGCTATCAAAAGGTCAATGTGACACCTTACATGCACTGTCTGGTGTATTATGTGACTGACAATATGGAAATTTACGGATGTTTTCAGGTCAAGGTGAGTTAGGCGAACCACTAAAAAGTGTTCATACCAATCCATACAGGTGTTGAGAAGCATAATGATGATGCCAAGCATGCATATTTGTCTAGCTACAAGTGGGATGCAACAGGCGACATCATCAAAACTGAAGCTTGCGTAGAATGCATACGAAAGTATGCAGTCGCAAAAAGAATAATAAGCACAATGCTTCTTACTGGTTTGGAGGAGGTATTGAAGGAGACAGAGCCTCACACCAAAAAGGAACCTGCTCAACAAGCACATCTGTATTTTTTTGGTGTTGCTGTTATCATTGTTATGACTACCCTAAGGGCGAGGATGTTTATAATGGCCTTTGATGCTGCTGTGGCCACACTCCCACAGCACATTCCCTTACCAAACAGCACTAGTGCAGTGTTGGTGATTCACATAGCTTTCTAATTTTTATGTGGCTTATGTTAGCAAAAGCATTGTGCTCTGGACTTTTCCATGACTTCTGTACATGCACAAAATGCTTATGCTATAGCATTAAAGTCCCGACTGCATTGCAGAATATGTTATGTGTGTACTTTAATATTAGCATGTGCATGCATGTACGCAATGTAATTTTAAAAAGTAAACAATGCAGTGATCAGAAAATTTTTTATAGATTATATAAATGTACCAACGACTTAATAATTTAATACACATAAATCATTTATTTCATATGGGACAGTTTCCGCGAAAATTGCCCCACGGTTAAAATGTTATAAAAATGCATCGCGTTTGAATCGCTATAACTTCCCAACGGATAACGCTATCGACTTCCTAGTTTCAACACTTCATAGTGAAATGGTGTAGTATGAAGTGTTGAAAATAGGAAGTCGTGGAGCAATTTTCGCGGAAACTGTCCCATATGCATATAGAATAAAAGGATGTATGCACGTTCAGAAATGCTTCCTAACTACATTCATTCAAAACAACAACTTCTGAAAATGATTGTTGTTTGTGAACAAGGATTCCATCTTCACCTTGGGTGTAGACTATCGGTGACCATCTAAGCTTGCTGTGCATTCTTATTGGGAAGTCAACTTGACACCCATCTCCAAGTCAATCATAAACTTTATCCCACTCTGATGAGAAGCATTGTTCTGAGAAATGAACTTTTTGATACATTTTCTCTAATCCACGTGTTGGTTTTGTACCCCAAGAGATACCTGAAGACTAAATTCTACAGTAAATGGACATTTATGCGAATAGCCCCTGACTTTAGACTGCCAGACAGACCAGACACAGAAAGTTAGATACACTATCCATAATTTCTCTAACGCTTGGTTGCGGATTGAAATAGCTCCTATAAAACATAGAATGTGCACCTAAAACCACAAGAAGAGGAAAAAGCCGTTTACCTGCCGCTTAGCGACAGCTGTAAGGCTTGTTTCAGGAACCCATGACGATTCTTCTTTGGTGCATCCTTCCCACAGTACTAAAAATTCCACATGCCTCTAGGGCATAGCCATATAAATACCAATTTATTTCAAGGTGTACACGACACACACCTTCATCTTTCTAGCTGCATGGTCGTCGCTACAACGCGTTCTACGGGAAAATAGGGACCGGCCATTTTCTAAAGTAGAACAAACACAGGCACATCGTTATTCGTACATAAAGATCTGTACACGTTTGCTTAGGGTTAGGTTAGAGTCAGTTTAGGTCATGGTTTCGGTAAGTAAACCTTTAACCTGGACCCCATACAAACCACTGAAACCAGAGATGCCTACGCACCCCGGTATCGAACTTGTGTATACATAGTTGGCTGTGCCGAACACCCACGTTCTAAATATGGCTATAAAAGGCATACTAAAGGTGAACACCTGTATTGTCGATGGTGCCTTGTACTGCGTGTATACTCCCGCCTAGCTAAATCAGCTCTTACATGCATGTAGTTCCTTTCCAAACTTCGATCCACTAACTTCACTATAGCCGATTATGGACAGTTCTCAGATTCTCAGCGTATCCATAAACTCACATCAAAATCCTCTAACACGTAGGAAAACAAGTTACCTTGATGACTAAAAATGACATTGGACACTATTAAAACAGGATGTAAAAGGCTAAAATACAGTCAAAAGTCTTCAGTGATGATTTTATGAACATTACAAATTCTGGAAAACTTAACTACTTTCACCAATACGCAGAAAAAAATAACAAAAGTCATGAAAAAACACTGCTTTGTTATACTTATCTATAGAAATGCAGTTACTTGAATGAGGACACTACTAAATGAGGACTAATTAGAATTCAGAACGATATAAGCCAATACCTTTGATCTCCTTGAATTCTGGAAAAATCAATATATGCATTTAAGACTTATAGAGGACAAAAGTGTCACATATCCAGAAATGAGCGGTCAAAGGGAAAGCTAATTAATTCGCGGTTTGCGAATCACCGAATATTCCCGTATAACTTCCCATAGACATGTATGGGGTACTTTAATACCAAGCACACCAGATTTTTCTCAGCATTTGCCAAAGGGGATTGTTAGTACACTACATTTGCCATGATTTTTAGTGGGGTCGCCGTATTTTTCCTATTTAAGGCGTCGCTTCCCTAGGATTGTCATAACATTGTCCTCAACGTACACGTAGTCAATGGGTGCGTTTTCTCATTACAACCATTTGTGTCAATACCTTTACGATTCGCCAATTTGCCAAAGGAAAAACATGTAGCTAGTACATCGAAGAACTATAATATATATTGAAAATTGGGGTCTTTGTATTTAAAAATCGGCTTCCATAATTGAAAGAAGTATCCTATATCGAATCGGATTGTTGTCTCCGTCTCGTGCCCTCAAAATCGACTCACGCGCGGGACAAGGCAAATGAGTATCTCCCTAGCTGTACCAGTTTTATACAGTATGAAATCGGGCCTGAAATCGATTCTGCATGCCTCCTAACGCTACGTAACAAGGTTTGTTGCTACCAGTTGAGTAGCCTACATATAAATGTACGTTATCGTACCCATACGTTCCGGATCTTTTGTAAACATCGCCGGGCCCATTTCATAATTGTATTGCTGTTAGGCTGTTACGTTGGTAGTTTATCTAAGTAACTGAAGTACAACTACTAGTATAGGTGTGGCCGGAGCTACTATTGGCCCCAATAGTAATACGGCTACATGCATGTGTTTTAATTCTAGAAAATGCGCACCGATTTATCGAGTATCAAAGAAGCTGATAGCAGCGTCAACGGCGTGGTAGCGTATTTTATTCTGCTGTCTGGCGCTGCGTTGCAACATCCACCACCAGCAAAACGCCGTTGCAATCTTTCAGGTGAAATAAATATAAAATGCATGTGCAAGGCAATGACTTACGTAGGCCTAGGCATTGCACATCTCTCAACTTGGTAATTGCAATAATGTCAGTCATTTCTTACCCTGCACTGCATGCTTTGTGTTTTATTGTAATATTTAGCTACCTTGCGTACTTACATGTATATTCAGTTACCGCTGTGAAGGCACCGTAGCTAGTGTACTCATGTGAAGGCACCATAGTTATACGGTGTGACTATTTACAAATGGTTTATTGTGTCAGTGTGGTATGTAGCAGGCTTTGTCAATGTAATGTATGCACATGTGCATATGGACATATGTATAAAGTTGGCAACGGACTCAAACGTGAATGTTGTGCATGTGTTGTCGACTGCATCACAGTGAAACTTATTAGTGAACAATTTGAAATAAATCACAAGATGACCGCCAATGTATGGGCGATTACTCGATATGACACAACACGCAAGCACTAAAACGCATCACACAGATCAAACAAACTCTCAGACATTCTCTGCAACCATTCTCTGCTACATGTACCAATGTAAAGGTCTTGTTGATAACAATGAATACAATAGTTCAAGGGATGGTATACAAATAGTGCATGCTCATACAAGTATGCATATCTGTGTATGTGTAAACAATTAATTTTTTGTATGTTTGTATTGTATGTGTGTATGTGTGTTACATATGGACAACATTTCAACAGCCCTTTGCTGCGGCAGAACACACATGGCTGAGTTATCTTGAGCCTGAATACCACAAATGCAACAGTGGAAGCCAGAACAGAGTAAGGCTGTTTGTGTATGTGTGTGTGCGTTACCAGTGTGGTAAGGGAGTGGCTCAAACATGGCACTGATCTTGGTGAACACACACACACACACACAAACACACACACACACCACACACACACATGATGTGATATTGTGGTCAATTAGTTATGGCATGTGCAAATGGGAGGGGCTGTGTTTGTGTGTGTTGCCTGTATTGTGACAAATACACATGCATGTACACACATGAGGCTTCTGTAACTTCTACTGTAGACAACTAAAACATATCTAGCAAATTAACCCTCCTTTCCCCCCTGATCTTGGTGATAGACACACACACACACACACACACGCACACGCACACGCACACACACATACACACACACACACATACACACACACACACACAAGCACACACAAGTACATACATGTACAAGCACACACACATATACACACAGTTTGGGGTGTGTATTGTGGGCGGGTCGATGTTACAGGGGGTCACGTGATATACTCTGCTGTGTAGTGTTGTTGCTGATGTGCTGATATCTTTGAGCAACCAAGTCCCCGATCCTTGACTACGCGCCATACGCGAAACACATGTGTACGAAGCTTCTAAAATCATTAAAACATCCATAGAAAAGCAGGCCTTCATTCCATATTAGTGATTTGGTGCTTATTGTGTAGTGTAGTGCTATTGTGCAGTGCCTCTAATACGGTGCTGTGCCTGTGACATAGTGCTATGGTGCAGTGCTTGTGAAATAGTCATGGTGCAGTGACTGTGAAGTGGTGCTAAGGTCAGTGGTGTACAGTTGTAGGAAGCATGGGGCCCATTGCCACATTCTTATTTTTGTCAAAGTGGCCCCCCCCCCCCCCCCCCCCACCTTTTAATATCATCCTATGTGCTTGATCGTGCTGTATAGCCATGGTGCTGTGCTTGTGAAGTACATGTAGCTATGGGTCTGTGCTTTTGAAGAAAGTTTGGTGTAGTTGAATGTGAACACTAAGCCTACATGTACATGTATTACCATTCAGCTGCTAGGCTTATGTAAACTTTCCAGTGGCCCAGTCCTGCCATACACAAGTAGCAATAATATTCACTGCCACCATATGCAAGGCTTCAAAGCTTAGAAGTATCAAGGGCATTGGAAAGTTTTCTATTGCTTTGCACTTTTCAACACACACATGCACACGCATGCACACACACATACACACATATGCACACACACATACACACATATGCACACATGCACACGTGTATACATACATGGACACATGCACACACAATCAGTATGTACCGGTACAGAAATGGTGTGGGAACAAGTGTACGAAAAGGAAAGGTAAAAATTTATGTAACGTGAAATTTTTATAGTAATAAAAATATAACCTTACAAGCCTGATTTTGCTGGATGCTGTCCCATAGGTACATGTAATATTCATTTGTGCAGCTCAGAGGTCAACAACAAAAGGGCATTGTTTGCTATGTAAACTGAGGTTATCCTAATCTGATGTTAGCTATTGAGCTAGACATGTACATGTACCAAGTTCTAAGAAGCAAACACTATTGATGTACATGTAGTACCTACATGTGCATGTATGTGGCATGGGCCTTTTGTGCCTGATGCCATAAACTTTACAATCAAGTACATGTACATGATGGGAGGGGGGTGGAGTGTGCTTTGGGCCTCATGCAAAACCTTTGGTTAGTGGTAGAGGCATTTACGTCTGATGCATAAAGTCCTGGTACTTTTTTTCTAGGGTTCAATATCAAGAGTTGTGTTAAAAGTCTGTTTGGAACTGTTTCTATGGAGATGAGGCGAAATATTACTCGAGGACACTCCTGTATCTGGTTTTGTACTGGGGAGAGCAGCACCAGGATCCCAATGCTGAGACTGACCATCCGGAGTGTTCAACACCTCCAGGGATATCCATCCACCTTAGGCTCAACAAATTTACTTAAATACCTCTACGTTCCACTGTACTCAGCTGGCATGCACTTCTTCATCAAGCAAACCAGATGGGCAGGTGTGTTGAGTGTACCGAAGGCAGGCAGTTCTAGCAATGGAGGCCTACAAATAATGCTGCCACTGTTCCACTCACCCCTCTTCCACTTCAAAGTTGGGATGCCACTCGCATCTAAGAACTTCCGCTCCACCTTCCTATCCCTGGTATGGTGGAGCAATGTGGCTACAATCCAGCCAAATACAACACTCGCATTGGTGCAGCCACTTACAGTAACTGCTGACACTATTCAGAAGTACATATGGTGCAGCCACACTCATTGTTAGTAATAGCAATAGCAGAAGAGGACAAATTGTGTATGTTTAAATGCACATTACATGTTTGCACTAACCACACACTGTGCAGATACAGGGGAGGGGTTTGGGCCTGTGCCAGCAAGCATTGGCATAACATAGAAGGGGGGGGGGGGGTGTATAGTATGCTTTTAACCTGATGCAGAGGCTTTGGCCTAGTGATAGACTGATCAGCGCTACAGAGTTTACACAAAACTTTTCTTTAAAAGAAAAAAAATGAAAGCATTGGGATAGTGCTATTCCATTGAAGCCCCACGAAGGTGATTTGCATTAAAATTAAAGCGTTTTACGTGTAGTTACTGACTCTGGCCTGGCCATACACATGTATGCAGACAAAGATTCAAAATACGGCACGTGCAGATTTGATGTTAATCGATCTAGGTAGGGCTGAAATGCCTACGTAGGTCGCAACTGTACTGAAAAGTGCCATTTGCAAATATCTATGTTTTGTATCAGTGCACGTGCCTATTAGCCTTCGCGCTTCATTCATCGAGCTGCAAGCAGGCTAAACGAACACGATAAGGAACACACTATATAGGTCAAAAGTGTCCATGACGATCGACATCATAGTGTCCCTCTTGGCAGTCGAGACCTACGGTACTAGTCTGGGACTATCGTACTTTTGTATCAGGCCAGGCCAGAAGCTGGCAGTAACCATATCGGGCTCTCCCTCGCTCTTTCGTATCGAAACGCTCGGCCTCCCCCCCCCCCCCCCCCCCCCTCCCCCCCCTCACATTGTCCGGTTATTAACAGCCTTTTAGTATTATAGTTAAGTTCTATCTTCAGCTAAATTAACTTACTGTGCATATATTTATTCACCATTTTGTTCAATGAAATCAATATTAGTTGACAATGCATTACGCAATGACATATTTTGATGAATAAATTATGCGCGGTATAAAAATTTTTTGTCTTGATTTTAGTTCAAGAATGGTTAATTGAATAATTTTTTTAAGTACATATGTCATGATCAGACCGATTTATAGGACAATTTACAAGTGTTTAAAATTCAATTTGAAATAAAAAGCAAGATGACCGCCTATGTATGGGCCTTTTCTGGATATGAGTCACTCCATACATTTCAACGAGCGCGTGCGCATGCGTGAAAATATAACGGACGTTTGCAATTACGCGTCTGGAATTCGTAACGAGCGTCCGAAATAGCTGGCAATGTAAGGCCATTTACAGCTGTAGACAAGTGGAAAACAGGATTAGGGTGGAATCAACTGCGATGTGATTCGATTGATACATGGCCCGATAATCGGAACACCGCTCGGACTGTGTAGTACAACTGTGTATTTGCAAGGAAAGACTTGTGTGTGAAATCGAAGTACATGTAAATCAAACTGTTGTGAGAATATTGACATGTTGAGTTAAAAGGATTAATGTACGCGTGTTTCATTGCATTGAAAATCTCGCCATTAGGTCTCATCCCCACTTTCGAATACGCGGGATGAGTAACTGTCCTCATTATAGCATAGCATTAGAATTTGGGTTATCTTTCAATCCGTTCACTGTTTATGCATGTTAGCTCAATAATAGTGAACTGATATCTGAGTTAAGCATCCTTCGAATGATAAGACCATACCAACGTTATGTTTTTTATGTTAACGTACGCCATGATATGGACCCGTGAATCACATGCTCCATTTATAGAGAATCTGATGTTGGCTTTTTTTCGTTTATTTGCATGCCTGGCAAGTGCTCCTATACATTCGTATGCGTGTATATCTAAGTACATTAAATATTAGCTACCTACGTTACTGAAAATTTTTGCTGTCAGACGTATAGGGTCTATATACGGCTGTTTTTTAACATGGCGGAGCGTACGTGGTCTCATTGATTAGTCGGTATGTAAACAATTATAGTAACACATATGATGGTCATCAGATGTTTTTATTTTATTTTATTTATTGTCAGAAATCAAATTAATTCGTGCCTTATTCTTAACAATTCGTCTAGTATTTTTCTGGTTTTAATCTCACGTCTGTCCCAGGGCATTTACTAAGAGTCAGTTGGACACACATGCACTGAGATAATGTTGATTCACCCCTGTCTCTGCACTTTTTTTTACGTTCTGTACAGTTTATTGAAGTGGGGATGTATCATTTCTGTGTGTGTGTGTGTGTGTGTGAGTGTGTGTTTGTGTGTGTGCATGTTTGTGTGTGCTGTGTGTGTGTTTGTGTTTGTGTTTGTGTGTTTGTGTGTTTGTGTGTGTGTGTGTGTGTGTGTGTTTGTGTGTGTGTGTGTGTGTGTGTGTGCGTGTGTGTGTGTGTGTGTGTGTGCGGATTAAACTTTTGGGGGTCACGTTACTTTCATAGCGTAGAGATAACGTGCATGCATTGGGGCAGTGTAGAGACCAGTTATATGGCTACACACTGGTATGGAGTCTTGGAAGCACTTTACCTGGGATGTAGCAAGTGTACATGATTTATTAGCTGGTAGTGGCGCTGCTGCATGTTACAACAATAATAATATCTTGATAACCGTGAGTCAGTAACAATCGGTATAGAGCGACAGGTCCCCGATTTAAGCTACCTCGGATCCACAACATTCTAGCCTTTAGATGATCGCAACATACTACTGTATTGGTAGGATGCACTGTAGTGTCATAGGCCAGCTGCATGACCTGCCAGGCAGGACCGTCAGCCTGTCTAGCCGGACCACGCCCACTATGCACCAGTAAGTGTAGTCTAAATTAGTAGTCTCGTTCCCAGACCGAAAGTTACGCAGCTGCGGGTCACCAGTGATCCGCAAGCTGCGTTACTTTGGGTCTGGGTACGAGAATAAACAAAAGTCTGTAGATCTATAGGAATGCCACTTATAGCGCGTAACTAGTCCAAATAATGTGCACCACATTTCTGATATAACTACACTTGTATAAGCAGAGTCGTTACGGTTGTCACGCAAAAATTGATCCCGGTAAAAAGTGATCCGGCCGGATCACTTTTAGTTATCCGGTGTCATAGGGTATACGGTCCGGCCCAATTTTCGGTCCGGCGGACCGTATTCCCTTAGGGAATACGGTCCGCCCCGGACCCAACTCCCTAGGGAATACGGTCCCCCGGACCGAGTTCCCTGGTTGTACAAAACCAATTAACCGGACTCAATTCCCTAGGGAATTAAGTCCCCCCCCGGACCGTATTCCCTGGTTTTAAATATAATGTATTTCCAACCCTTGCATGCACGTAACATTTGGTTCGAAAAGCAAAAGCTGTAGGTCGTCAACTATGTATGCAGTTTCAATTCGGTCTGTAACAGCACATTTGGTTCGAAAATCAAAAGCCACAATGATCACAGGTCGCCAATGTATGAAGTTTCTGTAAAAACTGATTAACCTTTTTCTTCGGTCTGTCTTGTTACTATTTTTCCATTTGGTTCGAAAAGGATCGCGTGCAGGTCGGCAACTATACATGCAGGCTGTTTATATTATCAAATCGTAGTGCAAACAAAGTAGAAATAAATATTAAATAAATAAAAATATATAATAGTTAACTGAACGTAAGAGAGATGAGGGTACTGGATAAATCTCAATTTCGTACCTGTAAAAAAGATAATAAAACTAGTACACTTCAGCCATTATTGTTTAGAGAATGATGCATAAGTGTTTTTCAATCATGTACATGATAAAAAGTGAATTTCACAGACAAATAACGCTGCTCGTGTGCCCAGAGATTTTCTGCAGAGGGGGCGGAGGTAGGAAAAGGAAGGGAGATGAGAAGAGATACAGGGACACATAGCTTTAAGCTGCATGGGCCCTCAAAAACTTGGTACTTTATTAGCGGTTAAATCGACCTGGCACACTCTAAGTGTGACTGCATACTTCCTCTATACACCAGGTCCTGTGTGAGGAGAAAAAGAAATGGGATGAGAGAGGAATGAGTGGGGGATACTAGTCAAATGAACATAAGAGACATGCTGATATATTGAGTGTACTCAATTTCGTACCTGTAAAATCAGCAAAAAAGAGACAAATATAAGCTTGGCGACATCCGTTAATATTGCTTGTGTGCCCTGTGTCTTTTTAGTCTCGAGTGTCACTGTGTATTAGACAAATAGCATTAGCAAGATAGCTACTTGTTGCTGTATATGATAAAAGCCATGCTCATGGAAGTTAAGGATTACAATAACAACTTCCTGTTTTAGTGGTGTTGTATGGGCTGGATGTCTTTGTGTACACTGTTAAAAAAAGGGTGTTGCCACAACACACTTAGGGGTGTTCGTACGCCTGTTTAGGAATAACACCCCATGGAGTGTAGTGGTAACCGCTCAGGAGTGTTACAGCCAACACCCCTGAAGTGTAGCCAATACACTCTATAGGGTGTTGACAAAGGCACCAATAGTTCGTGCATGCACCGTAATCTTACGATACAACATAAATTGATCTTAATAAACTATACAACAACAGTTGATGATTTTAATAAAAAGTTGACAACAAATACAAACATACATGTACAACAAAACTATAACATGTCTTTAGGGCCTATACGACGATCGAGTAGTCCTGGAGTGTTTCTCTGCATGCTTCGGACACTAAACAAATGAAGGAAACACATGCATATATAGATAGTTTCCACAGAAAGGTGTGAAGGAATTTAATCACGTCACGTCACGTAAAACCACACCCACTGGTTGGAAAGATTTGCTGGAGTAGTACGCACGTGGAGCTTAAAACCATTTATTGCTACTTCCTTTCATCATGGTTGTTCATTGCGTTGTTGTTGGCTGTACTAACTACTTTGGAAAGAAGCCTGGGCTTCGTTTTTTCCGGTTTCCAAGTGAACGTTGTAGTGAGAAAAGGGCTAAATGGATAGCGGCGGTTCGAAGAGAAAGGTGGATACCAGGAAAGAGCGCCAGGATTTGTGGTGCGCATTTCGTATCAGGTCAGTATTGTCATAAAAGAATCACCAGCTTTGGGATTTAATTCATGCGTTATTTTCAGGTGAATCCCATCATGATCCTGATCACATTGACTACATCCCCACAATGTTTCCAACCGTATACAAGCGTACAAAATTATCGCCAACTGCGAATATTGCGCGATATTCTAGGAGGCAGGAAAGAGGGAAGAAGTCTTTCGTTCATGTCCAGCATGAGTTAAGGGGTGATGAAGAACAGGTTCATAGGGAAGTACCAAGTTTGAACGACTTGAGGAACAGGGCTATTAATGATATAGCAGAAGGTCTTCCTGACGCAGGAAGTGTTCAGAAAGCTAGTGAAGGTGATCTGGATATGGAGGAACCAACCACTGTAGAGGAACAGATCATGGCAGAGGAACCAATCATGGCAGAGGAACCAAGCATGGCAGAGGAACCAATCATGGCAGAGGAACCAATCATGGCAGAGGAACCAATTACTGCAGAGGAACCAACTACAATGGAGGACTCAATGACAGCAAATGTGACAGAAACTGATGTTTATGCTGCAGTAGCACTCCTTGAAATGTCCAATATTCGACAATTGAGAGAAAAAGCTACTCAAACAAACGATGACATGAAGAAACTGATAACACACGTACATGATTTGAGTGAAGAGAAAAACACCCTGTATAAACAACTACAAATACATGCCTTTTCATTTAGTTTGATAGAAGGAAATGATAAGCTGACCTCCTTCTATACTGGTTTACCACATTGGGTTTTATTTATTCACGTTTTCACGTTCACTGTGCCATTTGTTCAACCAAAGGGTCGGTCACTTTCACCAATGGATGAATTTTTCTTACGAGGACAAGATTGCTGATTTTGGCATCAAAGCTTTCAGAGTTGTAAAAAACTGTTGTTGGTCTTTGGATGTTGGGTACTCAGGTGTAGTAGATGACTGCTGTCGTGGTGCGGCAAGATCTGGCAACATACAGCGCTATGGTCTTTTGAACATGATGTCTCTGATACGAGCAGGCTGGTGCTGGTCAAATACAAATGAAGCTATATAAACTGCATGCATGAATGAAGCAAATATAACCTACCTTTGTTGTGAACACTTCATTCCATTGACAGGAGCTTGAAGTAGTAGCAGTATAGCCATTACGTTTGGCAGCTTCTATCTTAAAAAGAATTGCAGCCACATGAGAGCAACCTTCACCTAAGCTAAAAGTAAAAGGAGCAGGTACATACACCATGAGTGCATGGTATGCATACATGAATGAATGAGTGCATGTGCTAACTCACCCAGCCATGCAGGTGCAGTGTGCTGCCACTATATCTCCTGTCTTTCTGGTTGCTACCCAAGAACAGTGGGCCTCGTCTGGATTACGCATGCTTGGATTCACAAGAGCTTTCAAAATTACACACTGGCTCGTGTTATTCAGATCCCAAATTTCAACGGTTCACACAAACCCGCTAGTAAAGAAATAATAGGCATTCAGCTGCTTCCATTGAAGCAACTGTTGGCGTGTATAAACGCCAGGGCGATCAATAAAATAGCAGAAGATGTGCCCAAACTCAACTGGCGGCCAGAGTGACATGTCGCTTACAAAGTTCTTGGAATTTATTGCCGCATACGGGTCGTTATCCACTGAAAGTCCCAGCAGGCATAACTTATCCAGGTACCTTTGACGTCCAGAAGCATCCAATGAAGCAAAGTAGCGCTCTTTCGTAGACATAACTTTGATCCACGTGTTATCACCGTTGCCACTCCAGCGAATCTTTCCAACCAGTGGGTGTGGTTTTACGTGACGTGACCGTGATTAAATTCCTTCACACCTTTCTGTGGAAACTATCTATATAACGGTCAAGTTCCAATATTAACCTTTTTATGTGAATCTTGGGTGCAGCCATCAGTCCGATGACGGTCATGTTCGCTAAGCAGATCGGTGACAATAACAACGTCAATCGTACAGATTGCTAAGCTTACCTCGAAAGCTTGCTAGAGCCAGCGTGTCATATGACCTTTGTAAGGGCGTTCGCGACAAGGTACTTACCTGCCTTAAGCAGTGGCTCATTATAGTGGGTAGCGCAGCACACAGTGGTAGCCGAATTTTCCTTAGCTAGAGCGTATAAACAGGCATTCCGGTCCGATCGCGAACTGCTGTTCTCGATGAACTCTCTTCAAAGCGCTCAACTCGTCTTACTCAAATGCATCGCTCAACGCTGGAAGGAAACAAATAGCTTACCAAAAAGTCGTGTAACACCGAACATACCTGTTCATAAATAACAGAACGTGTTTCTAAAGGTCACGCATGCGCAACGAAATATATTTTTAGCATGAACTTACATGTATATTTGTTACAATTGTGGATAATCAACATGTCTCACGATGACAAGAAAGGACACAAATAGCTAGGGTACACTGTAGGTATTCAGGATGTCTAAGATATAGAGTTGTCCAAATGTGAGGAAAGCTATACAGGACTTTTGAGTAGTTCCAATTGCAAAAAGTGCACTTCTCTCAGAGTGTCCAACAGTATTTCTGTGTATGTGTGAATGTGTGTGTACATGTATGCATACACATACACACATGAATTATACACATACACACATGTGCATGTGTGTTAATATGTGTGCATTGTGTGTGTGAATTCGTGTGTATGTGTGTATGTGCATGTGTGCCATGTGTGTATGCGATGCAGGTCTGTAGCCAGGGGGTTGGTCAATCCCCCTTGTTTGATGCCTGATTGTGAAGCCCCCACCCCCCCCCTCTTTCAAATTTGGCTAAATGTGAGGCCCCACCTCCCCCCTACCCCAACAGTCCTGCAGTCCTATTAATCGACCCCCCCCCCTGCCAGACTTCCTGCCTACGAGCCTGCGTATGCATGTGTACATGTGTGCATTGTGTGTGCATGTGTGTGTATGTGTTCATATGTGTAAGTGTGTGTCTGTCATGCACATGTGTGCATGTGTGTGCATGTGTGTGTGCTTGTGTGTGCATGTGTGAATGTCTGCACATGTGTGCATGTGTGAATGTCTGCACATGTGTGCATGTGTGCATGGAGTGTGCTTGTGTGTGCATGTGTGTGCATGTGTGTATGTCTGCACGTGTGTGCATGTGTGCATTGTGTGTGCATGTGTGCATTGTGTGTGTTCATTGTGTGTGTTAGCATGTGTATACGTGTGTGTTGTGTGTGCACATGTGTGTGCATGTGTGTGTATGTGTATGTATGTGTCTGTACGTGTGTGTATGTTAGCATGAGTCTGTCATGTACGTGGTACATGTGTATGCATGTGTGTGTGCAGCGTGTGAGCATGTGTGCATTGTGTGTGTGTGCATGTGTATGTGTGGCATGTGTGTGTGTACATTTGTGTGATGCACATGTGTGTATGTGTATATGCATGTGTGTGTGGTTATGTGTACTTGTGTGTGAGTACATATGTATGTGTGTACGTGTGTATACATGCATGCGCATGTGTGGTTATGTGTATGTGTGTGCAGCTCGTGTAAAAATTTGTACGTATAAGTGCATCTGTTATGCAAACATGTGCATGCAGATGGACATTGTCAAACAATTTAGTTATTGTATTTATCTCGTATCAGTCATTACACCAAACCAGACATACATTTTGACCCAAATGTCACAAAAATGATATTTAATCCCACAACAAGACTGTACCTACAAAAAGGGTTCAAACACTGTCACTAGTGAAGTACTTTAGCCTACCCTTACAAGTGTTTGACAGCATTCATTCATCCAGCATATTTCTTCACGATAGTTATCAGGATCTGCATGTGGTATATAGACATATGTAGCCGCATGAATGCATGAACACTTTTAGCATACACCCAATGTTCAAGCTGCAACAGGTCTGTTAAATATATTTTTTAAAAGGACTACCTTACATGCTTTCTGCTAGATGTCATGCAATATGCTGCTTCTTTGAGCTATATGTGATATTACATGCATACATATAATAGACACTTGTGAGTAATAATGTATATGTTCCCATGCCATTTTACTAGGGTGTGGTCTAAATAGAATCCAGATGAATTTTAATACACAGTCACTGTTACCACACAAGCACTGCCATTGTACTTAACCTTCACTCTCAGCACAAAGTGGCATGCAGTATAATAAACAAGCTTGCATCAAATTTGACATTTAGCAGCATACTGGGGGTACTACAACACGCTAGCGAACTATAGACACAGCAGTGCACATACATGTCCATTGCACGCAAGCCTTCATAAGCACATCGAGATTACATGCATGCATACGGTAATTACATGTTGAAAAAGCAGCGTGTAGGCCTACTAGTATACCTACTAGATATCCACACGCGCACGCGCCACTCGGGTCACCAACGCACGGGCGATGGCCAGCTTATGGTAGACGTTTTGTACTGGTACGTTGTGTCACATGTGTGCGTGCATACCACTTGAAGTCCAGTATCACCTCCAACTACGAAGTCACAGCTGCCATTATAGTCATATCATCTACCAAACCACGCCCTCTCCGTCATTACTAAACAAGGCTGGGAACTATCCTACTGGGGTGTAAATGCGGTAAATCAGTGTTATGACAACACACCTTTAAAACGACCTAACACCCCACCCTTGCTGGGGGTTGCTCCTAACACTCTAACGTAGTCTGCCAACACCCCAAGATGTCAGCTCAACACCCTTGTGTGTTGCCATAACACTCCTTGGGCTGTAACACCCCTCAAACCTAACACCCCTCGGGCCTTTTTTTTTAACAGTGTAGGTTTTAACGTAAAATCACATATCTTGTAGAGACAGCATCTCTTTGTTATATCCTCACATGCCTTTAAGCTGTCTGGCTTGTCATTGTGTACAGCTACGAATCCGTTCAATCATCGATATCAATCCTCACGCGGCGCCAGTATAGAACTTACTCGCTTCTCTTTCCATGCCTCCAGAGGGTGAAAACACTATGTACAGAATTGCTCAATAATTTTTATGCCCATACCATAGTACGGCTTCTATACCACTTATAAGTATAAAGTACACGAATAACAAGTCTTAATTAGCACCTTGCACCACACCATACAGTTTATCCCGCCCATGATTCAGGAATCTATACAGGGGACAGTAGAAGGAAAGATTGGGGTTCAGTGATCCACCCCAACAGTATGCCTGTTAGTTCAGTTGCATCAAGATCCTACCTGACCGATACTAGCAGACGCTACAGTGATAGGGGATATCTAGTCATAGTATCTGAACTGGTATTAGGACGCGCAAACGATGTTGGCTCATCTAGCTATAGTGTTAGGTTACAAAATGAAATATGAAATACCAACCATGTGTCCAGTGTACACACATGTCAGTGTATGTTCTATGAAAGCTTTCGACATGAACCATCGTAATTGCTGTATGGCTAGCACTCATGTACTGATACACATATAAAAATGCACTCACAGACAAGCTATGAGAGAAATGAAATGTATAAAATTGGTTATGTATGAATTGTAGGCACCAATTAAGCACAGCATTTGTCAAATAATATTTGATAATTGCGAGAATATACGAAATCCCTTATTTACATACTTTTAGTAAATTGGTGCCTACAAATCCTACATCACCAATTACAAAAAATTACGACATTGCCGAGCTAAATTTGTGGTACACGTTCTGTCAATATACATGGTGCATGGTTTGCAAAAGGCAGATTAAACATATCTTAAATCACGTGCATGCGCGTCACGTACATGCACTAAGACTGAGAACAAGAAGGCCGTGGAATGGTATAGGTTATGTTATGAACGTCTGAGACTGAGCACTTTAAAATTCTTATGTTTTTTTATCGCACAGGTAGAGGCAGTCCAACACTTCTTGTTCGGGATTGCAATAGATGAAGGTTTTAAGGGCCCTCAAGCAAATAGCCTTGCTTGGGTAAAGGATGTCAAAATCATTTGAGATGACAAATAGGAATCTAGCTATTCTTTACATTGTAGCTAATGATCACGCTCCTGCAAAGGATGAACCACAGTCCAGAAACATCGTATGAACAATCAGCTATTCATTACAATAAACATCTGATGTCGTGAAAGAACTTCTATCTTGGTTTCATTATATAACTTCTGTCTTGAGTTTAAATTGCTTTCATTATATAAATTCTGTCTGGATGAACCACAGTCCAGAAACATCGTACGAACAATCAGCTATTCATTACATTAAACATCTGATGTCGTGAAAGAACTTCTATCTTGGTTTCATTATATAACTTCTGTTTGAGTTTAAATTGCTTTCATTCTGTCTTGTGTTTATAAATTAGCTATAAATTACATGATGTCGTGAAAGAACTTATGTCTTGGTTTTAAATTGTTTTCATTATAACATTATCAATTAGTCCTGTGTTTAAATTGTTTTCATAACGGTTGCGATTTCGATGAGAATCGATTTCTCCTTTTACGTTCATTTTCAATTAGAACTTCTGTCCTGTGCATGTCGATTTCGGTGAGAATCGATTTCTCATTTTAATTATACACGCTATAAACTGGGTCGTCAAAATCAAATCTCCATTCTATCAGGGAATTGAGTCCGCCTCCTCCCCCGGACTGTATTCCCTGGATGTACAATATTTTAGACGGACCGTATTCCCTAGGGAGTTGGGTCCGGGGGGGGGACCGTATTCCCTAAGGGAATACGGTCCGCCGGACCGAAAAATGGGCCGGACCGTATACCCTATGACACCGGCCGGATCACTTTTGGCTGCAAAAAGTGGTCCGCCTCTGCAAAAAGTGATCCGGGTACAACTTCTCGTCGATACAAGTTTGTTTTGATATTTATTTACAAATCTTAACACTATGCTGATCGGCCGGGCTCCATTTCACCAGTTGTAGTTCACTTCTGTATTGGGACAAATACTTTGCACATATCGATCCTTTTTCTGCCAAGTGCCAATACATGAACACAAGACAGCTCCATGTACATTTAGTGCATACGTGGCCCACTGCTGCCAAAACTGATCCAGACCGGGTAACTTACGTACGAACATGTATATTTATAGAGTTTGCAGCCAAAACTGATCCGGGCAATATTCATGCATATGCAAAAGCTTCGCATGAAGTATGCCTGGATCAATAACACATTCTGACAACTAAGAACAACTTCAGCAAAACATAGTTTTTAAGCAGTGATCACAGAGCTTACAAATTCTCTGCCATTGTCGCTATGTACATGTAGTGCACTTGGGAGGCCCATAACTGGGAATACATAATTCTCCAATGCCTTAGCTACATCATTAGCATCAAGGTAAATGAACTTGGACCAGTGATCAATAATGTTCAATATCCACTTGAATCCTCATTTGGAAGATGGCGCATGTCAATGAGATCAGTCTGTAAGATAGAACTATTAACAGTGACAATTAGCAGCAACGCAAGGCCCTATATCTGAAACCAAGATAACAGGGTCTGAGAGGAGGCTTCGTAGCTTGTGGCTTGCGCAGACGACAAGCTGAGCACACTGCTCAACAACACTCTTTGGAAGGAAGGAGTATGTATACTATGTGCTACCGACATGCAGTAGGCATGCGTTACGTACCCGTGCATACGTCTTCTTATCACCAGCATGCAAAACGTCGTTATATTGTGGATTTGCTTTAAGATGTCCCATAACTCCTCCACGAACGCCACTCGATGATATCCCTTCATCAATTTTTTGATGATGTAAGACAAAACTTAAACTTACATGTACAAACGCTATACAATGGCATGCTAGCTTCTATAGGCCCTTTTCGTCACTCGGATATTTCCGTAAAAGCTGTGAATCAACATGGCGGACGTGTATTGACTTATATTGTGTGACACTGACGTATGTTAGATTACGGAGCGGTCACATGACACATGAAAAGGGCCTATACGTGGTAAATTAAGTAGGCATGAGATTCCAATAAATCTATCGAATCACAACGCTGTTGATTCGTGAGAATCCGAACCGATCCTGTTCGACGCCTTCAGTTGCACGTAGCTGTTGATGGCCCTATCTCGTTTTCTAACCCAGCGCTTTGACGCCCATCGCAACAGTAGCCAAGGGGTGGTTGCTCCCATGACAAGTGTAAAGCCCATCAGAAATTCCTCTATGAATAGGTTGATGCTATCTTCTTCACCCCGCAACAGGTAATGTACACCGAATGAATACAGGAGAAAGCCAATAGCGCCGTACTCCATCGCTGCCAATGCGGCGCAGGACACGAGGCGGTGGAGGGGGGTCTCGATGCCGTCCACCACTAACAACATGAGGAATGTCAAAAAGGCAAATCCATTCGAAGAAAGGAACAGAATTCCTGCTACCTCTGCAATTGCCTTTGGGAAATCCAAACTCAGGGAGTAACATATATCGACTGCTATTGGCTCATCGTCGCTGATATTAACGAGAGTATATCTGCCGTCCGTATCGAGTATGTAGCAGTCCGAATTTTTGCTTTCATAAATGGACGCGGTGATCTGTTCCACGATAAACTGGTCCCAGAAAACTACCAAAGCCAGCGACGCCACACTGGCCACGTACCAGCTGAGCAGTGTCATGGCCCATTTGCTGCTCAGGATGTGCTCCGTGGTGATCACGTGACCAGGACTGGTGCTGTGCACGATTTCATATTCTACATAGGGAGTAGACAGCTCTGTGCTTCTGGTCTTCTCCGTGCTTGTAGAGGAGGATTGATCCGTACTCAGGCTCTTATCTTTTAACTCTTCTCCGGGTTCTTTGGATACCGTTGGCGGGTTTAGGCTTTGAATCGCTTCTCTGTGGTGCAGCATGTTGAAGAACGTTTCGAGCATGTAGGCGATAACCTTTCGATCAGCCTCTTTCAGTTTCGCGATGGCCTTCCATTCCTTTTTCCACGAGACTAGCCGTATTATCGTCAAAATTATGGTGACGAAGTAGGTGCTCCCGACGATGATGCAGATGGGCACGAGGAAGAGAGCTTCATAACTGCTCTTCTGCCATTGAAGGTAAGGTTCTTTCGACGACATCTAAACAATATATCAATGGAACGGATAACAATGCTATACATTTAATTAAAACTACACTAAACATTTGCGTTTACTAATGTCTACTTTTCCCATGCCCTCTACACTGTATGAATGTGATTACATGTTGCTAATAGACAATTCGTCGGCACGATACGCGCGTGGTTATGCACTCTCAGGAGCTCATGCATTGAATTGGACGCCTCGGAACATATCCCCACTCACGTGCTCGTAACGTAATGGTTATAGTATATGCCATTTTATGCGTCGTGGCATGTTTTCAAGTGCAGTAACTCAAGGCTTCTTCGTGCGCGAAAGTTCTTACAAAAGACTCCGTTTCTCACGTACCTGTTAATTGCAGACGTGTTTCGCTCTAGCCCGCTTTGAATATTCTTTACGCCTACACTCGCGACTTTTATAGTACCTTCCACTTGGTGCCGAGGAACAATAACACGACTGTGGCTGTTTGGGACTATATACGGTGTAGAAGACCGTTTACCGCTAGTTGCTAGCGTATAATACCGACGCACTGAACCACCACAAGACTGTATAACACCCCTTGAATATACCACACTACAGCAGTATACACCAAAGGACACACCGAACATGGATTGAACAGGGTTTTTATACATACCGGTGTCACGGTACACTATTTTATCTGCCCGGATAATTAGCGCAAGGATTTAATATCCGGCCGGATATTATATCCTAGTACAATTTATCCTACCCCGGTATAAACTATTCTAGGATGTTTTATCCTATACGTATATGCAGGCCCGTAGCCAGGGGGGGTTCGGGGGGTTCGAACGAACCCCCCCTCAGGGGGAAAAGGTCCAATTATGTGGAAGTACGGTAAAGGTCCCGGCCACTCTATAAGGCGATTAGGCGATTCCTGGGCGGCTAGGCCAATCCAGTCCTGGTCTTTCCCGCATTTAATAATATGGTCTTGATTCATGTTTAGTTCTAGTTATGATGAAATCATTAATTTACACTGTAATTTTATTTCATACTCAATACTCGCGCGCGTGCGCCGATCGAAAATGCCGGGTAGCTCCCAGCAAAAAAAAAGAGAGCGTGAACTACCCGCTGCCTTGTGCCAGAAGCTTGATGTGTTCTTACCAACTGTAAAACGAAAGGCAACGGGCGATGGGCAACAGTCTGATCCTTTAGTTACAGAAACAAATTCTGCCACAGCGGCAGCCACAGAGGAAATCGAATGTAGCGATCACTCTGATAAGTGCAAAACAACATGTAGTGAAATGGTTGCGCCAGATTCTAACGAGCCTGAAATCACTACGCAGCAAGGTGCATCCATTATGCATTGCAGTGTGTATAATATACTAGCTAGCCTATATGACTAAGCATTGGATCAGAAGTATTGTCGGTGTCTCATAGAAGGGGCTAAATGTCGACCGAAATGGATTATGAATATAGTTATGCATGAGCGCTTACATGTACATTGGCAATTATATTTACTAAATTACAATGAAGAGTTATAAAGCGGTATGAGTCATGTGTCTGCAAATTGGTTTGCATTCAGTTGCAAAATCAATGTTTCCAAAAGCTTCCGCGCTTCGCGCGGGAGGGGGCACATCCCCCTTCCGCACCCATCCCCTTTTGGTGATCCACGCCCACTTTAGGTCCACATTTATTATTTTCGAACCCCCCCTTTTCCCGACCTGGCTACGGGCCTGATATGCGTTTACGTATTGTATCCTACCCTAGGAAAAACTTTCTTTATAAGTTAGAAACTTTTATCGCAAAGGTACATGAATGTGTAATGTACGGGTGTCCACGAAAGTACGCAATCGGGAATAACTTTCGATAGGAGTATGAATAACTAACAACTTGGTAAATGTGTTTAAATGATGTTATTAAGGATTGCGTAATTAACTTTAATAAACACAACAAATTAACACTTTAAAAGTGAAACCATGTTTAGACACCCGTTTCAAAGCCAAAAACAAAATGATAATATTTCTTTCAATTGAAAGTGCCTATTTCACCTCGCTTACGCATGCGCATAGTTACACTTTGTGACATTAGATCTTTACATTAGAAGAATGAATCACCATACATCACGTGACACTTATGCAATAATAAATATAGTCCAACAGTTAACTCCACAACTCTCTTCTTTCAGAGTCTTTGAGGTGGACGGATGCTTACTCCTGTCTTCAATCTGGTACGCGAGGCAATAGGACTGGATGGTGTTGAATATTTTGACCTCTCATCTACTGCAGGTTCCTCTTGGCTCACTACTGTTGATTTTTGTCCTACATGTGTTTCCTCCGGTACAGGGACCAGGTGTTCCTGTAACTTCACCTGATGGTGTCTCCACGATGTACGATCTGGGAGTGTTGGCCGATGATGTGACCTTGCCTCTGATACGATCATTGCCACCAGATGTGACCCACACGTCTGTACCAATTGGTATCTCTGATCTAGATTGAACACGATGACTCTCATCATAGTTGCATTTCATTTTAACCTTATACTGTTGGTGTTTTTCTCTGAATGTACCCAGGAAGTCCCATTTGGGTACTAGATGTTCACTGATCTGAGGTATGTTGGTCCGAATCAGTCGCCCCATCAAAAGCTGTGCTGGGCTTAGTCCACACCATGATAATGGAGTTGCCCTGTAGCACAACATAGTGAGGTAGGGGTCATCACCTGAGCTAAGTAGTCTCTTTACTGTCTGCACTGCCCTCTCGGCTTGGCCATTACTCTGGGGGTAATGAGGGCTACTAGTAGTGTGTTGGAATCTGTAGAGCTCACTGAATTCCTTCATTTCCTTGGACACAAACTGTGGCCCGTTGTCGGAAACCACAATCTCAGGGACCCCAAACCTCGCAAAAATTGATTTCAATGCAGTTATTACAGCACTGGATGTTGTACTAGCCAGTTTGGTGGTTTCCACATACCTGGAAAATTAATCAACTACAAGTAAGAATGTTGCACCCTTCATTTCAAAGAGATCTGTTCCAACCTTTTGCCAGGGGTACTTACGTAACTCTGATGGAATCATAGGCTCCTTACAAGGCACAGATATCTTTGCACAGACTAGGCATTGTTTTACGAAGCGCTCAAGGTCCTTGGAGATTCCTGGCCACCAGACACATGAACTTGCTCTAAGCTGGCACCTCTGAATTCCTTGGTGACCCTGATGTAAACTCTGCCTTGTCTCCTCTTGCAAAGCCTGGGGGATGACTAAGCGTTTTCCAAAGAAAAGGAGCCCATCATATACTGTTAACTCTCCTCTCAAACTCCAGTATACACGTAGTTCAGATTGTAGTCTATGTTTTTCTGGCCATCCAAAACGACAGTACTTAATGACAGCAGGCGTAACTGGATCACTAGTTTGAGATGAACGATAAACATCCATGCGTGCTTTGCTTGCTGGCAAATGTGCTATTACTTGAGCTGCAAAAAGTTCGGCATCATCCTGGAGTACTTCACAATCTGTTCCTGGAACAGAGGTAGGGGCTCTAGATAGAGTATCAGCTGTGTACATGAGCTTCCCTGGCACGTGCTTGATGTTAAAATGGTATCTCATCAAGCGTAGTCTAAATCTCAAGATCCTCGGTGGGAGGCTATCTAACTGCTTGGAACTCAGTAGTGGCACTAACGGTTTGTGGTCTGTTTCAACTGTGAACTGTCTCGCCAGGATATAAATGGAAAACTTGTCGCACGCCCATGTAATTGCCAATGCCTCCTTCTCAATTTGTGCATACCTAGTCTCTGTTTCAGACATCGATCACAACTGGTCTCCACTCAGCTTCAAATTTCTGAAGAAGGACTGCCCCTAAACCATTTGACGAGGCATCTGCAGATACCAGGGTCTCTGCCATGGGGTTGTACAGAGCAAGTACGGTAGGCCTAGTCAACTCTGTCTTGACTGACGAAAATGCGTGGTCTTGACTGGTACCCCAAACCCATGCAGACTTTGTGCTCAATAGTTCACGTAACGGTTGTGAAATTTGTGCCACATTCGGGGAGAATTTCCCTAATTGGTTCACCATTCCCATAAAACGTCTGAGCTCTGTGATGTTTGTAGGTGGTTTCATCTGTAAGATAGCTTTAGTTTTATCGGGATCGGCACTAACTCCGTCTCTGCTTATGACATGGCCAAGAAATTTTAGCTTGTCCACACTGAACGAACATTTCTCACTGTTCAAAGTGACTCCTGCTGCCTTAATTGCTTTGAGGACTGCATGCAGTCTAAAGTCATGCTCCTGTTGATTGGAGCCAAACACTAAAACATCATCCATTTGACATAGAACACCATCAAGACCCTCCAAAATCTGGCCCATCCGCTTCTGAAAGAGCTCTGGAGCACTTGAGATACCGAATGGTAACTTATTAAAACAGTAACGTCCAAAGGGAGTTATAAAAGTTGTCAGCAATCGGGATGAGTCGGCCAAGGGAATCTGCCAAAAGCCGGAATCGGCATCCAGCTTGCTGAAGACAGTAGCACCGGTAAGTTGTGCTAGGGTCTCATCCACCGTAGGAAGCGGATACACTTCTCTTAACACACTTTAATTCAAAGCCTTTAGATCAACACAAATTCGAATGTCGCCATTCCTATTTGGTGCCACTACAATCCCTGCACACCATGGAGTTGGCTGGTCAACCTGGGAGATTACCCCTATTGATACCATGCGTACAAGCTCCTCTTTCACTCTGTCACGTAACGGAATTGGGATGCTTCTTGCTGTGTACGGCAGAGAGAATGGTTTTGCATTTTCTTTTAGTTGGATCTCATATGCATCTCCCAAAGTTCCAAGACCATGAAACAAAGTAGGGTAGGCCTCCATTATCGCAGTTTTCACGTCTGTACTCCCTGAAACAGCATTGACTCTCACTATAAGGTTGAGGGCTCTGATGGCTGGAAGTCCTAACAAATTATCCTTCAGCCCCTTTACGACAAAAACGGTTTGTTTAGAGAACCTTTCCATATACTTAAACTCTGCTATAATTTGACCTACAACACTCAAAGGCTCGTGAGATGGACCATACAGTTTTTTTGCAGGGGCTTCATATTGAACTCCTTTCAGCTCCCTGAAAGCATTTTCTGATATTGCTGTCACCTCAGCACCAGTGTCAGGCTTAAACGTAAGCTCACTCAGCCCTACACAAATGCTTACTAACCAAGATGGTTGTCTTTCTCCTTCTATTGTACCTAGGTAAACTGCACCCTCGCAACTCTCTGCTTCTTCTGTGTCTGGAGTCATCTCAGAAATAGAGTTTGAACGGCACATTGACCTGAAATGCCCCTTTCTTTTGCAGCCAAAGCACACAGCATTCTGAGCAGGACACCTCCCATTAGCCCCGTGTTCCCTCCCACACCGGGAACACTTCCGCTTATCACCACCTCTGTGTTTACTGCTCACTCCAACTTTGTCAAAATCCACACTTTCAGCTGATTCTTTCTGCTGCCCGCCTACAGTTTCATTCTGACGCATTAAACTTTCTTTCTTGTATTCCAAATTTCCCTGAAGGACTTTCTGTTGCTCGCCTACAGCTTCATTCTGACGCACTAACCTCATTGCTTTCTCCAGCGTAAGATCAGCATCAAGCTGTAAACGCCTAGACAGTGCTTTGTCTCGAATACCAATAACTATACGATCCCTGATAAGCTCTTCCTGGAGGGTACCATATTCACAGTTGCGAGCGAGGCTATGTTAACTCAGAACATATTGTTCAAACCGGTTCCCCCTCCAACTGGTTCCTGCTGAGCGCGCTCGTAAATAACGTTTCTTTTTACGCGAAAATAGGTTTCAAAGGTCTCAATGGCCTCACGATACTGTTTCTTCGCCTTTTCAAGAGAGGTAGCTGTTGCCTGCAACACCTCCTCCGCTCCTTCTCCCAGACAATACAGTAATGTACTGACCTGTCGACTTTCGTCTTCGTTGCATAGTCCCGACGCAACACGAAACTGCTCGAACCGCTTCTTCCATCGAGGCCACGCGTCCGCCTCTGTAAAATCCAACGGAGGAGGGGGTTCTAGTCGAATTTGAGCCATGAACCGCTGCCACCATGTGACATTAGATCTTTACATTAGAAGAATGAATCACCATACATCACGTGACACTTAGTCCAACAGTTAACTCCACACACTTCATTGCATACGCAGGTCCAGTTCCAAGTGACGCAAGGTATTGACGTACCGTATTAGCTCCACCCCCTTCAACTTGCACGTTATCACGTGCCACTTAGCACCCCCTCGAATTGCTTAATTCTTAATAGTTTTATTTAGCGAATAGCCTTATAATGATCTCATATATACTAGTAAATAGCCGTCTCGCTTTTAGAAATGAACTAGCCGTATTACTACCTCTTCGTAAAAGAAAACATACACCCGACCGTAGGTCATTCATACGGGCGGTGCACACCAATTAGCGTTCTTGCTACGTGTTGTGGATGAGATCGAGATTCGCCTTACGTAGTACAAAATCACACTGGAGGATGTCTTCTATGCTAATGGTTGGTGAATTAAAGGCACGAACGACTGGGTGTGTACGTACGGGTACACGCACACATGGTGCAGTCCATGCATCAAGCAAACTATAGATCCTTCCAGCTAGCTCTACATTAATAGCTAACTGGTATATGCCCGTAATACTAGAGAAGCCGCGTGTATACTGCCTATAGCTCCTACTAATATTGAAGCCTAAGGCTCTTAGTGTGCTGTTTAGTTACCAATGTATGTGTGAAAAAAGTGACGAACTATTCGAGCATTATTTTCAGCAGTATTCAATGTCATAGGAACTGTCGATATGGCTCTGAACTGGTGTGTATGCGTATTTGTGTGTGTCATGGTGACTTGTGTTCAAATCTGTGGTGTGTGCTAAGTCTAATCAGTTTTAAAACCAACGTTGTTCATTACGTAAGAGAGTGAGCAGTTTCACCAACATCAGGATGCCTCTTTAGCGCTTGCAACTGGGCATGACTTGATACCACCTAATTCTCAGATCGAAATGTAATGTAGAGATGATCTTCAAGTTCCAGGAATTCTTATTTGGTTGTTTCATGCAAATTTATACAGTTTGAAAAAATATTTGGTGTTGTAGGTGGGTGTACTGTTGAGTAGTATTGAAAAACATTCACATGCTTCCTGTTAGAGGTTAGTATTTTAATACTAGTCATTTGCGTGTTTCAAAAGTATTATTCTCATGCAATGGAAGCAATCTGCTTATATGCCTGTTTGTCCCTAAAGAGTATGTCACTTTGTCATAGAAGGATGAGCCAACAACTTCACTCACAAAATATACCCATGTTTGGTACTTTTGTTGCTTTCTACTGTGTGGTTGTCCAATCCAAAATACTCACCCAGTGAGGTTACCCTACCCATCACCTAAATACTGACGCAACATTGGAAAATACCAATGCAACCTGATTAAACCTTCAGGCTACCAAATATGTTTCACCCATCACATTCTTGCATCAACAGGACAATGCATTTTAAATTCACACCAAGAGCGATTACAATACACACATTACACGTAGCTAGCTACCTCTCGTCCAGCACTTGTTTGAACAAATACAATATAAATCCTCCAGGGATGCTCAAGGCTTTTGAACCAACACATACGTAATACTTTGCCATGGTTTGAATGTAATTGTTCGTAATCCCATTTCTGACTTAAATCTAGTACAGACTGAGGTAGTGCCTTATAAGAATAAACCCACTTGCTACATGCATGCATGCAGCTACGCAAATTCACATGCCATATTAATCATCTCAAAACACCTACCATATTGTTACACCCTACCCGGATATCTAAATAATTTCTGAATAACCATAAAATCACATCCTTACACACACATACACACACATACACACACATACACACACACACACACACACACAAACAAACACACAAAAACACACACACATAAACACACATGCACCCACACATCACACACAACACACACAAACACAACACAAACACATACACATACAAAAACACACACAAAAACACACATACAAACACAACCAAACACACACAAACACTCAAACTCGCAATCACACACACAAACACAAACACACACACGCAAACACACACACACATGTACAAACAATGGATACTCCAAAAACTCAAGCTTTCGAACCAACACACATCACATATCAAAAACCTAAATGTAATTGCTTTGCCATAGTAATTGATTATAATCCCATTTCTGATTTAAACATACACTCTTATTAGTGTCTGATGCAGTCCATTAAGAACGAACCCACTTGATACATGCATGCAGCTATGCAAATTCACATGCCATATTAATAATCTCAAAACACCTACGACATTGTCACACCCCATGCAGAAATTAATACATAAAATATTCTGAATAACCTTGAAACGTTACATCTTTGCACACACATACACACACACAAACACACACAAACACACACACACAAACACACACACAAACATACACACAAACACGCACACAAACACACACACAAACACACACAAACACACACACAAACACACACACAAACACACAAACACACACACACACACACAAACACGCTGTGAGTCCAGTTACTGCGCTGCGAAGTAGCCATCATGTTACAGACCGTGCTTGCCAGAAGGTTAAAAACTCTACATTTGTGTATGTATAGTGGATTTAGTACAAGGGCTTCATTGCTAATAATTAGTCCATGGCATACTTTCTAACCACAATGAAGAGCTAGCTCTTGCAATGCATTTCTTCTATGCTATCGTGTTAGGAAACTGACTTCCTTATCACTAACCACTCAGCAAAATGTTCTGCCAAGGAAAATATTTGCATGAGCTGTTTCTGCTTATACGAAACCATCAGTGGTGTGACCTCGCATAACAATGGGATTAATTTATATTTCTTTATTACATGCAAGTATGAGATGAGAATGCACTACATGACAGTACTGCATATTATAAACAACGTACAATGTCTATAGCATCCTGTCCTCCACTTTATTATGCATGCTTCCTTGTGAGAGATGTTGTTTAAAGTGTAAAGTGTGATTATTACAAAAGTTTTGTACGACCACAATCAGTCTTCATGATTTGGCTGTTTTATTTTGACTAAATGATAAGATTGGGGCTGTGTATCATTTTCCGCTGTGGGGATGCGAAATGGTATTTGTGGTATTTGTTAAAGCCAAGCTGGAGCATGTGTTCAGACGAGTGAATTGCCAGATATGATGTTCCTACTTAAGACTCAGACTGATAAGCATTCGTTGTGATTTTTCAATGACTGTTGAGGGATAAAAACTTAATGGCATTGCACCAAACATCTGCACATTTTTGATGAACTTGAAGGACCCTGATTTTTTTAAATGCATGTAACATTTGCATACAAAGATTGGATATTATTGTCCTGTTGTATGTCAGTGCCATGGGTGATTGGATTACTATGGAAAGTTTTTGTTTAGATGAACTTTAGTGTAGCCTTGTGGTTTGTGAGGGCAATAGTTTTTTTGGGAGTCTATTGGTGTAATGATATTGTGTGTGCTAATTCTTGGGGAAAGTATGGAGGTTTGCATGGTGTGGTTATAACACACTTTATGCTGCTTGGCACATAAACTTTTGTACACGATTCTGAGCAAATTGTATGCCATTTTAATACTTGCACATGATGGAAAATTTACTTTACACTAGCTGTTATGGAAAACCAAAATTGTCATGCTTGTGGGTTACAAACCCCACCACATCAGACACCTGCAAGAGTAAGCATGTGAGTCCAAATTGGAATATAAATTTTCCGGACTGCCTTTATTTGACTTGAGAATGTGGTGGGGGTTACATTTGTTGGGTTTTGAAAAGTATGTTAGTTCTTTTGAAAAGCCTCAGGTAGGTTTTTAGAAGGCATTTCATCTGACACCTTTAAGAGTATGTATGTGAGTCAAGAGTTGAAGGTGTGAAATGGAATTTAACATGGCCGGTGTATAGACTGGATTGCCTAGCCCTATATGTGAGTTGTTCAGAATGCCATTTTAGTCAAATAATGTATTGCCTTACTGCTGTGTAAAATGGATTTGTATGGGTTGTTTGAGACTGGATTGTTAGCATTCACTAAGGGTGACTAGACATTCTCAGTAGACTGTCTGAACCATAATTAAGGCATTGTTGTACTGTTTGTGAGTATGTATTGAGTCAAATAATCGATGAGCATATTTGTCCTTGGAGAAGAGTACTTGTAGAAGGAAGGGTTGGTATGTTGACTGTGATTAAGGATCACTTTTAGAATGGATTTTGTCTCCCAACTATGAAAATGCACGGATAGAAGTAGTTAACCAATAGGAAAGCAGGGATAGTTGAAATGCAGGGATCGTTATCCTATCAAAAAAAGATTAAGGGGTATACATTTCCACTATGCTTGAAAATGCCATGAGTACCAAGACTGTCAATTGAACAAAGAGTTGCCATTGTGAGGCTGTACTTTTCTAATGGAAAGAATGCCTATCTTACTGTAAGCTTGTTTCGGAGTACCCTAATTACAGGACACTATGCAGTAGCACAGTTCTGAGGGTGGTGTCCAAATATGTGGAGCATGGCACAGTGCAGGATAGGCTGAAATCAAACTGTGGAAGAAAGAAAACTGTTCAGGTGCCAAGGAACATTGGTATCATTGCTCAGAAAATGCGGCAGACCCCAACTCTGACCATAAGAAGACTCCATTTAGGGACAAGATTGAGACAATTAAGTGTACAGAACATGCTCAGGAAGACTTTGAAGATGAAGGCCTATAGGCGGCCTCTAGTACAGGCTCTATTGCCAGGTGACATTGACAAGAGAGTCAAGTGGGCAGAGGGGGACCCATACCATGGCCAGCACAATGTCCTGATCAATCTCCATTGGACTTCTGGCTTTGGGGTTACCTGAAAAACAAAGTGTATGCAAATGCGGTGACAACATTGGACAAACTAAGACAGGCAATCACTGATGAGATGCAGGCCATTCCGGCCACTAGGTCCACAGTGCGACACAGGGGGTAGTGCGAAAGGCAGGATTACTGCTCTCAATTGATAGGCTGCGGTTAGGATCACGACATAACTGACATTGCTAACCTTGATAACATTGTACATGTACCTGTTTAGTCTCATAATGTTGTTACTTTTCAATGTGGTTGAATGCACACACTAAGCATATAGTATGCTACATTGTACATGGGCAGACTCATCCATAATATTTGGTGAGAAGACAACTTACTACTGCTAGAAAAATTCTGATTAACAGCTTGATTGTTATGTTAAGTGAAATTGAAATACAGTGGATGGCTAGGAAATACAACGATTTGAATTTGTGTGTGTTTGTGTGTGTGAGTTTGTATGCGTGTTTGTGTGTGTTTGTGTGTGTGTGTTTGTGTGTGTGTGTTTGTGAGTGTGTGTTTGTGTGTGTACGTGTGTGTAAGGATGTAATGTTATAAGGTTATTCAGAATATTTCTGACAATGTGGTAGAGATGATTAGCTATTGCATTGTATGAAGTGGATTAGTTCTTAAGGCACTGCATCATGCAGACAAGTAAAAGTGTAAGTTTAGTCAGAAATGGGATTATAATCAATTACATTCAAACTACGGCAAAGTATTACATTTAGGTGTTAGTATGTGATATGTGTGTTGATTCAAGAGCCTTGAGTTTTTGGAGTATCAATTGTTTGTGTGTGTGTTTGTTTGTGTGTGTGTTTGTGTGTTTGTTTGTGTATGTGTTTGTGTGTGTGTTGTGTGTGTGTTGTGTGTGTTTTGTGTGTGTTGTGTGTTTTTTTTTTGCGTGTGCGTTTTTGGTGTGTATGTATTTGTGTGTGTGTTGTTTTGTGTTTTTTTGTGTTGTTTGTTTGTGTGTGTGTGTGTGTTTTGTGTTTGTGTGTGTAAGGATGTACAGTAGTATTCAGAAATTATTTGTAATAACCTGGTGGAGTGTGACAATATGGTAGGTGTTTTGAGATGATTAATATGGCATGTAAATTTGCGTAGCTGCATGCATGCATGCATGTATCAAGTGGGTTCGTTCTTAAGGCACTGCATCAGACAGTGTACGTTTAAGTCAGTAATATGATTATAACAAACTATTGCAAAGTATTACATTTAGGTTGGTATGTGATGTGTGTGTTGGTTCAAAAGCCTTGAGTTTTGGAGTATTCATTGTTTGTGTGTTGTATATGTGTGTTTGTGTGTGATTTTGTTTGTGTGTGTGTGTCTGTGTGTATGTGTATGTGTGTGCATTTATGTGTGTTGTGTGTGATGTGTGGGTGCATGTGTGTGTTTTGTTTGCGTGTGTGTTTGTATGTGTATGTGTTTGTGTGTACATGTATATGTGTTTGTGTGTGCGTTTGTGTGTTGTGTGTGATGTGTGGGTGCATGAGTGTTTGTGTGTGTGCTTTTGTGTGTGTGTTTGTGTTTTGTTTGTGTGTGTGTGTACAGTGTGCCGGATTAATCATTTAATGGGCCTGGCGCAGGGTAAATTTAATGGGCCCCTGGAGTTAACAAAAGTGGGGCGATGGCTTCCCGCGCACAGCGTCGTATTGTGGAACGCTATGCGCATTTGAATTTTTCGTACCTTAATTAATGCGGCTTTCAAAAATAAAACATTAATCCTCTTTCACAATCATCCCGCAATTTTTCCTCGCCATACATTGGTATTTGAACTGGCTTACACATGCACAAATAACAGACTACAATCACCAATTGATAAGATCAACTTACATGTATGCAGCTGTGTACTTTTAAGCAGCTTTATGACGTGATTTGACTTCGGAAAAGTTGGCAATTAGCTTAGAAAAGTCAATTTGTCGAACAAGTGCTTAGAATCGTAAAGCTTGACAGACGTACTTGAACCATTGTTGAGCGGAGAGCATTTTTTATTCTCTTAAGGTGGCTGAATGATCGCTCACCAGTACAATTTGATACTGAAAGAGTTAATTTAAATCGAAGTGCAATGAATATATACATTACTTTCGGCACGATGTTCTTTTAAGGTGGACAGCATTTCATGTGCCTGCCTTCAGAATGCTTTTGAGCATATTCACAGACTGCTTGCTGAGCTCCACTGATATTGCTGTACGGTTGCGCTTTACACCGCCAGCTCTATCGCCGTGACTAGAACAAGCTTCCATTTTCGACCCTCATATCCAGAAATGAGCGGTCAATTGAAACTTTGAAAGTTTGAATTTTGGTATGCTGTCGCTAATGTTTACCGAAGCTTATTAAATATGATTTTTGTTACTTTGTTCCGTCTTTTACTTTTGTGTAATATTCAAGAATTGTTCTATACATTTTGTACGGAATTTTGTTATACTTGATAATAACTAACCAGCCCAAGATGATACAACACTTGTGCCAACGGATCTATCTCAATCAGCATCACATTTCATCAAATCAGTAAAAAAAATTATCCCTTTATAATGAACTTTTCGCTTCCAAAAAGCAAAATAGTGCTATCCATAGACAAGTATAGTATGTGTTATTTTTTTGACCTCATTACAATATTCCATATAAAGAATAATTATTGACACAAAAAGATATTTCTAGTTGCGCCATTGGATTACTACTCTTCATACATTCTAGTATTTTATGACAGCTGATTATAATTTATTTCTCTTAATATGTCCCTTCCTAACAATTTAAAAGTGAACAAGGTCTCTGTCGCCCATAATTGTCACGATGAAAAAAATGGCGCTTACAGCTGATGTAATCCGCGCTGGGCGTCGTCCAACATGTAATACAATTAATAACTTGTAGTTATAGTTATAAAAAACAGAGACTACGCACAGCCCTGTGCGGCTGGACAAAAGGGTCCATAATTAGACAATACCGTAAACCCCCATTGCAGCTATTAGATGCGCCATGCATGCCTCATTAAAATGGCGTTTTTTGAGAGAGCTGTATCTTGTTCATTTTACCATCAAATACCTGTTGATCCCTCCCATTTAACTGGTGTATTGTCGTAGTAGAGACTATACCATATGCGCACTCTTCATATCGCAATCTTTAATAACGCGCAGCCAAATTGTATATGGATATCGTACCAAGCACAGACAGATTCTCAAGACGGTTGGTATGCCGCATCGTAAACTGCACACAAGTAGGTGTACAGAAACACCATTCAGATGCAGTCATACTATTTGTTTCATCACACAATAAACGTGCTATGAATATTGCGGCTTCCGTTGCTTTGTTCGGTCACATAGCCTAGATGTAACACCACAGAGACCAGCTCCAGAAACGTTGCAGAGTCTATGGAAGCCTTTTGGTTGATGTCTTTATTTTTTACTTTCTGCAGAACTATAATTGTATACTAGTGTATATGAACGACATTTAATGCACAAGACAACCTCTGATGCTTTAAGAAAACATTAAATGATTTGACTGATGCTTTTTTTCATTATTTCATTATTCATTACTTCATTTTTCATTGTTTCATTGTTTTTAGTATATTAAATATTGCCACTTATGTATAAAGTAATGATCATAATGATAGTTAATATGGGACAGTTTTCGCGAAAATTGCCCCACGTTTAAAATGTTATAAAAATGCATCACGTTTGAATCGCTATAACTTCCCAACGGATAACGCTATCGATTTCCAAATTTCAACATATCATACTACACCATATTACTATGAAGTGTTGAAAATAAGAAGTCGATAGCGTTATCGGTTGGGAAGTTATAGCGATTCAAACGCGATGCATTTTTATAACATTTTAAACGTGGGGCAATTTTCGCGGAAACTGTCCCATATAACAATAAATAAATTGTAGAGCAATTATGTTGACCTAGTATCCAAACTTGGTTGATGAATAAATATGTACTTCAAAAGCATGCCCATTCTATACTTCAAAATAAATCATGCTTGCTAATTATTACATAGCAATTTTAGACATAATTTTGGTGTCTTACACATGCGGGGTACCGACGTTACAAGGTCCGATACCCCGTAGGGTTCAAAACGGCCACATCTTCAAGTAGGAGTGTCCATATCGGTTCAAAATCGGACTTATGTAGAAGGGTCCTACCGCTATTGTTTTGTTCTGTTCGTTAATTATTGCTTTATCCGTTATGTAGATGCAAGTGTGCAAAGAAAGTGCAAATTTCCCGGGCGTTACGCGCCATTAACGTATTACGACTGGCTTCGAGGGCGTCCTCGTAATACGTTAATGGCGCGTAACGCCCGGGAAATATGCAATTTCTTTGCACACTTGTATCTCCATAACGGATAAAGCAAAACTTAACGAACAGAACAAATCGATAGCGGTAGGACCCTTCTACATAAGTACCGATTTTGAACCGATTTGGACACTCCTACCTGATGTGGCCGTTTTGAACCCTACGGGGTATCGGACCTTGTAACGTCGGTACCCCGCATGTGCAAGACACCAGAATAGATTTTCACATATAGTAATGGTGTGGTATGTTGTGTTACAAATAGGAACCCGATAGCGTTACTATTTCGGAAGATATATATCGATTTAAATTTTATGTTATAAAATGAAATCCACAAGACCCATTTTCGTATAGACTGTTCCATATACACACGTATAACATAGCCAATCATAACACAAGTAGAATATGACCAATCATGTAAGTTCTACTTAGTCCATAAAAGGACTCTGTGCTGATACGACCCACATTGAAGCATCAGGACTGTGGTGCACATTATTCGAACTACACATCTAATTAATAATTATCTAGGAGCGCATCTACAGGATCTAACTGTAGAGTGCGCAAAGTGAACGTTGTAGGGATGCTGCACAAAAGCACGTAGTACCTTACGGCGTCAACTATACGGAGTAACTTACTAAAAGTGGTCATCAACTGAATAGCGGGAATATTGTACAGCATTACGGAATATTGTGGAAGTGGCCGCAATACTGACGTGTGCCGTAAATGCATTCAGAGTATACATGTAGCTTGAATTGGAAAGTGTCACCCTACCGAAGGTCTCCCGGGACCCCCGTGCAATAATAGAGGTGTCCCTCTGGGGTAACTGATGATGATCATCCCGGACCATTCGCAGATCCGTGTATGAATGATCACTCTCGGCCAGGATCAGTCGGGTGATTCCCCCCCCCCCCCCCCCCCCCCCCCCCCCAATCCCACACAACACATTGGTGCATAGTTTTCCACCTTTTTTCCAGTCTTCGTCGAACATCAGCAGCCTAGACTAGGGCAGGTATACATGTATATAGTAACATGTGTAGTTCACCATTTCAATCCTTTTAACTTAATAATAGTCATGTCACACGTAGATTATGATCACTCCATTTGGTTTAATTAATTAGTTTTCACACACATGTCGTTCCAAATGCGAAAAACATCCTAGTATATAAAGTTCTATCCGGCCATTAATCAAATCACATCGCTGTTGATTCCGTCCTAATCTTGTCCTCCAACTGCTTATAGCTGTAGATGGCCCTATCTCGTTTTCTAACCCAGCGCTTCGACGCCCATAGCAACAGTAGCCAAGGGGTGGTTGCTCCCATGACAAGTGCGAAGCCCATCAGAAATTCCTCTATGAACAGGTTGAGGCTATCTTCTTCACCCCGCAACAGGTAGCGTACACCGAATGAATACAGGAGAAGCCCGATAGCGCCGTACTCCATCGCTGCCAATGCGGCGCAGGACATGAGGCGGTGGAGGGGGGTCTCGATGCCGTCCACCACTAACAACATGAGGAATGTCAAAAAGGCAAATCCATTCGAAGAAAGGAACAGAATTCCTGCTACCTCTGCGATTGCCTTCGGGAAATCCAAACCCAGAGCGTAGCATATATCGACTGCTATTGGCTCACCGTTTGCTAGCAGCGGGTCGCTGATATTAACGAGAGTATATCTGCCGTCCGTATCGAGTATGTAGCAGTCTGCATTTTTGCTTTCATAAATGGACGCGGTGATCTGTTCCACGATAAATTGCTCCCAGAAGACTACCAAAGCCAGCGACGCCACACTGGCCACGTACCAGCTGAGCAGTGTCATGGCCCATTTGCTGGTCAAGATGCATATGTGCTCCGTGGTGATCACGTGACCAGGACTGGTGCTGTGCACGATTTCATATTCCACGTACGAAGTGGACAGCTCCATGCTTCTCTGTTTCTCTTGTAGCTCCTCCACTTGTTTCTCGAATTCCGTTGGAGGGTTTAGACTTTGTACACCCCTTCTCTGTGGTGCAGAATGTTGAAGAACGTTTCGAGCATGTAGGTGATAACCTTTCGAACCGCTTCCCTGTTGAGCTTTATGACAGCCTTCCACTCTCTCTTCCACGAGACCAGCCGTAATAAAAATGGTCACGAAGTAGGTGTCAAAGACGATGACGTAGATGAGTGAGGTGAGGAGATAGTCATAAGTGCTCTTCTGCCATTGAAGGTAAGGATCCTTTGTAAACTCCGACATCTATATAGCGTTATAACCATTAAATGAGCAACGAAGCTATACATCAATACTTCTACATGCATGCATGCACAATATTAATTTCATACATATAAATTACTCCTTTGTCACGTTATATGACATGCACGATATTTATTTATGTGCAAAGCAATCATTCTTACATTTATGCGTGACACGCATAAATGTAAGAATTAATGATTGCTTTGCACATAAAGTAAAATCGAAGACTCAGCTTCAATGATTTTCCTCATGCAACTTTTTTCGATCGTCAACACTTTTCGAATACTTCTATAACCGCATATTCATACTGACGTGCCCCGGTAGGTGCTCATTATGCGTGCATACGATTGGACTGCAGTATTCAAAGATGCTTACGCGAAGCGGTCAGCTTGGTTTTTGGCGCGCGCTGTCTCTTAGTGCACTTACAGTCATTGTCACCCTATTAGGGGGAGGATCGGTGTACCAAGCTGACTGCACGATTCAATAATCAACCGCTTTCTCGTCTAGTCCCTTTGCATCTGACGTCAGAGGGTGACGTATGTGCCATCGTGCATGGCAATTTACACCCCCTTACGAGCTGAATACAGTCTTATAACGAAGTGTAAATTGCCACGCAATATGGTGGATAACTATACATTCGTCCAGATCCACGCCGATTATTGACTTTCGTGCGGCAAAGGTCTATACTAACGCATTAAATGGTTGCTGGAATTATTGTGATCCGATCCAGATCAGCGGTAGTGGAGTTGGAATGAGTATACATTTCATCCCACAATGAATTAAGGAAAACTCCATAATAATCGTAATGTTTATGTTACTGGTCAAGTACGAATGTATAAATAATACTGAGTCACGCAACCCGTTCAATGGAATGCTCTTACGTCACGTCACGCAAAAGCGCTGCATCACGTCATGTTCAGAATTGTTCGTCCCCCCGTGCAGTTCTTTGCTCACACACACAACACACACACAAACACACACACACACACAACACACACACACACACATGCACACACACACACACGAGAGTGGGGCTGTGAGGGAGAAGTGACGTAATTTTAAACCCGTAGCATAATGATGTAGTCGTATGCATGTGATCACTACACTGTAGTATCGGTTAAGTGCGAGGGTTGCATTTACTTACATTCATTAGCAGTGGTAAGCACACTCCAGGAGTACTATTGGCGTGCGCTGCACATTCCCACGAGACCACCGTATAAACAACCGCATGCAAACTATGCATTTGAACAAAATGAAGTACGAGAAGTGAATCCCGACGGTCGCGTATACGTAAGTTTCTTGCAGAAGGATGGAGTGCCGTGCAAGTTCGCTTGCTAAATGCTAATACTGCTTATCAATAAACCATCAGGATTTTCAACTGGGCACTGTTATATTCATGAATCGAACTGCAGGGACGCCTCGGAGCATTCCCCGCCCCGCCCCGCCTCCCTCCCGCAACGAGGCCCATGCGGCTCGTGATGAAATGATTAAAAATGAATGCATATGAGCATCAGAAAGTGTATTCAAGTTCTTACATACCTGTTAATTGAAAGCGTAGTTTTCTTTTACGTTTTTGTCCCTTCCGTGCTAATGTTGAATGAGTAGGCTTTGAACTATTAGTACCTTTACCACTTAGTCCAAATATTTGATGCAATCAGTCGCCGGGTAACAAAGTTGAATTGACGTGCGGCTGCTACAGCTCTTTGGGCCCTATAAGCAATCAGATGGTTTAGGTTAATTATGTCACGAATGTAGCATTCGTGACGAAGCCTGTATGTGTTAACGGCATTACTGCATGTTCTGTTCACTGTCGGGGCCGTAGCGACCAGTCCGGCCGGCCAGACGGTTGTCCCGACCGAAAAATTAAATTACAGTATATTAATTTTCTCCAGCTCAGCACATCTGTATCAGAGCTGTGCATCTTAATACACCATAGCTGCTAATGAGCACAGCGCTTCAGTTCTAGATTGAAGAAGAGTGAAGTCATAACTTCGTTCAAGTAAGTCGCAAATCCGAGTCAACAAACTGCTATTTCTACATGCTCACAAAGAGTGAACTGATGCTCTGTTCATTGCTACATGTTTGAACGAGCTTGTTAGTTTGAATGAGCACAGATTGGATATTTTTGGGAAGTTTTCACTGCATCAGGCATTCGTTTCCTGTATACAGCTCTCATTTACACACAAATTTGTAATATAATTCTATACATTCATATTTTTAGAACGAATTCTTATATAGAAAAGCGTTTGCTTCAGGGCTTTCACCCCAGACCCAGATAGGGGAGCTTATAGCGCTCCCCCATACCAGGGGCGGATCCAGGATTTTGGGAAAGGTGGGTCCGATAAATATGGGGGCGTGCCCCTCCCTGACAGCAAGGGGGTCTGGGGCGAAGCCCCAGCCGCTTTTTTGCTTTTGCAGCATGAAATTCACAGTGATATCCAATACATATACATCACGCGATATCCGGATTACTAGAGCCTGCATGGATAGCGACGAGAAACTTCACAATGCTATGGTTCGTACGGCTCAGCAATTAAATTCGTGACGCAAAGCTTTTGTGAATTTGTGACCGAAACGTGCACGTGGGCCATGCACCAGCTACATTTCATCGCTTGGAAGTTAGCACCACATTCCTCAGCACCACTTTCCACTCTAATTAGATTACGTACGGCTAATTGTATTCATTGCCTTGGTTGGTATTCATAGATGTATAAAATGAACGCACGATGCATGCAGGCAGCGTGTGGCTGAGGTAACTTTTTATTGCTTCGTGCCTCGACAATTTAAAGGTCCGTATCAATACAACAGTGATAATCTGAGGAAAATGATACCTTAAAGTTACCATCTATGGTACAACTCACCGTCGTGGCAACTAACCTCTGGCCATACGATGTGCTCGTTCACAATAGAAGCAAAGAAAGCTGCCTTTATGCGTCACTTTCAAGTCCCATGAGGTAGTACTCGATCTCATATGCCTTTAGTTTGCAGGAACTCCTGATTAAATGTTTGCCACGCGCAGTATTGCTGGGCACATACCACATCAAGCAAATATTCAAGTGGCCAGTTTGCATTCACTTTCTGGAGCTGCTTTATGATGCCAATATGATTTTTTGGTCACCATTAATATCATTCGCGTTGATGGCTAGAAGTAAACAGTTTTATGATCCAAAATGTGCAATTTAATGATTCATACCTCAAGCTTTTTCACTATTTGTCCTATCAGTGTTCTTTTGAATGGAGAGTGCCTTTAGATTGGATTGGAATTGCAAAAACTTCAAAACATCATTATGGCATAGTACCTATCAGATGGTCTGGTTTGGTGTGGAAAGTACTTAAGGTAGTGTTCCTTCCCCCATGGTGTGGCAAAAATATCATCTTGGTCAGGATTGTTCTTGAAATCAGGAACCAAAATAGCACCAGCAGCAAGATCAGTATCATCAACAGTGCTGCTATCACTTTCTACACTTGTGTGTCATCATCTTCCTTGTCACTCCCATCCCGGAAACTTGCATCAGTGTCTTTATTCAACTGCTAAAAATCACCCAAATTCATCTCTGAAATTGGATAATACCTTGCATAAATTTACTCATGCAACTGTTCATGTGATTTGTGTTTGTTACAATGATTTGGAATTGTTTCAATTCCTCGTACAAACTCTGCTCATCACCTGGATTATCGATGCCCTTTTTGAATGTTTGCAGTGGGTAAAGTGTACCTTCTGACAGTTCATAAGCCATCTGGGCTCGAAATCGTGGCATCATTTCCTACAACAGATTCAAAACTGACTGGTAATGAAGCTGAGATCCTTACTTGTGTGTGTACATAATCCAAACCCTCCACTTCTAGTCTTGCAGCCTAAAAAAATGTTCAAATGCATGCTAAGGGGTCAACACTTTTCAACCTCCTCACAAAACAAAGAAATGCTCCGCAGTCAAAAAGAGTTTGATTGCTTTATTGGTGATGCTCTGGACTGGATAATGCATTACATACACATGTATGTAATGAATTCCTGTTGAAATTAGATATACTTCAGAATCTTTGTCTTCCAGTCAGATAGAGATAATGTAGTATTTTTTCCTCACCATCACTAGGCCCTTCATCGACACCATCACTAGGCCCTTCATCCACACCATCACTAGGTCCTTCATCCACACCATCACTAGGCCCTTCATCCACACCATCACTAGGTCCTTCATCCACACCATCACTAGGCCCTTCATCCACGCCATCACTAGGCCCTTCATCCACACCATCACTAGGCCCTTCATCCACACCATCACTAGGCCCTTCATCCACACCATCACTAGGTCCTTGATCCACACCATCTTGGTGCTCACTATTACTTGGTCCTTCAACCACAGTCTCTACATTATTAGCTCCTTCCTCCTTAATCTCTCCATCCCAATGAGTACTGGTATCTTCCTGTACATGATCAGCAACCTTTCCCTCTGTAACCAGAACTGCTTGGTCTCTAGTGCTGGTCTAAATGTATATTCATTATAACATATGTGTACACACCCACATTATAACACACATATGGCTATGCATGTGTTTCATCATTACATCATCAACATAAAACATTTACATTGTACAAGTAATTTTATATACCTGATAATGATGACTTGCATCAATTTTTTTTGCACACATAAATCAGATCGGTTGTGGTACCAATATGAAGCAACTGCTGCCACAAACTTGAAGGATGGATTTGATTTTCCAGACAAAATTTGTGCAGCTAAATACCAGTAACCACTAGGTCCATTGCATGATGCATCTTTTGGAGGTGTCTCCCCTGTTTCAGCAATGTACTTACAAGTGCACCAAGTTCAAAGTTATGCTTTCATCTAATAGGTGGCTATAAAAGGGCACATCTAATAAAACAACTAAACTGAATTAAGCTAAAGTTAACTTACCATCACAAAGTAACTTCCATAAAAGTACAACTGCACTGGGCTATTAAAGTCAATACATTTATATAGGAGCAAACACAGGCTCCACCCACTATAAGAACAAAGATGTTTTCATAAACTGGGATACTGCTTGGAGGGAAAATGTACACAGGCTCCAGTTAGTGGATGTGAAGACCACTCCTCAACTCTTTGCCAAGATCAACAATAGCACAACTCATTGTACATGTATACAAAAAAGGTCACAACTGTTACCTACAGCAAGCCACTCCTCAGATGTACATCCACCAATAAACAATCACTCAGTCTCGCAAACATACACTCTCACACACAAGTACATGTACATTCATTACAGACACAAACTTGCCCTGGATCAACCAACGTAACAATAACGTTATTCACATTACAAATGGCAGTTTGGAAACCAGAAACACACAGTAACTGCTATAAAGATCATTTGACCAGGTCCATGACAGCTGATCAGTTGTTGTCACATCCTTAGTTGGTCCAGTGTTCAGATTGTTGCATGACGTTAGGTCCCTGGTTGGCGCAGGTACACACCTACCCTGTGGGTACATGGAACTCTGCCTCAAAGTGCTTTGCAACTCACAAGAATGGCACCCATCTCCATTGGTCAGCTTGAAAATGACTTATTAGTTGTGGTCACACCCCCAGTGTTCCGGATCCGCGCGTGATGTTGGGTCACTGGTTGGCGCAGGTACACACCTACCCTGTGGTACAAGGAACAGCTCAGAGTCTGCCTCAAAGTGCTTTGCAACTCACAAGAATGGCACCCATCTCCACTGGTCAGCTTGTAAGTACTTAATAGTTGTGGTCACACCCCCAGTGTTCTGGATCCGCGCGTGACGTTGGCTCCCTGGTTGGCGCAGGTACACACCTACCCTGTGGTACAAGGAACAGCTCAGAGTCTGCCTCAAAGTGCTTTGCAACTCACAAGAATGGCACCCATCTCCACTGGTCAGCTTGTAAGTACTTAGTAGTTGTGGTCACACCCCCAGTGTTCTGGATCCGCGCGTGACGTTGGGTCCCTGGTTGGCGCAGGTCCACACCTACCCTGTGGGTGGGTACATGGAACAGCTTGTAAGGCTTAGTAGTTATGGCCATACTCCTAGCTGGTCCAGTGTTCAGGATCCGCGCGTGGCCTTGAGTCTTTGGTTGGCACAGGTAGTACACATCTACCCTGTGGCTAGAGGTAGTCTCGTACCCAGACCCAGATTCCCAACAGCTGCGGGTGGATTACATCACCGGGCAGGGCAGGACACAATGGTCAGCAGTCAAGTGCAGTATCATGTGAAGAGTTCCGATCTGAAAAAAAAAAAGAACATCTCGAAGGACATTCAGGGGAAAGGTTGTAGAAGGGCTTTATTGTGCTCTCATTTTGACTCTAATGTCACTGATGTCTTGGGTTGTTCATGTTGTGATGTTTGCGCTAAGTCTTGTATGTGTATTGATTGTAAGTGTAATAGTTTCCCCATCTGCTTAAAATAAAACCTTTTCAACTGTATAATAATAAATATGTTTATACAATGTTGTCATGCAACTACATGTCAGCTGCTGACTGCTAAGCAGTATGTGTAGGTGCATGTACATGTAGTTTGCCTTAGGCCTTATCTATAGACAATCTACAGATGCCACTGCATTATGTATATAGTTACTGGGGCATCTGTAGATCATTGGTGCAACCAGTTGCAGCTGCTTATGCATAGAGTATGTAGACAACACTGGGGCTCCATGAGCAATATCATTCAGGGCTGCCTATTCCACTACCATGGTAATTGAGATCAGGAGCAACCTCTTATAAGGTATAAAGAATTGTACAGTGATTAGAAAAAGTTCGTATACACACAGATAATTTTTCTTTGTAAATTTAGAGATCTGTTTTTCCATCCATGTGTTGAAGGTGGGCATATTTTATTGAACTAACTATATGGTTGCATTTTATTGATGGAAAGGCATAGTGTTTTCTCCCTGTTTGTTTGTTAAATGCCTTGCATTGAACTAGTTCGTTAATAAGTGTTATCAAATCTTCTTCTTCAGAGCGTTTTGTGTGGGACAGTGAGGCTCTCGTATTGGTCATACGATCAGAGAAAGGGGCTAATTGTGCGAGATTAGTTCTAAATTTAGATTGCCGTACTATTTTTGGACATAAACATTTAGGGATGCTCGGAACAAGTGCGTCGTTCTTATTTCCCAGACCCACTTTCCACGTAGCGGTGATGTAATCCACCCGCAGCTGTTGGGAAATGGGTCTGGGTACGAGACTAAGCTACTCACATTTATATTGTACGTTTACAAATGATTGACGTGACTATTAAAAGCGCGCTTATGACGCCCGCCACGTGAGGAATGCTAAGCTTATTCATTTTTCAATGTGGTGCTGAGGTAGCTTCCAAGCGGTCCCATTCACGTCTTTTGATCGCTTACCTCAATTTCTGCCCACACGCACCATTCGATCGATCGCGCGATTAAATATTTCTTTAATACACATGTAGGAGGATTGATATAGACTCCACTTGGCTAGAACGATGTGCATCTTGCAAAACCAAGGACGGTAACATGCAGAACGCTGCATAGATTACAGTATGCATTACACACCCCCTAAATCCGCCCCTGCATACCCCTTCCTAGCTGGGTGAAGGCGTGCCCCATATGCATTGGTCGGACTACTTTATTTTGGCCCTGCAGTTGTATAGCCGGTATCATAGGCATTACGCGGTCCGGGGCAATTTTCGGGTGGTGGACCGTATTCCCTACGGAATACGGTCCCCCCCCCCCCCCCCCCCCCCCCCCTCCACAGTGGTTTAAGATGTAGACATTGGGGTAGGGTATGACCTTGATGTTTTTTTACATCCGTTTACTCAAAATAGCCTATTTTTCTAAAAGCAATGTCGAATAGTTAAAATGTAGTTACATTTTTAACGTTGAAGCTGAAAAAAGATGGAAGATTTTTGCTGCAGCTTTACCGTCATTATATGCAACTACACATTGATTGGAGCAAATGGGAAACAAAATGAATATGTAATTAGATATAGCTTTCTCTTGCGCTTCGAAAGATACCAAATTTGTTATACTTTAAGTCTTAAGATAATACATTGTTTTGCTACAAAACGCTTGCGTAATGCCAAAAAGTTGGTTTGTAGTGCCTAACATTCCTTGGCTAGGACAAACTAAGGCTCATATAAGTAAATTTATAAAATGAATAGCTGAAGATATCAGTTGGCATCACCAAAATACGCGCCGACATCGCCCCGCTTTCTGTTAGCGTCATGCACTAATAAGGCCAGAACCAAACGGCATCCACTTACGCGAGCGTATGAAAATTCTTAATAATCCAATATAAAGGTCCGCGCACGTACAATTAATGGCTACGACAGAGAATTAAGATCACGAACGTGGAAGCTTACAATGAGTACGTAAAGAAGTACAAGAGTAATATACAAGCTGCAAGACAATTCATGGCTGACGAAGGTGTACGAGGTATGGTAGCTGTTGAAAAGCAGTGACGAACCGCTTTCTATCGTTACGAACAAACTGGGCCAAGATGAATCGTGGAAAGTCTCGAAGAAGTGCAGCATCTATGGTAGCTTTCCAGTCTTTCCAAAAAGCAGTGTTTTATGAAGCTGCAACCACAGCTTCAGATCTTACCAGTGCTGAAGAATGTAGGCCTACATCAGCTGATACGTCAGGAGAAGGGTCCAGTGAATGTGGTACAGATTGCTTTCGTGTGCTTGAAGGTTGGATTGAAGAGGTGAAAACATTGGTGCTATCTCCATTGGATCAGCTTAGCCCATGCCAAAGAAGCAGGAGAACCCAGGCACTAATTATGTCACTTCTTCAGGAGGAAGCAGAAGAAAATAGCATTACCACATCTCAGTTGCTTGGGTACCTCCTACACAGAGAGAATTATGTGAATGATAGAGCTTTGGCAGCAGTTGGCATGCAGGTGTTCAGCAACATACCTGTAGGCAAAGAACTTAGCTTGGATGAAGGTCTCTTTATTCTCTCACAATATAAACTTGGTCGTACTAGTTACACAAGTCTGAGGCATGATCTCAAACCTATCTTAGAGATATCTTAAAGTTTTCTATCTTGATTATTGTGGCTTGATTATATCTATAAATATTGATTAATAACTTATTAATGGTTACGTAAATGATATTGGCCTATATATTGGAAGCAATAATATTTATTCATTATGTAAGAAATAAGAAATGTCTACAACACCCCTACATCTAAACCACTGTGCCCTCTCCCCCTCGGACGCATCTCCCTGGTCCGGACTGAGTTCCCTGGTTGCCGAAAACCAACTATAACGAGATTCAATTCCCTAGCTTCACTTTTTATCAGTTTTCCCCGGCTGTTCTTTCGAGGGGACAGTATCGTGCTAGCTGAAAGGCTATACTGAAGTGGACTAAATGTTGTGTTTAACAATCGACACAAATACTAGTTTCAATAATTATAACTACATGTAGAGCATGTACTAACTTTTTAAATAGCTTCACGTGCACCTATAGCTAGCTTGGTCACAGAGTTCTGTAGATATCTCTGTTGCAGGACGATATGCTTATTGTACAGATGGATAGTAAATTGTTCAGATTCAAAGGTTTCAGTTATGTTTTGAATCTTTTAGTTACACATCTAATGTTGAGGTACTCATAAAATTAACACCTGTCTGGAGTCGTCTCAGAAAGTATGAGATGATGATTTATCATTACCCAGCTGGTTTTAAACCATCATCATCACTCACTGCAAAATAATAATTATTATTATTATTTTTTTAATGATTAATAAAACACAAGATACAAGTGAATACACAAATGGAATAAATATATGTACAATATTATTATTATTATTAATACATACACATGACATTATAACACATCAGAACACCACTAACTAAGTCTACATGTATTGTTCCGCTTTAAAAATCATCCAGAGAAATGGCTCTGGACAACAGTGCCCTGACATTGGCTCGGACAAGGGTTATGCTTAGTCGTCCATAGAGGGATGCTGTTGTTATTGACTTTGGGCTATTGAGCCTCATAGCTAATCGAGAGGCCAGCTGTGACAATGCCCATTTAGCCTCCGTACCCCAGCACCCGTACGTCTCTACCACTACTGGAATGGAGACCCACCCCAGTTCCGCACATTTCACATCATTCGCCTGACGTTTTCTCGCTTCTGTAGCATGGGCTGCTGACCCTGCTGTCACACTAGCTTCATGTAAGGTACTTGAATTAAGCGGAGATGTGACAGCAAAATCAAAGGCAGCAGGCTTCCCTAGCATCCGCTTGGTGGCCAGGACATCAGCTGGCCGTGTGTGGTGCTCATCTCGTCCTAGCCCGCTCCCTGCCTCCACCTGAACACCGATGCAGGCTCATCTACAGGACTCTGCAAAAACATCCCGAAGCCTGTTGTGTCTGTTAACTACATCCCCACCATGCTTGCACGTTAAAGCATGGTGGCCTAATGGATCCAGTGAATGAGGGCAATGTGGACACAATGAACCGTGGGCAAACCCGATTCCAAGCCACCATTGTATGGCCGCTTGAAATTCAGCAGGCTCCAGATGTAAATTAAGCCCTGGAGAAGGAACCACGGAAAGCCAGGCTGAGGCGTGTGGGGATGACACAGAAAGCAAGCGTGCTCTATCTGGAACTGATGACTTAGACAATAACTGCCTAAACAGTTCATCTTCGAGCTCTCCCGAAAGTGCTTTCTGGCTGCTTGGGGTGTTCGTCGTCAAGAAATAGCCTTGCTAGGTGGAATGCAATGGTTAAAGTCATCAATGGACTGCAAGAGATGCTGCTGAGGAGCCGAGAACAACCCTGACATGCACACAGAAGCAATATAACAGGCTGGTGAATGCTTTGAAAGAATACAAAACCGTAATCCACCTCTACTTAAGCTGAGTTGTGCCTGCTCCCAAGCATCATCACTGGTGTCCACTCCTGTGCATGAAGCAAAGCAATGACGAACGTCGTTATCAAAATACCTGAATCCTTCAGCAACAAGAGAAGGGGGTGTGGATCTTGCCAAGTGCACCATTTTACAAAATGTGCCACACATCCGTAGCAAAAGTAGAGCAACTTGGGGGTCAACAGAGCCAACCTCCTCAATCTGAGAAAGTAATTGAGAGGCCTGTGCACATTTTTGAGACACAACGTTAGCACAAAAAATTGTGTCCCCAATAGGAGATCCCAGTATCTCAAGATGAGACATGTTGGATTGCTTCATCTGAGATGAAAAAAAACGCTCATGTCATTCTGGCTGTATAACTCACTTTTAGATGGATTAATCATCAGTCCTAATGGAGGGCCTAGTTCTTGAATTATAGCGAGTGCATGTAAAACTGATTGCTTTGGACCTGCAACCACACCATCATCGAGGTACCAGGCATGGAAAAGCAACTTTGCTGTGTCTTCATCCATAGCAATTGCACTCACAAGCTTGTGCAGCACAAGACTGAAGAACATGGGACCTAGAGGGTCACCCTGTAGAACACCTACCTCTGATGTTAAAGTTCCCAAGGGGTGCTGCAATAATGGTTGCTGCCCGTAGCACCAGGATGCCCATGGAAGAAGGTCTGGGAAGTGAAAGGCACATTCATCTAACAGAGCTTGACGTGAAACAAGGTTGAAAGCGTTGCACATATCGATCTTGAGCACAACGTAGTCCTCTTCTTCCCAGTGTTCTTCAATGCAATGCCTGAGACCATGAATCACTTTGTCTGCTCCCGCAGGACAGGCTACTCCAAATTGAAATGGGGCAAAGAATTCGCTAGCCTTGGACTTTAGCACTGCACATAGACACTTACCTGTTAGGCGACGTAAGGCTTCCCCCACTGCAATGGGGCGAATGTCTGGAGGAAGACCTGGCTTACCTTTCACCAGAGCAGTGAGACTACCTCCGGCTTAATGTCGTGACACTGAAACTGGAACCTTTCCAGAGGCAAGCAAATTCACAATGTCTCTTAGAGAAGATGAAATGGGAAATTGTAGAGGCACTTCAGCGGTATCTAAGAGGTGTTGTATACGAAGGCCTGATGGTCCACATGCTGTTGACTTCGGAAAAGACCTCAGTACCATAGCGATATTGAAATCTTTACTGAGAATTGGAATTGGTGGAGTGCTCGGAGCTGGTGGAAGGGGGGGAGGTTCTTTTGGGTGTTTGGATTGAAATAGCTCCCATGTTTCATTGTTGTTTGGTGCTTTTCCTGCAGAGGTCAAGGCCTGGCAAGCTTTTCCCAGGAGTCCTTCTCGGGCTAAAGCAACTGAATTTTTAACCTTTCTCTCGTTATTTTCTTGCTGCCTCTGACGAAACTTACCATTGGTCTGGCTTGCAGCTCGCTGCCAAAGAAGATGGTACTCGCCTTTTCGCCTTTTAACCACTGATCACATAGGCGCTCAATGGAACAGGGCTTGTGATGACGTCCTCTGCGTTTTGGGGCAGAAACCAGGCACTTTGGGAGCATAAAAAGCTTCTTCCAAGAATCCTCAGTGTTCTCATGGAGGATTGAACGTAAGCATGTGGATAGAGCCTGAGCTAGTGCTGGCCTAGCTTTGGATGGCACATGATGTATTGTAGGGCACGGCAACTTGCACATATCTTCAAGAGTAGGAAGAGACTCGAGAGAAAAGGAGCTTTCAGAATCTGCATTACAAGGCATACTACTAGGCGACTCTGAGTCAACATGAACAGTGTGAGTACACTTTACCTGATGGGAGGAACGGTGTGATTCTGCTACAAGATTGTTGCAGTCTAAGCACTGAAAAAGACCATAATAATAATTATTATTATTTCTGAACTGTTGTTTAGTTTTGGTCATGTTTTCGTGTGTTTTGTATGTCCTATAATTGTATCTTGTAATAACAAATAAAATTGATGCTACATAAAAGAATAATTTTATTAAAAGTGTTAATATTAATAATAATAATAATAATGCTGACAGAGCACGGTTGTTTTCAGTTTCCTCACCACACGCATCCACCTGAATGACCATAGTCACACCCACCCTGCTTGACAAACCGGGCTACACGCAGAACTTTCAGTAATCAATAGCAGGCTCAACCTCCATCTGGTGAGGGCCAATGCTATTGCCTTCCTCACCAGATGTATCTTGCATTAACTATAGGCTATATGTTTATTTTTCTACTCCTGTATAACAAAGAGTTGTTATAAGGAATGCTTTGGCAACAATGCAGGGGAAAAACTATAAGAGAGTGGTACAGAAGCTCAGTACATAAACCCACTCAAACATGCACACATAAATGGAATAGATCCCGTGCATGTGACAAAGTGTAGTGTAACAGTGTGTCAGCATCATCAGACTGGTTTATTGTGTGCATCATGTACTGTACGTGAGTGTGCATGGGTGTTGTGCATAAGAATATGCCATACGATAGTGCAAGAATATGCACAAGTGCATGAGGCTAGCATGGCTGCATTTTCATGTATTATGCGTGGGCTGAAAATTGTAAAAAGAAGACCGATGTCATTGCAAGCGTAGCTGAGTGGGCGTGACAAGAATTGTAGCAAGGGCTATACTAATAGCAAATTGGAAGCTTTATTACATGACTAGAGGATGAGGCAAGTGCGTAGCAATAGCCTTACTCGCGCCGTGTTGAATACTGTCACCACGCTACGTGGGAGGCGCAAGAATACTGCAACGATTCATTCAGATCCATCAATTTGGTACGATCGTTTTGCGAAGCGAGAAGTGTTCTTTTAATTCACCGGCATAAACTCGCTGTCTGGGTAAGGCAAAATTGTTGCGAACGGCTAGCTTAGTTTTAGGCGGAGGATGGGCGGAACAAAGAGGTTATCGAAATTTATTGTGGATTGGGAGAATGGAACGCGGGTTGTATACAATAATGGCGCTCATCGAGCAGGAAATGTGCATTAATTTTGCACAGCTGTATCTCCGTAACGGATAACATAAAAATTAGTACCGAAAAAATCAATAGCGACATGCAGGACCCCTCTACGTACACCTTGACGAATTGGACGCTCCTACCTGAAGATGTGGCAGTTTCGAACCCCATGGGTAATCAGGTCTCATAACGTCGGCACGGAGCTCGTGTAAGACACGAAAGTACAGATCTACATACAGAAATGGTGTGTTATGAAGTTTTGAAAATAGAAAGTCGATAGCGTTTACAGTTCGGAAGTTACAGCGATTTAAACAAAATGCATTTTTTTAACAATTTTTATAATATGCCTTTCGCGGAAACGATCCCATATATGTAGACTTTGAACAACTTCATAAGAACCTTGCATCTTCTCATCCATTTTTCCTCCCATGCATACAATGTGAATTTCTCATGTCTGAACCTGAGGCAGCAGGTTCAATATAGGATTGATTGAGGATTGATGAATATCATTAAACAAACTTCACTCGCGTCTGGAGGGACAACGGAGAAACGGATCGCTTATCTCTTTGTCGCGATGGAACGACAACTCAAAGATCTACAGTTCTACGTTTGTTCCGTGTCATAAAACGGTGTGCTTTTAGAGAAACAAACGATTTCCTGTTTCTCGTGCCCAGTCCTAAAATAATTCTTGGTCGTCGTCGTCTTCTTCTTCTTCCTTAGAAAGGTATAACTCGGGCTACGAACGGTTTTGAATAACGGCAATAGCACCAATATCTTCGGAATTCACCTGCACGGTGCCCTTTAAGGTCATGTAGACATCTAGAAAGACTACAGCGAGAAGTACCTCATGTGGTAGAAAGTTCTATATAGGATATGAAGTTATTGCAGAAGTTTATTTGGTTTATTGATGATTAAAATGAAGTTATTTTACAGCATGCACTGCACGAAATTAATTTGGTGTTTCTACTTTGGCTAGTGAAGTTAAATGCCTTCGCGTAATCGAAAGAAGAGATCTAAGCAACGAGCGGAATACCTTCAAAAGCAAGACGATATTTTATCACAAGAAAACAAGGCTAAAGCCCGAGCGCGCTACAAGGCCGATCCCGAAAAGAAGAAGGCCTCTGTACGCGACAGCTACAAGGACCGCTTAGAAGTTAGCCCAACATTTCTTTGCCGCACATTCCATACCAATTACCACGTATACGTTGGCCGCACGGCCGCATTGCGTCATTAATATCGTCAGATACGCTACTGTTGAAAAAGATCTGACACTTAGACTCTTTCTGCAAATCGTTACTGCAACAGAGCGATGCTACTCTACACATGACATGCCTGTGTTTGTGCCATGTCATAGACCCTTCCCTTTATGGACAGGAGAGGCTCAAGTGTACATTCATAGGGACAGTTTTAAGGGTTGCATGCCCCCAACCAAATAAATCAAAATACAGGTGAGGCTGCACTACTGAGACATCACACACAGCCCACATGACATGCTTGTGAATGTGACACGCCCTTGGCCCTTCCCCTTTTTGAACAGGAGAGGTTCAAGTGTGCATGCATAGGAACAATTTTAAGAGTTGCATGCCCCCAACCAAACAAACCAAAATACAGGTGAGGCTGCACTACTGAGACATCACACACAGCCCACATGACATGCTTGTGCATGTGACACGCCCTTGGCCCCTCCCCTTTTTGAACAGGAGAGGTTCAAGTGTGCATTCTTGGGAACAAATTTAAGAGTTGCATGCCCCCAACCAAACAAACCAAAATACAGGTGAGGCTGCACTACTGAGACATCACACACAGCCCACATGACATGCCTATGCTAGTGGCACGCCCTTGGCCCCTCTCCTTTTTGAACAGGTGAAGTTCAAGTGTGCATTCTTGAGAACAACTTTAAGAGTTGCATGCCCCCAACCAAACGAACCAAAATACAGGTGAGGCTGCACTACTGAGACATCACACACAGCCCACATGACATGCTTGTGAATGTGACACGCCCTTGGCCCTTCCCCTTTTTGAACAGGAGAGGTTCAAGTGTGCATGCATAGGAACAATGTTAAGAGTTGCATGCCCCCAAACCAAACAAACCAAAATAAAGGTGAGGCTGCACTACTGAGACATCACACACAGCCCACATGACATGCTTGTGCATGTGACACGCCCTTGGCCCCTCCCCTTTTTGAACAGGAGAGGTTCAAGTGTGCATTCTTGGGAACAAATTTAAGAGTTGCATGCCCCCAACCAAACAAACCAAAATACAGGTGAGGCTGCACTACTGAGACATCACACACAGCCCACATGACATGCTTGTGAATGTGACACGCCCTTGGCCCCTCCCCTTTTTGAACAGGAGAGGTTCAAGTGTGCATTCTTGGGAACAAATTTAAGAGTTGCATGCCCCCAACCAAACAAACCAAAATACAGGTGAGGCTGCACTACTGAGACATCACACACAGCCCACATGACATGCCTATGCTAGTGGCACGCCCTTGGCCCCTCTCCTTTTTGAACAGGTGAAGTTCAAGTGTGCATTCTTGAGAACAACTTTAAGAGTTGCATGCCCCCAACCAAACGAACCAAAATACAGGTGAGGCTGCACTACTGAGACATCACACACAGCCCACATGACATGCTTGTGAATGTGACACGCCCTTGGCCCTTCCCCTTTTTGAACAGGAGAGGTTCAAGTGTGCATGCATAGGAACAATCTTAAGAGTTGCATGCCCCCAAACCAAACAAACCAAAATAAAGGTGAGGCTGCACTACTGAGACATCACACACAGCCCACATGACATGCTTGTGCATGTGACACGCCCTTGGCCCCTCCCCTTTTTGAACAGGAGAGGTTCAAGTGTGCATTCTTGGGAACAAATTTAAGAGTTGCATGCCCCCAACCAAACAAACCAAAATACAGGTGAGGCTGCACTACTGAGACATCACACACAGCCCACATGACATGCTTGTGAATGTGACACGCCCTTGGCCCCTCCCCTTTTTGAACAGGAGAGGTTCAAGTGTGCATGCATAGGAACAATTTTATAAGTTGCATGCCCCCAAACCAAACAAACCAAAATACAGGTGAGGCTGCACTACTGAGACATCACACACAGCCCACATGACATGCTTGTGAATGTGACACGCCCTTGGCCCCTCCCCTTTTTGAACAGGAGAGGTTCAAGTGTGCATTCTTGGGAACAATTTTAAGAGTTGCATGCCCCCAAACCAAACAAACCAAAATACAGGTGAGGCTGCACTACTGAGACATCACACACAGCCCACATGACATGCCTATGCTAGTGGCACGCCCTTGGCCCCTCTCCTTTTTGAACAGGAGAAGTTCAAGTGTGCATTCTTGAGAACAATTTTAAGAGTTGCATGCCCCCAACCAAACGAACCAAAATACAGGTGAGGCTGCACTACTGAGACATCACACACAGCCCACATGACATGCTTGTGCATGTGACACGCCCTTGGCCCCTCCCCTTTTTGAACAGGAGAGGTTCAAGTGTGCATGCATTGGAACAATTTTATAAGTTGCATGCCCCCAAACCAAACAAACCAAAATACAGGTGAGGCTGCCCTACTGAGACATCACACACAGCCCACATGACATGCTTGTGCATGTGACACGCCCTTGGCCCCTCCCCTTTTTGAACAGGAGAGGTTCAAGTGTGCATTCTTGGGAACAATTTTAAGAGTTACATGCCCCAAACCAAACAAACCAAAATACAGGTGAGGCTGCACTACTGAGACATCACACACAGCCCACATGACATGCTTGTGCTTGTGACACGCCCCAGGCCCCTCTCCTTTTTGAACAGGAGAGGTTCAAGTGTGCATTCTTGAGAACAATTTTAAGAGTTGCATGCCCCCAACCAAACGAACCAAAATACAGGTGAGGCTGCACTACTGAGACATCACACACAGCCCACATGACATGCTTGTGCATGTGACACGCCCTTGGCCCCTCCCCTTTTTGAACCGGAGAGGTTCAAGTGTGCATTCTTGGGAACAAATTTAAGAGTTGCATGCCCCCAACCAAACAAACCAAAATACAGGTGAGGCTGCACTACTGAGACATCACACACAGCCCACATGACATGCTTGTGAATGTGACACGCCCTTGGCCCCTCCCCTTTTTGAACAGGAGAGGTTCAAGTGTGCATGCATAGGAACAGTTTTATAAGTTGCATGCCCCCAAACCAAACAAACCAAAATACAGGTGAGGCTGCACTACTGAGACATCACACACAGCCCACATGACCTGCTTGTGCATGTGACACGCCCTTGGCCCCTCCCCTTTATGAACAGGAGAGGTTCAAGTGTGCATACTTGGGAACAATTGTAAGAGTTGAATGCCCCCAACCAAACAAACCAAAATACAGGTGAGGCTGCACTACTGAGACATCAAAAACAGCCCACATGACATGCTTGTGCATGTGACACGCCCTTGGCCCCTCCCCTTTTTGAACAGGAGAGGTTCAAGTGTGCATGCATAGGAACAATTTAAAGAGTTGCATGCCCCCAACCAATAAAACCAAAATACAGGTGAGGCTGCACTACTGAGACATCATACACAGCCCACATGACATGCTTGTGCATGTGACACGCCCTTGGCCCTCCCCTTTTTGAACAGGAGAGGTTCAAGTGTGCATGCATAGGAACAATTTTAAGAGTTGCTGCCCCCAAACCAAACAAACCAAAATACAGGTGAGACTGCACTACTGAGACATCACACACAGCCCACATGACATGCTTGTGAATGTGACACGCCCTTGGCCCGTCCCCTTTTTGAATAGGAGAGGTTCAAGTGTGCATGCATAGGAACAATTTTAAGAGTTGCATGCCCCCAAACCAAACAAACCAAAATACAGGTGAGGCTCCACTACTGAGACATCACACACAGCCCACATGACATGCTTGTGCATGTGACACGCCCCAGGCCCCTCCCCTTTTTGAACAGGAGAGGTTAAAGTGTGAATGAAAGGGTCAAAGTTAATAATGAGTTACTGTTTTCAATGGACTTTCAAACACTCCGTGAATACATTGTAATTTATCACTAAGCTGTGCATGAGAATATCTTCATGATGTCTGAAATTTCACATTTATTCTGAAGTGCAAATAAGGAATGACCCAGAACTGATACACAAAGTTTTTATGGAAGTGTGTTATTGAGAAAGTGACTGATTGCTTGCTTACGACTGACGTTGAACGTAATGGCAATGAGAGCAGTAATGATCTAGGTGAAAATTGTTTTAAAAATAATTTATTGCATGCAGTTTGAATCAATTATGTTACAGTCATACCTCTGGCCACACAATAATCTTGTTGATTCTTGAGGTACAAACTGATGCCGTCAACTTAACATCACTTTCATCTCCATGAGATAATGAAATATCTCCAACACCTTTAGAGGGTTCAGAGTTGACTGGAAAACAAGTGCTGAATCTATCTGAACATGTTTACCATATCATAGCAATGCTGTAAAGGCCAATTTGCATCAGCTTTAAGGCATTTTTCAATGGCAGGAATGTGCCGAAGAAATACACTTTTTATTTTCCAGACTGGATCACTCTTATTGTAGGCTAAGTATGTGAAAAGTAGAAGTATAAAAGTAGCAAACAATAAATGTTACACTTACTTCCATTTCTTTCACATCTTTTCTGATAAATTCCCTTTCAAATGGGCATTGTTCTTCCCTGTAATGAAATAAATCCACATGCATGCATGCATAGTTTGTGATGCAAATGTTTGATGTCCTTACGTGTATGGCATCCTTTTCAATCTAGGAAGGAACTTGAAGTAGTGATCCTTACCCCATTTAAGACCAAATATATCATTTGGATCTGGTTCATTTTCATAAGTAGGAACTAAAAAATTGGGATCTGCCGTTCTCTCTTCATCACTTTCATCAGCATTATCTTCATCATCCATGTCACCATCGTCACCAAGCTGATCAGTTTGATCAATCTCCATATCATCACAATCACTCTGCCCATGTTTAGCAGTATCATCCTGTATGCCACTATGACTATCATCAATGGTTATAGAGACACATGAAGACCTCTGCTACGAAAAAATAAATTTAAAACTTCATGCATGTTTCAAATTTAAATTAGCTTACATCTGATTGCAGTGCATAGAGCACTCCACTAGACAGCTCATGAGCCATTTGAAGTCTAAATCCATCCATCATTTCCTATACAACTGCAAATCAATACACCATGTGAACATTGTAGCACAATACCTGAGTATGAAGGCATGGGTAGCCTTCCACAAGCAATCTTGCTGCCTATACAACGTGCTGAGCTAGACGCACAGTAAAGTTTTGAATACTTCTACTTACAAAACACACAAAGGCACCACAATCATGTGAATTCTTCTGCATACTGTGATTTGAAGTCTAAAAGAGTAAAGTGTTCATTTACTATGTACAACACATGTAAGCACTAAAGCTGTACTGCGTCATTGTACTTCCAGTCTGATCGTAACATTTGAATGTTCCAAGCATATCTCATCTCATAGGCCAAATACATCCTATATGCACACGCACACACAAACTGCATCTATGCACGAATGCACAGACGTACTGATCTTACCAAATCCAATTTATAGCGTCATAATTTGATTGCTGCAAAGAATCTATGCAATGGATTTCACGTACTTGGGGATAAACAACCTATAGAGGAGTGCTTATAGTACATTAAGTGAAACATAACCCATTCAACCAACCACTAGACACCAATGCTGTGGTGTATGCACAGGGAAAAGTAGACAGTCATAATCCATGATGTTTTTCACCTGTGTTAAGATGATTAGTGTTTTGAATGCATGTTTTTCAAGATCACTTTACCTTGCAATGCCTCCGCACTGCATTATAACCTTTGGCTTTATATACTGGCAGAAAGGTTGGATCAAAGCAGAAAACTTTCTGTCCCTGTAAAACAACGTTATAAACTTGTTGAAATGTGTACAAGTGCAATCAACTACATTCAGTTTTGAGTCTTGAAGTAGATCCATGTATGATGTGATAATCTGTTGAGTGCAAACTACATTATTTCCATCATTTATAGTTAAAATGTCACCTTTGAATCAATCCATTCTCCTGCCATCAAGCACATTAAATTGCACTTTTCTAACTGGAATCGTGAATGTGGTTTGGCCCCTTTCATTTTAAGCTGCATGTTATGAATTTAGTTTACAATTGTCAAGCATTATTAACAAGAGACACAAACCTCTGATTCCAAATGAATCGTCAAACCTGTGTACTCCTAAAATGTATATAATGTAGTTACTCACTGACCTCTGAGTAGTGCAGCCTCACCTGTATTTAGGTTTGTTTGGTTTGGGGGCATGCAACTCTTAAAATTGTTCCTATAAATGCACACTTGAACCTCTCCTGTTCAAAAAGGGGAGGGGCCAAGGGCGTGCCACTGGCATAGGCATATCATGTGGGCTGTGTTGATGTCTCAGTAGTGCAGCCTCACCTGTATTTTGGTTTGTTTGGTTGGGGGCATGCAACTCTTAAAATTGTTCCCAAGTATGCACACTTGAACCTCTCCTGTTCAAAAAAGGGAGGGGCCTGGGGCGTGTCACATGCCCAAGCAAGTCATGTGGGCAGTGTGTGATGTCTCAGTAGTGCAGCCTCACCTGTATTTTGGTTTGTTTGGTTGGGGGCATGCAACTCTTAAAATTGTCCCTATGTATGCACACTTGAACCTCTCCTGTTCAAAAAGGGGAGGGGCCAAGGGCGTGCCACTAGCATAGGCATGTCATGTGGGCTGTGTGTGATGTCTCAGTAGTGCCGCCTCACCTGTATTTTGGTTTGTTTGGTTGGGGGTATGCAACTCTTAAAATTGTTCCTATGTATGCACACTTGAACCTCTCCTGTTCAAAAAGGGGAGGGGCCATAGGCGTGCCACTAGCATAGGCATGTCATGTGGGCTGTGTGTGATGTCTCAGTAGTGCAGCCTCACCTGTATTTTGGTTTGTTTGGTTGGGGGCATGCAACTTTTAAAATTGTTCCCAAGTATGCACACTTGAACCTCTCCTGTTCAAAAAGGGGAGGAGCCATGGGCGTGCCACTAGCATAGGCATGTCTTGTGGACTGTGTGCGATGTCTCAGTAGTGCAGCCTCACCTGTATTTTGGTTTGTTTGATTGGGGGCTTGCAACTCTTAAAAGTGTTCCTATGTATGCACACTTGAACCTCTCTTGTTCAAAAAAGGGAGGGGCCGAGGGCGTGCCACTAGCATAGGCATGTCATGTGGGCTGTGTGTGATGTCTCAGTAGTGCAGCCTCACCTGTATTTTGGTTTGTTTGGTTGGGGGCATGCAACTCTTAAAATTGTTCCTATGCATGCACACTTGAACCTCTCCTGTTCAAAAAGGGGAGGGGCCTGGGGCGTGTCACATGCCCAAGCATGTCATGTGGGCAGTGTGTGATGTCTCAGTAGTGCAGCCTCACCTGTATTTTGGTTTGTTTGGTTTGGGGGTATGCAACTCTTAAAATTGTCCCTATGTATGCACACTTGAACCTCTCCTGTTCAAAAAGGGGAGGGGCCAAGGGCGTGCCACTAGCATAGGCATGTCATGTGGGCTGTGTGTGATGTCTCAGTAGTGCAGCCTCACCTGTATTTTGGTTTGTTTGGTTGGGGGTATGCAACTCTTAAAATTGTCCCTATGTATGCACACTTGAACCTCTCCTATTCAAAACGGGGAGGGGCCAAGGGCGTGCCACTAGCATAGGCATGTCATGTGAGCTGTGTGTGATGTCTCAGTAGTGCAGCCTCACCTGTATTTTGGTTTGTCTGGTTGGGGGCATGCAACTCTTAAAATTGTTCCCAAGTATGCACACTTGAACCTCTCCTGTTCAAAAAGGGGAGGGGCCAAGGGCGTGTCACATGCACAAGCATGTCATTTGGGCTGTGTGTGATGTCTCAGTAGTGCAGCCTCACCTGTATTTTGGTTTGTTTGGTTGGGGGCATGCAACTTTTAAAATTGTTCCCAAGTATGCACACTTGAACCTCTCCTGTTCAAAAAGGGGAGGGGCCAAGGGCGTGCCACTAGCATAGGCATGTCATGTGGACTGTGTGTGATGTCTCAGTAGTGCAGCAACACCTGTATTTTGTTTTATTTGGTTGGGGGTATGCAACTCTTAAAATTGTCCCTATGTATGCACACTTGAACCTCTCCTGTTCAAAAAGGGGAGGGGCCAAGGGCGTGCCACTAGCATAGGCATGTCATGTGGGCTGTGTGTGATGTCTAAGTAGTGCAGCCTCACCTGTATTTTGGTTTGTTTGGTTGGGGGCTTGCAACTCTTAAAAGTGTTCCTATGTATGCACACTTAAACCTCTCTTGTTCAAAAAAGGGAGGGGCCGAGGGCGTGCCACTAGCATAGGCATGTCATGTGGGCTGTGTGTGATGTCTCAGTAGTGCAGCCTCACCTGTATTTTGGTTTGTCTGGTTGGGGGCATGCAACTCTTAAAATTGTTGCCAAGAATGCACACTTGAACCTCTCCTGTTCAAAAAGGGGAGGGGCCAAGGGCGTGTCACATGCACAAGCATGTCATTTGGGCTGTGTGTGATGTCTCAGTAGTGCAGCCTCACCTGTATTTTGGTTTGTTTGGTTGGGGGCATGCAACTCTTAAAATTGTCCCTATGTATGCACACTTGAACCTCTCTTGTTCAAAAAAGGGAGGGGCCAAGGGCGTGCCACTAGCATAGGCATGTCATGTGGGCTGTGTGTGATGTCTCAGTAGTGCAGCCTCACCTGTATTTTGGTTTGTTTGGTTGGGGGCTTGCAACTCTTAAAATTGTTCCTATGTATGCACACTTGAACCTCTCCTGTTCAAAAAGGGGAGGGGCCAAGGGCTTGCCACTAGCATAGGCATGTCATGTGGGCTGTGTGTGATGTCTGAGTAGTGCAGCCTCACCTGTATTTTGGTTTGTTGGGTTGGGGGCTTGCAACTCTTAAAATTGTTCCTATGTATGCACACTTGAACCTCTCCTGTTCAAAAAGGGGAGGGGCCAAGGGCTTGCCATAAGCACAGGCATGTCATGTGGACTGTGTGTGATGTCTCAGCAGTGCAGCCTCACTTGTATTTTGGTTTGTTTGGTTGGGGGCATGCAGGTTATAATGATGGCCTTCTTTTGTTCATTGTACGTTATTATTAACTTTGTGTAGGTCTATGTACATTTTTATGCATACTAGTAGTAAAGTACTTTACTATTTACTAGCGCGTCTATCGATTTTACAGTTGCGCCTCAGCGCCCGCGGCGCGCGATGTTCTTAATTGGTGTTTAATGTGCGGCTACGGAATGTTGGGCTAACTTCCCATGGGTGCTACAAGGCCGATCCCGAAAAGAAGAAGGCCTCTGTACGCGACAGCTACAAGGTCGATCCCGAAAAGAAGAAGGCCTCTGTACGCGACAGCTACAACGCAGATATTAAATCTAAGCAATTTGCTAAAAGGCAGCGATATCAAGAGGACGTCGAGGAGAACCGTGCTGCTAAAAGGCAGCGATATCAAGAGGACGTCGAGGAGAACCGTGCTGCTAAAAGGCAGCGATATCAAGAGGACGTCGAGGAGAACCGTGCTGCTAAAAGGCAGCGATATCAAGAGGACGTCGAGGAGAACCGTGCTGCTAAAAGGCAGCGATATCAAGAGGACGTCGAGGAGAACCGTGCTGCTAAAAGGCAGCGATATCAAGAGGACGTCGAGGAGAACAGCGCTGCTTCTATATAGGATATGACTCCGCATCAGGCGTGCGCAGAGCCTTGTGGGTCACCTAGGGGTTATTCTCGTTAGAAGCTCACTATCCCTAAGAATAGCTTTTTCAAGACCACCATTATGACCAACGCTGCCCCCACCCACACCACCAGCAGCAGCAGAGCTGCCCCCACCGCCACCACCAGCAGCAGCAGCAGAGCTGCCCCCACCCCCACCACCAGCAGCAGAGAGCTGCCCCCACCGCCAGCTACAGCAGCAGCAGCAGAGCTACCTGAGAGGAAGCGATATCGCAGGGGTCACCGAACTACCATTACCACCCAAAGGTATGTGATGGCATGTTGTATTGCACTAGCATTAAAAAGCTATAGGAAGATGTGCATGCAACATGTGTACAGCACGCATGTAAGGGATCTGCCATTCACTTCACATGTAAAGCATGCACTCAACTGTCCTTTGTGACCTATATTGGGGTGTCATCCTTAATCTGATGCACAAAAAGGCTTCCTTATCTGATGTAAAAAAAGCTTTTGACACAATGTTTTGACTACAATCAGCAGCAGCGCTGCCTGCCTACACCAGCAGTAGCAGCAGAGCTGCCCCCACCGCCACCAGCAGAGCTGCCCCCACCTCCACCAGCAGTAGCAGCAGAGCTGCCCCCACCGCCACCAGCAGAAGCAGCAGAGCTGCCCCCACCTCCACCAGCAGTAGCAGCAGAGCTGCGCCCACCACCACCAGCAGTAGCAGCAGAGCTGCCCCCACCACCACCAGCAGCAGCAGCAGAGCTGCCCCCACCGCCACCAGCAGAAGCAGGAGCACCGCCGCTACTACCACCAGCCCCACCACCGGCACAAGCAGTATTGACACCTGTGCCCCTACCACCACTTTGCCTGCTGCCCCCCTGGCCGCTGCCACCACCACCCACATGGCTCCCATGGCCAGAACCAGGCCGCCGCGGCCATAGAAGAGGCTGGGGGAGACATCGAGGACAAGGGACATAGAGGACAAGGCCGAACAGTAAATAATATTTAGAACTCCTATACATATAATTTCTATTATTAAAATTTTAAACCTCCCTCCCTCCCTTTGAAAATTAAAATCAATTTGTGACCACTTATAAAGACGCCAGAGGAAAAAACTAATGAAACAAGTAAATAAAAACATTCTCTAACGAGAAAGTTGTTGGTATATAGGATTGACCAATGGTGGTGTAAAAAGCACGGAAACAAGAGTGACAGAAATTTGACTGGAAAATTGAAATAGGCCTATATTTAGCCCATTACTCAGGCATGTACTGTTATAACGTTAGTGTGCTAAATATAGGCCTATTTCAATTTTCCAGTCAAATTTCTGTCACTCTTGTTTCCGTGCTTTTTACACCACCATTGGTCAATCCTATATACTAACAACTTTCTCGTTAGAGAATGTTTTTATTTACTTGTAAAGGAACCTTGGTGCCAGGCCTAAAAACCTATGAAGACAGACATATCAGCAGTTATGCAGACATAATACCATTACTCTATATTGCGCGTTCGGACGTTGTTGAGCTCGTTGAATAATGAGTTCTCTTATGGTATTTCTTCCCGATCAATAAGAGACATCCTGGAAGGGGGGCCATTTCCATTTGGATCATAGGGGTTCACTACGTAAGTCCCAAGGCCCCAACAGGCCCAGCAGGAAGGAGCATTTTCTCCCGTATTACATGGGACATGTACCTTTGCGCAGGGGTGCATGCATACGGCTTTCACATACATCAAAGCAATGGAGTTTAATTACGTCTGTAAATGTAATTGCACATCATCAACTTCCACACGCTTACACAACACCAATACATTGATTTCCAAATATGTTCATTAAGTGGTCGATTCGCGGATCACCTGACTGCGATACTGCCCTCTTTCTCTTCCAAAACCAACTAACTGACGCCCACAGCAACAGTAACCAGGGCGTGGTTACTCCCATGATGAGGGCGACGGACATGAGGTAATCCTGTATTAGCAGGTTAATCGGGCTTTCGGTACCGCGCAACGCGTAGCGCATCGTGAAGGCGTAAATCATCAATCCCACAAAGAGGTACTCCACCGTTGCCTTGACGACGTACATCACCATGCGATAGCAGCGTGACTCGATGCCATCCACTATCAGTAGCAATAAGAACATCAAGAGCGTAAATCCGTTGGACGCCAGGAACAGAATTCCCGCCACTTCCGCAAGAGCCTTTGGGAAGTCCAAAGCCAATGCGTAGCAATCTACATTCTCGTGATCATCACGCATACTGAAGTTGACGAGTGTGTAGGTACCGTTGGCATCGTGGATGTAACAGTCCGCTTTACCTTCGTCCGCATACCCGTTCCAATGTTCCAAAATGAAAACGTCCCAGAAAATGACCAGAGCCAGTGAAGCGACGCTTGCGACATACCAGCTCAATATGGTCATCGCCCACTTGCTGCTCAGGATACTCTCCGTTCTGATGGCGTGGCCCGGACTAGAGCTGTGCAAAGGAAGTTTACGCATGTGCACGGTCGGCAGCGTTTCTGCCGCTGTACCGGGGATATCTTCTTGAGGCTCAGAAACGACTGGCGGCTTGCAGTCTTTTGCTGCAGATCTCTTTTGGTTCAAGTCTCGTATCCCTTCTCTGTGATGCAGCATGTTGAAGAACGTTTCGAGCATGTAGGTGATAGTCTTTCGATCCGCTTCCTTGAGCTTCGTTACGATTGCCCACTTGGCCTTCCACGACACCAGGCGTAGTACTGTGAATACGAAGGCAACCAGGTACGTCGTGCCGAGAGTAATGTAGATGGGCACGAGGAGCAAACTTTCGTAAGTGGTTTTCTGCCATCCAAGGTACGGACCATTTTCCATTGCAATGAATGCCAAGAGCGATGATTATAATTATAACAGTAGAGTATTGGTCATTTGGACGATGGCTGAGAACAAAGCCTTTGTGCACTCCTGACTAATATAGAATCCAGTCGCCGATTTGCCGCGGGAAGCAATGTTTGGTCGTGAGCTACTGCCGAGTCAAAATTGCAGTCTGCCTAGCGGTCCTTCTGCCAAAACACAACTAATTCATGATATTCCTATTTACGTAGTTCTACTATGCACAAATGGTTGTGAAATTGAGGCAGTCTTAAGCACATATTTAGCAAACCTTTGCTCGCTCCGTGCATATGATGAACTTGCGCTTCTAGTAGATATGCATGTGGACGAGGCACCGTGCATATATACAAAACAATGATCCATGCTGCATGGATAGAATTTACGACCACCCGAGAGGAATGATATAGGAAAAAATATTCACGTATATGTATACAGGCCATATTGACATTTTCATGATCGCTAATGCGTGGCAAACTTCTGCGCAACACTGTCAATGTCAGTATTCACTCGGCGAACTCAATTGTAGTTCTATGCGCCACGGTTGTATGCGGCTGGAAACTGGGTTGACAATTAGAATATTACGGTATTTATCCAATATATACGAAGACATTCCTAATTAAAACTGCCTGATGTTTCAAAGCTAAAAACTGCCCTTCTAACACTTCAAATAAACGCAAAAACTGTTTTTCAGACGCCATCACAACATGCCTTTATGTACCACTCACCACTCATAATGTTAATCCACACGTCATCAGCACGCGCAGCGAGTTTCTCAACACCACGCGGCACGTATTTTGGCAGAGTGGTTACGTGATTCAGTACTGCAGTCTTCCGGAACTGAATTGGAAGGTAGGTCGGCCGTCAGTGTCTAGAGCAGAGATGAGGTAATATTTATTCATGATCCAGAAGAGGCCGCGAATTTTCTGTAGGCACAAAAACTAGGAGTGTATCTTATGAATAATCGATACATTTTCTAATTACAAGCCCATGTACATGATTACAGGATGGATTACCACATCCAACAACTAGCAATCCACTGCAGGGTATGCGGACAAAGGCTAAAAAAGTGCAAACAAAAGACTGTTAGCAGTTTCCAGTGCAAAGTGTTTGCAGCTAATCTGCATATAGCATTTGGTGTTGACACGACTGGAGATAATGTCCACATACATCCAGTGAGCTTTTGCAGCTGCTGTGAACGCTCAATGCACAGAGCCATCACTGCAAAGACAGAGGTGGTCCATCATAGGTGTTCTGTGAAGCTGTTTCAGTGGGAGATGCACAGTGATCAGGAATGCAAGGTAAATAAGTAAGAACTAGCAAATGCATCATTGGTGAAATAATACACAGGTATGCAAGCACTTTGAAGTAAGTGGAAGGGGGACACTCAGAAGGCACACTGCTGGAAGAGGCCGCCTCGCAGGTGCAACACCCAACATGCTTATTAAATACCTTAAGGAGATTGCTCCCACTCCTGTTTCTGAGCATCATCTACCAGTTTCAAGCCAGAACAATCCCTCCATCCTCGAGCAGCTGACCTGCCGGGTGTGTCTTAAAATTCTACAACAGCCTCTTGAGCTGCTATGTGGTGCACTTGCATGTGCACAATGCATTGTGGAGCAAGTAGCAACGTCAACTACACTGCAATGTCCCTGTTGCTCTTCAGATGCTCACCTCGTGCCATCACATATCAGACCAGCACCAGACGTGATACTTGTGCTGCTGAATGATATACTGGTTCTGTGTGTGAAATGCAACAGAGAAATGAAGGCCCATAGTTACGAAGGGCACGAGTGTACATCATGTCTCACTGCTAGTGAAGAAAGAACAGCTGCGGGAATTCTGAAGAGAGCTGTCTCTACCAGTCCTGATAAGAGTATCATAAAACTGGCTACTGGAGGAGCAGTTAAGTGCATTTAGTGTCACTAGTACTGTTATATAATATTTAACCTCACTTTAGCCAATGACATTCATACAGGTGACCAAATCCCGCCAACAAACCACAGCAGCCAGTTCAAGGACTTTGAAGACCAGGTGCTCAGAAATGCAGATGATACGCAGTGTTCTCAGTGCAGGAGAGCCAACGGCCCTTATTCAGAGAGAGGTGCTCACCCTCAGTGATGACGAGAGAAGAGCTTTATTGGACAAGGCAGGCATCTTGTCAACTATTGAAATTGGAGCAGCTGAGACATTGGCAATAAAAGCCGGTCTTGCCATTCCCTGGAACAAATTGAGACTCCTTAGAAGGTAAGACATGAGAATGCAGCAAAAACGAAACACTGCTGCTTTTCCAGGTGGCTCAAATCATCAGGGATTTGTCTGGCTGGGGAGGAGAGAATGCGCCAGATTTCCTGCCAAATTGTGGGTGATAACCTGAAAGGAGAAATTGCCCCCTTTTCTTTTTCACTTCCTTCTGGTGGAGAGGAAGTCAAAGGATCTCCTTTGGTTTACATTCCACATCTGGTGGATATGGTTGTAAACCTCTTAGATGAAAATGAAAGGTAAAAACACAACAAAAATACTATAATTTTTATTCTCATTTGCAGGGCAGGGCTGCTTACCTGGCACGATGGGTACATACCAGCCAGTGAGGTGTGGCTAAAAATTGGAGGAGATAAGGGTGGCGGGACATTTAAAATGAATTTTCAAATTGTGAATGTTGCTGCACCGAACTCAGTTCACAACACCTGTGTCTTTTGCTGCTTTGAAGCTGGTGACAGTGTCACCAACCTTCATGTGGCTTTAGATCGCTTCAAAGACCAGGTCGAACATCTGCATGGAATGAAGTGGAGGTAGGTAGGAAGTTCTAAATGATATGCAGCAAACAGTGTATAAATTATCAATAGGCACTACACTGTCAAGGTATTCATGTGCGGGGACTATGAGTTTTTGTCAAAGATCTATGGCTTATCTGGTGCAAGTGGTATGTGGCCACAAATTCAATGCAAGTGTCATGCAAAACATAATTAACCATGCAATAGGATGCTACCCTTGTCTATTTTGCATTATTGGAACTGACGAGATGGCAACCCCTCTTTCAATCCGAGGGTATGCCACAAGAAGGACCCTTGAGACAATGTGTTCTGACCATCAGCACTATGTCGCAGCAGGGAGCATCAAAAGAGATGCGCAAAAGTTTTTTAATAGCATCTCATTGCCTATATTCAATATCCCAGTTTCACAGGTACATGTATAAAATACTGAATCTGACTTACTCCTCACAAAACATAGGTCTGCTCACCTGGTCTCCACATTACACTGGGTATCTTTACCAAGCTGTTTCATTTGCTGGAAGCTGCATGCCATCAGCTGGACCTGGAGCTAGCTTTGCATACAACAGATTTTACCGGGCCCTCTTCCAGCTTTTCAAAGTACAGCCAGGAGCTTCAAAACCTCTCTTTCCTCCAAACTGAGCTCGAAAAAGCCCAGCAATCACATGAAGAATTGCAGAACATGGCTACATACATGGCCCTAGTCAATGGGGAGAAAAGTCCACTAGCTGTGAAACTCCTAAAGCAATCTGCTGCAAAAATGAAATCTGTAAAGGCACTTGTAAGTCACAATGAATATACAATTATGAATTAAACAGCATTCCGTACTAGAAAGCCAAGGTGGCTAAAGGCATTGCCACAGTTAAAAAGGGGTTTTCTGAAAAGGAGGGCCCCTTTGTAAAGCAACTTGACAGTGCATTATAGTTGATTGGAGTGCAGCGCCAACAATACTTCGGTGGTGCATTTGTTGGGAACCATTTTCATAAGGCACTGAAGGTACATATACTATGTTTTATGCAAACTATTAACCATGAAAACATTATCCAGCTACCTAATGTGAAGACTCTGTGCACAGCCATCTCACAAATGGCACAAGAGAAGCTGCCCCATCGATCTGGAGAGGTAGCAGAGAACATGAAAAACTTTATCAATCTGTTTTCCTTGTTTGGAAAATGCCACAACATCAGTGACCAGAACTTTATTGATGAGCCACAGATCCATGCATTAGACCAGGTTGGAATAATGTTTCCTTTTCTATTTTCTGACTATCTTTTTTTTTTCCAACTAAACAGGCTATTCAAGAATTCATGGCATTCTTCCGGGACACATTTCCAACAGCAACAGTCCCAATAAAAATGCACTTAGTGGAAGACCATGCCGTACAGTGGGCAGCAGCATATCATGTTGGTTATGGTCTCTTAGGAGAACAGGGTGCGGAGTCCATACATGCCAAGTTTACTCGACTTAGTTTGGCATTTGTGTCAATAAAAGACCGAGTGAAACAGCTGCAATGCATAGTAAAGGAACATTTGCTAAGCATTGAACCACGCATGGTGGCTGCTATACCCCCTCCAACCAAGAAACAAAGGACATAGTTCTCCTCCCCCCCCCCCTACTGTTCAATGTATTCACAGAATAAAGTTTAAAAACGTTTAGGGTGGAAATTGATACCATCAGTGGATTTTGTTTGGTGGTTAAAAGGCGTTTCCACACTGGATACTCAATTCCAGGATGGAAAAGCCTTGAAGGCACTGGGTTTGTGTTGGAAACCAACCTGGATTTAGTTTATTAAACCAGCCTGGAGGTTTGTATTTTCAGTCATATTGGAGGATACGTTGTAAAATCCTGCAGTGCCGAAGGTTTCTTACATGTATATGGTGTGACCCAACATGTTTGGCCACGTTTCTTAAAAGTTCTAAAAATTTATCAGCATATCAGATGATCAAAACTCACTCGTACAGTATTTGCCACGTATAGTATTATTTCCTTGTGTTTCATGTATCATGGCACAAGTATATATAATACCGCGGTAACTCGTAAAAATGGCCCATTTCAAAAGGCTGGAAAACTACTTCAGAAAATTCGTAGACACTAGTATTTACAAAAAATTGAGAGCACATGTTGTCCACTTAACCAAGAAAGTTTTGTCTGAGTCCATTTCAGTTCCTGAGAGTCGCTATCCTTTACTGAACTCACGCGGTCGGAGTTAGCTGTGCGCAAGTAGAGAGCTTTCGAGCGCCCAAGCCAGCAGTGCTATTCGATAGACCACGTGATTTGTGCTTTGTATTAAAGGTCAGAGGTGCCTCGCACTCATTGTATGGCTTTTAGGTGTTTGTTGCATTTGGTTTATATCGTGCACAGCACGTTCTAAGGACTTCGGTTGTCCGGGTCGTTGCTATGGGATTACGCAACCATTTCAATATTTTGGGGCGTAGGGCTTTCTTTCCACGCGTTCAATGAGAGCAGACCGCCGTGGCGCGTAAAGGTTAAAGGTTTCGAAGTTGCTTAAGCAAGAGGAATAGCTATATATAAGGCCTGAGAGTGCTCAGTGCATACCTTCAACACGTAAATGCGGTAATTGATCAGAATTAACCAGCCGTCAATTTACGAGCGTAGATGGAACATATCCAGAAATGGCCCATACATAGGCGGTCATCTTGCTTTTTATTTCAAATTGAATTTTAAACACTTGTAAATTGTCCTATAAATCGGTCTGATCATGACATATGTACTTAAAAAAATTATTCCATTAACCATTCTTGAACTAAAATCAAGACAAAAAATTAATTTATACCGCGCATAATTTATTCATCACAATATGTCATTGCGTAATGCCTTGCGTCATCCTTCAACTAATATTGATTTCATTGAACAAAATGGTGAATAAATATATGCACATTAAGTTAATTTAGCTGAAGATAGAACTTAACTATAATACTAATAGGCTGTTAATAACCGGAC